>JALIZH010008053.1:0-72780 GCA_030522465.1 Rhipicephalus appendiculatus | reverse complement strand
GCTTCTAAGCGATAAACGAACGTTATGCAAGCTCATTGATATACTGATCAATGCGCGACTCCTCTTTGGAAGCAGAAAAGTGCTGCGCCGGTTTCAAATGCAAAGTGCCAAACTTCTATTCCCCAGGAATATGTAAACACGGGCAATATTTTTCGGGACTTCATACTTATGCACAAAAAAAAAAAATGAAAATGCAGGTAGAGTAGAGAAAAATAAAATATATTATCCGAAATTTCAGGTCGACGACCCTTAAAACACGATATACCAAAATATCCAAGGCAAGAGAGAGAGAAGCAAGGCAATGGACATAAATAAATGCTGTCGTGAATGTTGAATGACGCTTCTTTGTGTATCTTTGTACGTTTTTTGAAATGACTTTGCGATCTATAAAACCTATAAACCCACCCCCCCTTTCCACATTTATCAGCCGGGTCTGCGTATCATAAGATGCGGAATGGCTCGCTTTAGGCAAATAGAATGCGCGCAGCGCACAGTTGACTCCAAATATAGGGGCCGTATCCGCATAATATAGTTTGCGTTGTGGAATAAGCAATGCCGAGGCATGCCGAATCACGCTTGAATTATTAATGGGCGTGCACATTATTCTATTTTTCCCTGAGAAAAATGTACTGGGATCAAGGAAGACGCTTGTATACCAATGCTTTGTGGGCCACTCCGAACCGTTAAGTATATACTGTGGGCAACTGTGCGGCATGCGGAGTCTGATAAAAATGTTCTAGTGTCAGCACTTTTCCGTCCAACTATGCATGGATTATTCGTTTAGTTGAAAAGCGCATTCTTTAGATAAATATAGTGATGATCGAATAGTTCCTCTTTCGAATTGACCTCAAAACACTTTCTGAGAAAATACTTTTGAACATCAAATGGAACACATAGAATTATATTACTCTTAAACAATGTTAAATATAAAGCCTGCAGGAAACCCGTTCGGTAAAAACAGTAAAGGCTGGTCTGCGCCACCTGGTGCATGGAATTCGAGAAAATACTGGACGTTCATTCGAGAGAGAAAGAACAATCGCATCGGCTGCCCTATCGCAGTAACAACCCCAAAACGCAGAACAGCCCGCCACAAGGTGGACTTTAGAGTTACGTTCATCGATGGAGAGAGTTGGTGTGAATTGTTACGACCGCATTTGTCGATATTCTAAATCGTTTCACCTGTGCAGAGAAAAGAAATTCGTAAGCCGTTCTGGAAGATGAATAGCTCTTAATTAAAAAAAGAAACAATTCTCTCCACACTGGTTTCTTTAACGTGCGCAGTGCAGATGCGTTTTTGCACTCCGCCCCAATCAAGAGGCGGCTGCCCCTGCAGGGATTTGATCTCGCTACGCTGCGCTCAACCTCAAAAGTTAGACGCCAGGGCCGCTAAGCCACCACGGCCGCTACCCCCGTAAACGCGAAAGTTACGGTTTCCGGGTATCGCGACCAAGTGTAAATCCTCCACGCGCACCGCGGCTTCGCGTGATATATCTGACTAGGGAACATCCAGCATACAGCCAGTGACGTTGCAATTAGCGTGGGGATGACACGCGTATAATACAGTGGTCCGAGGGCAGGCACTGCATCCCACCATTACTATACTGCTGGTTGCCTTCGCCTCAGTGCACCACGCACGTATCTGTATGTCACTGCGCCAGGGGCCTTCACAAAATCGTTAGTTAAATGTTCCGTCACTGAACATGATCACCAGAGCCCGTTTTTCATCACAGAAAATATGTTACGCTAGAACTCTCCGCATTTAGGAGCAGATGACCGTCACGTCTCACTCACTGCTAGCGAAGGCAACCCGACGATCAGCAAAACGAGCTTGCGAACGAAGATCTCTGTGAAAACGGAGCCACATGAGAGATAAGACGCCAGATCTCTACAACAAGTGTGTATAACAGAACGTACTGTCCAATCTACGATAAAAGAATCTGGAAATAGAGAAATTGTTGGCGTATAGGCAAATGAGGTGACAAAAGAAATAACGTTTAAATGGCAGACGCCGAAATAAGGACGTTGCTGTTATGATAAGCTGAACCATAATTTATTCTAATTTTTCACTTCGTACGTGTAACGATGGGGCTCTAAACAAAATAACAAATGTTATTTAATATCTCTAAAGACTATCTCTTCCGTTCTTCCAATAGTATTGCAGTCAGCGAGGCCAGCTTCTTGTTTTATAGCCAACACATTGAAAAACTGTGCTTTATCTCGATATCTGTATTTCCAGAAGCGCAGTAGTAGTTGGAAATCGCACACCAAAATGTCATACGTTGACATCACGGCAATACCAATTTTAGCGTTTGAGTTAACTGCTGTCCGCGCCTAACTTCTCCGTCAGAAATCACAATGCGAGGCGAAGCTAGTGAGGCTGAGCGAAGCTAGTGAGGCTTTCTTTAAGGCTGCGGTTACGTTTGAGAAACCAGTATCTAAATATAAGAAAGAAGCAGAGTTGTTCTTACCCCGTGGAAAAGAAGCAACGTGAAATATTTAATCGGCTATACGAAAGCGACAATACAAAATATCGGAGAGGACTGTCGTCAGCTGTCACAGTCGAGTGCTCCGGTAAGGAGGCAAAAGCAGCCACTTTAGGAAACCTTTTGTCATCGATGAGATGGAAGGCCAGACCGGAAATATTTCTCTAGGGCAATGGACTGTCGTCCAACCGACGCGAAACGGAGTGTTCCGGAAGAAAAAAAAAGAGAAAGAAGAAGAAGAAAAAGCTTTTGGCGGTTCACGCCAAAAACGTGCCGCAGGCGATAGGCGTTTGACGACTTCTTTTTGAAAAACATGATTCGCCCGTGCACTGCCAGTTTAGATAAAGAGGGCACACCTGATTGAACAGAATCTAGAAAAACAAAATTCCGTGCTGTACAGGGTGTGTATTCTTGATCATTGATCACGTGGTTCTCAACGCATGCTGGTTACGGCTACGCTTGATGTGTTTGTTTATAGAAGAGGAGTGTGACGCAGTAAAAGATGCCAATTGAGACTACCGCCTTCGTCCTGCCCTCTTCTTTGCGTTTGTGTTTCTCGCGCTGAAAAGTAGTTATCGATAAACACCAACTCGCGCGTCAACGCATTGTGCCCTTAGAGACGCTCAACGTATTTTAAAACAAGTTGTGGTCGGTTATTTTCCATTTTTGTGGTTCTCAGCTCACCAGTTAGGTGTAACAAAATGGCTGAGGAGGTCAAAGGCCTCCCTGTTACATTGCCTCCATCTGGTATCGACGGGTACTAGTATGACTCTACAAGATGGGACTGACCGCGACGCCATTATGTACGACCTATAATAACAAGGTAATACAAATCATTATTTTTTTAGATTGCACAGAACTACTTAAGAATCGAAAGTGTTCGTTTGAGACACTCCAACGTCTAGGTTCTCCACAGGCAAAAGTGATTATGGACCCTCAGAAGGGAGATCCAGTGTACGCGCGACTGTTCTTAAACTTTCTGAATGGCAGTAAATCTAGCGTGTGACTGGTAATGATTGACCTTCTCTAACAACATCCGCACCCTCCTCCATGTTTTCCGTTCCCAAAGAAGAGCAGCGTAATGGCGGCACTTTCTGTGATAGTGATAGGGAACAGACCATTCAAACTACCAGACCATGTAGCACCGGTGTACTCAAAAGATGAAAGCTGATTATATATATATATATATATATATATATATATATATATATATATATATATATATATATATATATATATATATATATATATAGTCACCATTTAAGTTGTGTGTGGAGCGGTTGCTATACTATGACTCTGCTTATCGAGGCTTCAGTGTGGCGAATACAGAACGCCATGCGAGCACAGTGGCGGCGTACACGTTCCTTTCAACCACTACGAATAGGAGGTTGACTTGCTCGCCCCTTTCCTTCTTGGTTACAATCAGCCATAATTGCCCCTAAAGGAATCCAATCCGACTGGTACCGCCCTCGGCGAGATGTTGCTTGCTGCTATCTAGGGAGAGTGAAGAGTTTTGCTATGGGGTCGGGTAGGCGACGTACGAGCGCCCAGACAGAACGCTGCATGCATGTGTTGATGCTGTTCGCCAGTCGCAAACGAGCTGCTTGCCGGAAAGCCTTGCTCCAATACATATACGTCGCAAATGCAGTTATTTGCTCGTCGGATCGGCGTACAAGGTTTGAGAAAGAACAGAAGTGGCTCGTACGCACAATGATATTAGCGGCAATCGAATCTGGTCCTTGATACCGCGCACAGAGGGAGGCCAGCGCCCCATTAGGACTGGGGAAAGCAGAAATATAAAGAAGGCTTCATGATGACGCGTACGCGTTATAAAGTACTTCGATTGGAGTGACTGCCGCCTCACTCATTGCAAAACGTTTGCCCGCGTCGTTTTTGATGAGAATATTATCAGTGGAAAAATCACTAAGCGCACACTAAGTGCTAAGGGAATCACTAAGTGCTTCCCTACTTCAGGAAAGTGGCCGGATGCGGAACGCGGGACACGGGACACGGGACGCGGGACGGGGGGACGGGGGAGGCGGGAAGGACGGACAGAGCCCCGAGCATAAGATGCTTCGCATCTAAAATTCCCCATCTCCCGGTAAAGGGAACCATGTGTGGATGCGAAGCAGCGGGGAGATAATTAGCTTGAGCGGGAGGAACGTCGCCGCTCTCGTTTCATGGCCGCAGTCCGGGCGCTCATCGCGGCGCTGCACAGGAGAGAGAATCAGGCGCGTGCGCTCCGTCATTTTCATACCGCGGAACTGGGGGAGGGGACGTGCATGCGCTGTGGGGGGTGTGGAACGCGGGCGCCGCTCCGTAGAGTAGAGGATTCCTAGAGGAGAGAGGGGGGAGAGGACGTGCATGCGTTGTGGGGATGTGGAACGCGGGCGCCGCTCCGTAGAGTAGAGGATTCCTAGAGGAGAGAAAGGGGGTGAGCGTAGGAGAGAGAGGGGGGAGAGGACGTGCATGCGTTGTGGGGATGTGGAACGCGGGAAGGAGGGACGGACTGAGCCCCCCTCCAAACACATGCATGCAAGATCAAGGAATGGGGTCAACCTGGGCGACAGACACCACCTGCCTAGCCATTGCTAAGCAGCCTCTCTGTGCTCTCGGCCATGACTGATGACTGTGGTAGTAGTTGACGGCCTTCATATTACTACAGTGTTCTGGTTCGGATAATGGGTGCTTCCCTGCTTCATGAAAGTGGCCGGACGCGGGACGCGGGACGGGGGACGCGGGAGGGACGGACAGAGCCCCGAGCATAAGATGCTTCGCATCTAAAAGATTGTTGAACAATTTCTACCGAAACAACATAAACACTAAACGATAGATGTCGGTGAAACTTCTTTGCGATACTCAAAGGGCATGCCGCCCACCGTATATCCCTCGGGGAGGCTTCCATCAATTCTGATAGCTGAGCCGTTTCGTTCGGACAGTTTGTTCAACTTCGGGAGAGTGGAAAACGGCGCGCTATTTCTGCGAGCCTACGCTACTCGTTGGGGCAGGCGCAGTATAGCGAGAGAAGAAAATAAATTTATACGCGCGCCTACGTGCTTGCTTCCCAGGCTGCGCGCAAAACCACGCGAATCCACCAAACTCTCGCGCGGCTACGTGGCCCATCAGTTATTGTAAATGGTGCCCGGAAAACATCAACCGACGTTGCCCGACCAGAGGCAACGTCGGCTGTGTACTTCCGAACCGCGGCTGCTCGGTACACGGAACCCGAGAACCCTCGCTTACGCCCCAGCTTTGAATGATCGAGATATTTTTTTTGTTTCCCCTCGCAAATGTCTCATTTCTCTCGTTTTGTGGCCCGGAAGCGCCGGGACACGCGCTAACCTGCGCGACGCCTGCATTCCGTTGCACCCTCTCGCACACACTTCCAATCACGGCGGCGCATCCCTCGAGAACAGTGCTTCAGAAAAAAGCCTGCATGAGCAAAGCTGAAGCCGAGACTATATGCCTGCAGCGCACGCGCTATGAGCGTAATGTCCTAATAAAATGGAGCTATTTTGTTCTCTGCACCCACTCGCCATCACGTGCATGCAAGCGGTGCTTGGCACTAAGTTGCCCCGGCTGCAGCCCATTTTCCGGAGACGCGCCGTATATTTCGGAAGTGTGGCCCCGCTAACGGCGAGCTATAGCGCAGGAAGAGAGTAGTGAAGTTATCAACCTCTTTTGTACCAGCACATTGTACTCTCAACTGCGAAGGACCTCCGTTGCACTCACGCGTTCCTTATCTTACCGCTTCCTCACGCCCAATTTATTCTCGCATTCGCTTCTCCGTCTTTCTCGACCGCGCCGTTAGCATAGAGGGGTACACGCAGAAGCAGAGTTCGACATAGAGCGACACAGGGTGCATTGTGCTCGCTTACAGGAACTAAATTGGAACAGCCCAGCCGTGTTATGTACGAATGTAGGAGAAAAACAAAGAAGGTTGAACCCCGCGGGCATGTAGAATTCAGCACTGTCTGCAATAGCAGCTCTTGTGACAACGCTTACGCTTTTACGCTTTTACCAACGCAACAACTACCCAGCATTTGTAAAGTGCGCAGGGCGGTTTAGAAAATTGCATTACGCTTCTTGTGGCGTTTCCCTCCTCCGTCTCCCCGCCTCTTCTTTTTAACGTGCATAATTCGATACGTGAAACGGGTTCCGGTTTCTTGCGGCATAAAAACTGTAGCTCGAGACACACTTCCATCTGCGAAATTACTCTTAACAAATATAAACCGGAGCGCTTGGAACGCAGATACTTTAGTTTAAAAGTAAGCTTGCCAAGTTTCATAGCAGGTATACCACTATGGAACGCTTCCACAAGAGGGGTGCATTTTTTTTCGTTTTTGTTTTGTCTCTCTCTCTCTCCCTCGGTCCTCTTTCCGACACAGGCATAATTAATTATAGTTATCAACAACAGCATCAACAACGTGTGCTGCTGCGCAGATGCGCGTGTTGCCTTACGGACGCGCATTGGGTGCCTCGCCAACTCGCAAAAGGAAGAATTATGTCGCAGGGGGGCACTTCGCAACTGTAGTTGCAGTAAGCAATCTCACATAGTTTGAAAGGGCAAATTTACTGGCGCATAGAAGTTCCTTTCCTTGAGGCACGGTGCAGGCGTCCACCTAGAAGCGAAGGCAGGTTAGCGATTGAGACGATGTGAACAGGGTCAGATTACGCTATCGCGTTCTACTCTTGAAGGCCAAGCTCAATCGTCGTTGAAGTTTTTCCACTTAAAATTAGAAATAATGGTGGTATTAGTTAATAGGAAAAATACAGTGCGCAGACGGACGGGACGAAGGAAGGATCGAACCAGCGACCTTCGGGTCAGCAGCCGAGCACCGGAACCCCTGGAGCACTGACGGTCCCATTGCTAACGCTGCAATACCTCGATAAAGTGAAGCGAACCAAATCACGCGAATTCTACGCGGCCAAATATTTAGAGGATAAAGGATGCCATTTCCCGAAGCTAACGCTTCGGCTTTTTCCAAGTAACAGGCCCATCTGACTCCCGTTCGTATCCAGCCGTTCTTGCAAAAAGCAAACAAAAATTACAACAGAAAGGTTTTCCTGTGAGCAGAGCCTTCGATTCTGCGCCTATCCGGAAAATCCGGCAGCACGTGCGACTGCGGCGATCCGCGTAGTAGGCCCGGAAACCCACGACTGAAGCTGCAATGCTCCTGTACGATATATAGAAGCGTGTCCGTGTGTGCACCACGCTTGTCACGTTCCAAGCGCTGTAATGTCCTGCTCCCAGACGCAACCCATAAACCTTGCTCCAGATGGCGCAGGAAGGCACCGCACCTATTCGCTCCGTAAAACGGTTTAGGGAAAATCTAGACAGCAGGTTCAGAAAATGTTCGCTTTTCTTATTCTTTGATCGAGCACCTGCGTTAATGCCTCACATTTCCCAGTCGGTTCCTATGCCGCGTTTGTTTCTTTCTTCGTTTATTGTTAGTTCTTCTTGTTTTGCTTTTTTTATACTTTCGCGAGGAACACACATTTGAGGAAATTGCTGCAATTATTCGCTGTAACCACAAGCGCGCCGCAACAGCGGAGGCAAGCAATCACTTTCTACTTACACGCAGCCGACCTGCGAGCTGTACAAGAAGCTGAGACTTAACAATTTTCTCTTAAATTGCGCGCTAACCGACCGACAAGTAAAAAAGAAAACAAAAAAACAAAAAAAAAAAACTACATGTGCATCGCGACACTAATAAAATTGAACAGAGTGGCAAGATAGAACGTCCTGCTGGGTGACGAAAACAGTGCTCTAAAAAACAGCGTTTTATATAGAAGCACCATATGTAAGCGAATGCACGACCGCAAGGGCAACAATTACGGTAAAAAGAAAGGTACAGGCTTTTATCACGCTCAACGAGTTGCTGAATGATTACACATCGGTATGATTAGATCAACTTGCTTATCTCTTCACAATATCTTACATTAGTTCCCATTACCCGAGGATCGTGATGTCCGGTCAATCAGCGAACCGTGAGTAATGTTTGTGCTAGCTCCAGTAGCAAGACTCCTGAAGAATTTCAGCAAGGCTTCTCTTGTCTGTTGAGAGTAAACAGTTAGGCCGTTATTGCCAAATGGCGGTTGAGGCTTTCACTTGTCTACCACGTACAGCCATACTTCGGCAAAACTTACAATTCCAGGTAAAACCGCGTGCGGCTTTCCCTACTTTTTGTTTGTCCTTAGGAATAAAAATAAGTTGGAAAGACATATTGCGACTTAGGCCGGGCGAAGAGTTAGAGAGCGTTGAAATGTCCGCGGAAATCCGTAGTCCACGAGTATGCCCTACGTGTAGCAATTTATTTGGGAAAATAAAGTAATAAAGAATAAACGAAAGGGAGAGT
Source organism: Rhipicephalus appendiculatus (assembly GCA_030522465.1). Lineage (NCBI taxonomy): Eukaryota > Metazoa > Arthropoda > Arachnida > Ixodida > Ixodidae > Rhipicephalus > Rhipicephalus appendiculatus. Next base: position 63,938 of record JALIZH010008053.1, on the reverse strand, counting down.
CATACTACGTGCTCTCGCGAACAATTAGGGCTGAAAAGAGGCTAATAACAATAAGAAGAGCCATGTTGTTATGAAACTAATCATCGAAAGGTTCCGTCCGGTAGCGCCAGCCCCGCATTATGCCTCAGCTCAGCGTTCGTGACCAGCCCGCTTCGCTCGTAACGACAAGCTGAGCGGAGTTTGGGCCGACGTGCTGACTACTTTGGTTCCGCGTCACGCATGCGCCGTTGAAAATAAAAGCGAAAAGAAAACGCTTACCGCAAGCCCCAAAGTGCCCGGAAGCCCTCGCTGGCGGTGAGTGGCTGTGCGGCCAACAGGCAGTAGAGGTATAGTTTGTTCCGAAACGACCGGGAAGCCGCAGGATGCGCTCGATCACAGCGATAGCAGGGCCGGCAGAGCCAACACGTGTAGTCTGACGAAACGACGAGTTCGTCTCTCTCGTGAAGGCTCATTCCAAACGAGTGATTTTAATGGGGATCGCTCAACCATTTAACTTTATACTGCGGTGCACTGACGTAGTGCTAACATAAAATTTAAACATTTTTTAAAGACGATAGTCTTTCTTGGGATACTTAAACGCAGAAATTTTGGTCTGTCTGTCTGTCTGTTTCTCTGTTTGTCGGCACGTCACACAATTCAGCCACCCGACCAAAAGTTTAACCACTTTCTCAGCGCCCAGCCATCTTGCGCAAGTGATTTTGTTCATACTTGTGAACATTGTCGATCAAAAAGCAAATGTTACGCATGTCTGAGGAGCAACGTCAATACATAAGTAGTCTCTGGTATGTTTCTTTATAAGAAAATACATAGATACGTAATTATGAAGACCCCAGCGTTTCTTAGGCTGCGCTCAAAAAGCGATGCTATGCACGAAAAAAGCCCTCGGCCGACGATATGTTGCTGCTGGGTTCTGCACAACATGGCCTCCGAGATGGCGGGCGCGCGGCGGGTTTCTCTCCGGCCGTCCCAATCACCGCGCTCCCCAGCAAAAAAACGTACATCGCGTCGCGCGCCCGGCTACCGCGAGATGGCGCATTCACTCGGGATTCTGGCGGCAACGGAGACCGCGGCAGAAAGCAGAGCGCGCGGGATTACAGCGTGCGCATGTTTTTTTTTCTTTTTCTTTTTTTTTTTTTTTGCGTACGAGCAAGCATTGCCGCCAGGATCTTCTGGATGCACTGAAGGGAAGTATTTTTTTTTTCTGCTACTGCATTTATTTTGATCCAATTTACGGACAAAAGCACGGCAACTGCTGTATTTTCCTCATATAAATTATTGTAAGGAGGTATCAATTCGTCTGTGGTAGTGTTACTTTTTTTTCATTACGGTCCGTTTTGTCTCCGCGCGAAATACCTTGATTTGAGAAATATACGGGGGCGTTCTAGCATTCTGCCTTTCTGAAGACGTGTATGGGTGAAAACTGGGCTAAGTTTCGTCGTTGAATCATATTGCCCTCCTATCGTGACACATCGTTTTACTATTTTATCGCGTACGGATATTTATGAGTTGGTCAACCGAAGCACGGTTACGCTCTAGATAACTGAGTGCCCTGGTGATGCCACTGAAGTAAGATGATAAGTAATTTTGCTGGAATATTTTTGAAGGCTTCGATTAGCCGACCTACATTTACTCCACACGTCGTTCACAGTGAAAGTGCCTGAGTTGTCATCGCCTCCTTTTTCGTCATCCGGATTTTGCTTACGTTTTGGTAGCACAATGGCAATATCAGTATAGTGTTCATTTACTGTGCTCTCGACTGCATCCAAATCAATCAATCGATCATAAATGAACAAAACGCGCCTGTAACCAGTCCGTGGTCGTCGCAGAATTGGCGACTTTCAGTCTAGACGTGTGGCGACCGCCTGCAACCTCCTCCCTGTCTCCTACGGCGCGACGGGAGGTAGTTGGAAAGAGAAACTGGGGAAGCCTCGTGGGCGAGTGCGAAGCATTGTGCGCTATGCGAGCGCGGCTTTCGCGCCAGACTTGATGGCGCCGGCGACATCGCGAGGAGAGAGCATGACGATTGCTGATGCCGAGTGCTGAGTTTGGTCGGCTCAGTTAGCGTTCCCCTGCAGCGCGCGTTCGACCTTATTTCTCTGTAACGCGCTCATGCTGCGGCGTTTGCGCGGTTTCTTATCTTGCGGGCTTGTGTCGCCGGCGTTCTGCGTAAGGAAGACAAAATTTTGGCGTGGAAGTGGAAATGAAAGTTTGATTCAATAGCAGTGATTTATTACTTGAAGTTACAGACTACTTACGGCTATATAACTGAAACTCTGTCAGTGCTGTCTTTTTTTTTTTATTAGAGAAAATGCTGTGAGGTCCTGTGTCTTCTCCTTAATTTCAGGAATATGGCATACTGCTGCGTACCCTTCTGCAACTCGAATAGCAAAAAGAAGCTTGGGATCAGTTTTCATGAATTACCGGGAAATGAGACGTATCGGCAGGCATGGCTGAAGGCTATATCAAGAAAGGATTTCGTTCCGAATGAAAAATCTAACACCAGTTTAATCTGCAGTTTGCACTTTGTCGATTCTGATTTATCTAGTTCCACAATTAAGCGGCGACGCCTCAAGCCAGACGCTGTGCCTAGCGTTTTTAGCGAATACCCACGCTACACGCAGCCTATTCCGCCTAAGAAAAGGCATAAATTAGAGCGAGTTTTCAATCTCTCATCAGAAAACCCCGACATCAACCACGGCACCAAAAGAAGGACGCAAGGAAAATGCCGCTGAAGATTTCCGCAGTGAAGATATTTGCGCATCACTTGTTTTTACAAACATTCTGGCAAGTCATCCATCAACCCCGACGCGGCCATGTCCTGACGATTCAGACGCCACCCAAGAAGCTGCGGTTTCAGCGCGAGCCCCGGGTGTCATCACGCCCAGCCTCATCATCGTTTCTTTTTCTTCTCCTTCGCTAGCGCCCCCATACTATACAGCCCGCAAATTTCGTAGTAAGTTTCTAGCACATGCGGATCTCTTGCAGAGGCATCGCTTTTCTAAGTGCTCTAATAAAGGCGGCGCAAATCTATAGCAAAAAAAAAAAAAAAGCCCATTTGAGAATCGGTAGGCCCCGGCATTGACTTGGCCTCTCGTACACCTTGACCAGACATTTCCAAATCAGCGCAAGGTTAATAAAAGCGCAAAACCATCTTTTTCCTCGCCACATGCAAGCTGCGCCAACAGCGCGGCAGCTTTTCCGATCCCAAGTAAGTGCGCCGCGGTGCGGAGAAAAGAGCGGGCCACGCCCACCTCGGGAAATACGCTCTCTCCGTGCGATTGGGACGGCCGGAGAAAAACCCGCCGCGCGCCCGCCATCTCGGAGGCCATGTGCACAAGGTGATGTTTCTCGACAGCACTGCCAGATGGCGTCCATATCTCATGCAGCGCCTCGGCGCCTCGTCTATTTTATGAATTTTTATCAAGGCCAGCCAGATGCGGCCGATTCAACGTAGAGAAAGCGCTATCTGAGGCAAGGCAAAACAGTGTAGTACGGCCGGCACAAGACTATCGTCTTTCGACGACATTTGCAGCGAAGCACGCAGATACGCGGCCAATTTTTTAAAAGAATAATCGTATACGCCTCTGCGTGCTGGCTGTCCTCGCTGCAACGTGCAGACACAATCAGTCGCAGTCGCTGTAGCTCGCATATACCACAGACCAATGACGGCAGTAACCGTTTTAGAATGTCGTCCAGGGAGGTCATCGCGGATGAAGGGGACGAAAGCACTGTTCAAATTCCTGAAGACAGCAGACTTGCACCCGCGGTAGCAGACCAGTAGCGATATTGTGCCTGTGAGGAGTGTGACTTTGTGTGCGTAAGGCTCCTCTCCCAGTCTATCTCTTTCTCTCTACTTCTAACTTTCAAACACCCTTATCCCTCACCCCAGTGTAGGGCAGGGTATCAGTTTTTCTAGATTGGTTTACTGCCTCCGCTCCAATCACTACCTTTTCCTTATCCTCTTCTCTCTTCCCACCTCCTTCATTCCCCACCCCTCACGAGTGTTTTGGTTGAGATGTCCTACACGGAGACAGTTATCGAGCACTCCTCCCCCCAATTTCCCTCCTTTTCCTCTTTCTTCCCTCTATACTAAGAATCACTAACTAGGTTGGTTAACATCCCTGCCTTTCCTCGTCTCCAGTTCCTTCCTGCCTTTGAGTGCTGTCACTATACGACCCTAGCAGTATTACTGGACGAGCCATCTGCAGCAAAAGGCTAAGCTTTGTTCAAACTTACTCACGTAGCATGCATTTGCAAAACTCTGAAGCAAAACTTCTGGGTCGTCCTGTGCACAAGGAACTTCGAACAGAAAGATTTTGAAATCGCGTTGTAACAAAATGGCGGCTGTATGAAGGCAAGCGGAGTAAAGAAGCTCATGAGGCTTTGTCATTTCTTCTTGCTTCACCTTCCTGATCAGAAAAAAAATAAAATTATTCGCGCTTTAAAGAAACGAAAGGCTCCAGTAAAACTGCACGCGTGAGTTACATGACCGCAACCTCATCAGGGGCTATATACGACCACCTGCATGTAGATACACCAACCCAGCGCCAATGCAGCTCTAGAGAGTGATTTCAGCGGAGAAACAACTGGTGAAACCGACAGGCAATTAAGCCAAGGAAAGCATAGAGTATATTACTTTGTGTTTTCTTGACTGTATCGTGATTATTCTTACTTAAATCGAAAGAAATTAAAGTGGACTAAAAATCACCCTTTCCGTCGGTGGTATCCGAACCCACAACATTTGAACTAAACACGTTCCGATGCTCGACCATTTGAGCTACAACGGAGGGTGCTCCCCTGTCCACTTTTAAATGCGAAGCATTTCTTAGCGAACTTCGGCGACTTTGAGCGTATCTATCTATCTATCTATCTATCTATCTATCTATCTATCTATCTATCTATCTATCTATCTATCTATCTATCTATCTATCTATCTATCTATCTATCTATCTATCTATCTATCTATCAAGCTATCTATCTAGCCGCCTACGACTTTGTGCTCTCCTGGCCGTATCGTTAATGGGATTTATACCAAATTTGGTATGGCATAACATGACTGTATGACGAACATAAATGGCTGGTTATATCATGAAAATAATGACTAACTTGTCATGAAAAGTATGATTTACATGCCACGCTCATGGCGCGCTCGCGGCCGTTTCGTTAGCTTGATATACACCAAATTTGGGATTGAGTGACGTGACTGTATGACGAACATAAACGACGAGTGGTAATATGGAAATCATGACTTCATGAGCGACATGACTTGCATTCCACGCTCATGGCGCGCTCGCGGCCGTTTCGTTAGCTTGATATACACCAAATTTGGTATTTAGTGACATGACTGCATGACGAACATAAATGACAAGTGGTAATATGGAAATCATGACTTGTCATGTATGACATGACTTGCATGCCACGCTCATGGCGCGCTCGCGGCCGTTTCGTTAGCTTGAGATACACCAAATTTGGTATTGAGTGACATGACTGTATGACGAACATAAATGACAAGTGGTAATATGGAAATCATGACATGTCATGAGCGACATGACTTGCATGCCACGCTCATGGCGCGCTCGCGGCCGTTTCGTTAGCTTGATATACACCAAATTTGGTATTGAGTAACATGACTGTATGACCAACATATATGACAAGTCGTAATATAGAAATCATGACTTGTCATGTGCGACATGACTTGCATGCCACGCTCATGGCGCGCTCGCGGCCGTTTCGTTAGCTTGATATACACCAAATTTGGTATTGAGTAACATGACTGTATGACGAACATATATGACAAGTCGTAATATAGAAATCATGACTTGTCATGTGCGACATGACTTGCATTCCACACTCATGGCGTGCTCGCGGCCGTTTCGTTAGCTTGATATACACCAAATTTGGTACTGAGTGACATGACTGCATGACGAACATAAATGACAAGTGGTAATATGGAAATCATGACTTGTCATGTGCGACATGACTTGCATTCCTCGCTAATGGCGCGCTCGCGGCCGTTTCGTTAGCTTGAGGTACACCAAATTTGGTATTGAGTGACATGACTGTATGACGAACAAAAACGACAAGTGGTAATATGGAAATCACGACTTGTCATGTGCGACATGACTTGCATGCCACGCTCATGGCGCGCTCGCGGCCGTTTCGTTAGCTTGATATACACCAAATTTGGTATTGAGTGACATGACTGTATAACGAACATAAGTGGCAGGTGGTAACATGAAAATCTTGGCATGCATGTCATCTACGATGCCATTTACATGCCACGCTCATGGTGCGCTTGCGTCCAGTTCGCTAGCTTGACATACACCAAAATTGCTATATCGCGACGTGACTGTATGGCGAACACAAATGACAGCTAGGTGGTAACATGTAAAACATGACATGCAAATTACGTAAAGCATGATTTGCTCCTTCCTGGCTGCTTCGCATTACATCGATTCCCACAGTGCGTGGGATCTGCCGGCTTTTGTTGTTGGCTTTTTTAGGTTGTAGTTTTTTTGTAGGGTATTTATGTCTGCTTAAGACCTGGGAGAGTGTTAGACACCGCCACCCGTAGCCCAGGCGGCGAGTGGCGCTGGCCAGACTACCATACCCATGCACAATTATGAACATGCTAATTGGTGCAGCATGTGTGGCTAGAAAGTTGCAGTTGTCGAGCTTCCTTAATTAGGGTGGCCACCTCCTTTACAGCCGGCTTATGTGGTGGCCAACGCATGCGACTCAAAACTACGGGCGCATGTCATCGCCTTCCGTCCGGTATACTAGTGGCGGTGAGACTGGACCATTCCAGCGTTAGACAAAGCTGAAAACTATTACTGCTGCCTTTGTTACCGTATATACCACTCACTTGTTCTAGGTCCCTTCTGCTCTATGCAAGATAAGGCGTCGTTTCTCTCTTGGTGAGCATTAAGTGTCTAGAGTCCAGGATAATCTAGATCATTGGTTGCATGTGTGTCAGTGAAGTTCCATACAAATAGCAAAGATGGTTCGCCATGTCCCTCTCTCCATAACATTCATGTGTGCCGCTGCTCTAAGGAGACCCTGTTATTAGGCTATGCTTGTTTATATTGTTTTACTCCTGTTATCAAAGCAATCAGACAAAGTTCAGTAGTCGTGGCGGTATTTTGAGCAACATCCCCCGATTATTCGATCGCAAGATAGCTAAGCATCGGTGTTGTGCGAAGTTTCCTTGCACTGCTGAAATAGATTACTCAAAGAAGTGCATTGGCTCTCAAGGTCACACACCGTAGAATAATATAAAGGTTACAGCAATAAACAAAGGTAATTCCTGGCACCATGCAGGAAATTACCGCTCCTGGTGCTGCCAAGGCCAGTCAAAGTTGAGGCGACCACCTCCACTTTGAGCTAAGAAAGCCACACGTAAGGTCTAACGAGAGGAAGGCAGCAAAATAGAAAAGCGCGACACGTGCTGACCCTATAGTTTGTGGATTATTAATGATAGAGAACCACGCAGCCATTTCTTCTATGTATGCATTCCCATACTGCAGAGGTGGCTCCGAGGGTTGATACGAACTCGACCCTTTTCCGAATCTAGAGCCGGAATGGTTCTTACACCCCGGACAACTGCGCAGCTCTAGTAATGAGCACCGATACCGGCTGCAGTGCACACGCCCGAAACCACGATTAATAAGCATTGCCACAATTCTGGCGCAGAAAAACCGTGTATGTCGAGGTCGACAGAGGAACATCAACGAAAGCCGACTCGGAGAAAACAGACGGGATGGTCTAGCCAACCGTGATTACGAGGAATGAACTAAGGCTGACGTTATAGTTAGTGGCGCTCATATTGTGTTCTCAAGGGAGCCTCACCGCATCGCCTAATATGCATTTACTTACGGCTAACTCAGCGCTTTCTCTTTGTCCTTGCCTTCCAACTACAACAATCCTCGTTAGGGCGTATAAGAGACTTAACAAGACGATGCATTATTTCTCAGCTATTACAGAAAATCGTCCATCTGAGAAAGCGCGATACCATATCAAGAAATGGAGATGGAGGCAATTAAGACATGACACTACCTCTGAATGGCTTAACATCCCCATTTCGAATCATCACTGAACGAATTCTAGAGCTTAGAGCCACTGCACAAATGGAACTTTACATGGCGATGGGAGTTACTCTAGATCATACCGGAGCGTCAAAATTATTTTGTTTCTTCCCCCTTCGGCTAGCGTCCTCCCGAGCTTTGCTCATTCTCCGTCCTGCCAAGACACGTCATGGGATACTGTGTGCACGATCCCAACCCCGTTTTTCTGTGATGCCAAATACGGACCATTAGAGTTCCAGCCTTCCAGTGCTCGAAACTGTAGTGTCTAGTACTGACATAGTCTTCTTTAGGACATTAACTGCAGCATTATAGTGTGCCCTGGAGAAATGCAAAGCGCGCGCTTCCAGCTGAAACGAAATGTCATCTATAGAAGTGCCTAAGAAAACGAGAGATCTCTTTTTTTATATTGAAGTAAAAAAAAAGATCAAAGACATATGCCCGTGGTCTGGGAGCACACCGACGCTATACCACATCACATGGGAATACACAGCTCACACCGAAGAACAAGAAATGGATAATACCAGATTGAGGTGGGAGGCCTTGCTGTCCAGCCCTGCCCTCGGGGACCAGCTGAGGCTGGTCAGGAGGGCTGAAAGGATGGCGAGAGCCAGCAGGTGCCTTGGAATAGGGGCCCGACCACGCGGTGTTGCCCTGTTTTAGCGGCAACGTAGCCTTTTAACACTAATAAAGTTTTGTCCTCCTCCTCTGTCTTTTTCTGTTCATAATGAAAGCTGGAGATGTCTCATTCCCCAAGAAGCAGCAGTGACTAGTAAACTAATTCCGCGCCTTCTCCCGAGACACTCAGTTGATGAACGCTTGGTTAAGCATCCGCGTCATCAGCGTGAGAGGTACTACTCAGAAGGAGCAGTTGCCGGACCAAGCAGGTCAGGTTAGCTACATTTCTTATACGGCAACTATTGCTTACATGTGAAATCGCTTGACAATGAAGCGTCGCTATATCTTCTTATTCAGACCCATATTCTACCTTTCCCCAAAAAATCAGTGACATATAAACTAGAAAGTAACAGATACTTCAATTTTTTTTAAATATTAAAATGACACTTGACACTTGTTATTTACTTGGCCGAATTGGGTACCGATGTGAGATTCTGTTGCAAGAACGAAATGCATGCTACTAGGCTCAGCTTCGTTTTTCCTGCGGATCTGCTCCTAAACTAAAGAGCAGGAAGCGTTCTCAGCTTATTAGCTGGTAACCTGCGCATAAGCGTCAGTAATTTATCGGAAAAAAGAAATAGCTGAACACTGACTGCTGACGAATGTGGAAATGCGTGTTCCACCACTGCATGTTCTTTATTTATTCAGTTTTCCTCTTTATTTGCGAAATTCATGCACAAAATATCCTCACAGCACTGCAGATTGTCCAGAAGGTGCAACGGGAAGCGCCATCGGAATGCTACTGCAAGAAACATATACACGCGGCATCGCACATACGCTATGCAGTCGGCCTGCGAAACGGCTTCATTCACATATCTTTTATGGATTCGTGTTTGCTTTCAAAGGCGCTTCAGTACATCATGAACACGCTGTCAAATACAGATTGTACTTCAACCCAACCAGAAGAACCTCGAAACAGCCTAGTCACTGTATAGAGATTGTGTTGATTAAAATGTCTAAGTGTGAAAGTGCTCAAAAGCCAAAACTAAGTCGTTTAAGTCGCGGCTCAAACAATCGAGCTTCCCAGTTCTTCTGGCTCGCATAAGCCCACCAGTTTCAAGCAATGAAAAGAAATACGCAAGATGGCGTCCCGCGGTTGAGAGGTAGCCCAGGGACTGCTGACGCAATGGCACCGAGTAGCGGTATAGAGAAGGTGGTGGGTTTTCAGGTCGGCGACGGGCTATAGAGGGCACGGGGCCTATAGCATCGTCGGCTCCTGGCTCGGTCAACGTCGATCGGCGCCATCCGATTGCGCTCAGAGGTGCCGCCAGCGGCATCCATTATCTTGTTCCTACGCCTCCTGAGTAGTCAAAGCGTCCACGTATCGGTGTAGTACATTTTGCAGGACAGAACAAAGGTTGTGTGCCCGGAACCACTAACAGGAAGCGATGCAAGCAAGCACAAAAAAAGGAACAAACAAGCGAAAAAAAATTCCCCACAAAGTGACTGATGTGAACGTCTGTAACAAGTAACCCCCCTTCAGGATAACTTTTTCCTGGGCGAACTGGTGTTTACTAAACATATTATAGTAGCGCAAAGTTTATAAAATAAAGAAAAAAACAGAAGAAGGAGAGGAAAGAAAGATAGGCGCTGCACTCTGCGTTTGTTTCTGCGCTACTACAATATGTCTGAAGTAACCCGCCCTGCCACTCTTTACAAAAGAGCGGGTCCATCAAATTAATGTATCTCACAAATACAGCGTGCTCCTTTCGGCACTAGCCACGCAAAACTTTGGCTACGCTCATAAGGTGATGTCAAGATGCGAGCTCTGAGAAAGAAACAAGACTTTGTAAAATAGCGCGCGGATGACGAAAAGAAAACACAAATCAAGTGCCAAGTCGATCGACTTTCTCTGCCTCCATACATCGATTGTCCCCTTTCACTGCCGTGGGCACACAAGCGCGAGAAACAAACACGACTGCGTGGTTGCACGCTCCGACCGTTTTCCGGGTCTAGCGTTTCCTCCCCTTGTGACCTTTGCTCGGAGTGGCACCGGAAGAAAGAACACTGCCTGGTTCTCGAGCACAGAGGAACATCGAAAATGTATGCGTACGTAAGGGTGGGAGCTAAAAAGCGCAATGGTGCGCATCGAGCGCGCGGCTTCCGGATAGCGTAAGACCAAGAGTCGTGTTTGAAGACGTCAGTCGTCGACAGCCAACGAAGAAGTGACTTCGCCTCACGAAGGGAGAAAAAAAAACGAAAAGAAGAAAAAAAAAAGAAAAAACGAGGAGCGGCTGTAAAATTTAGAGACGTCCCTCCATCGCCTTCAGAAGACAGCGTCGAAAGAGCTCCCTTGCAGTATAACACGCATAAAGCAAACGTACAGCGTATAGGCCACTGCACGCAAAGGAATGTTGGACGTTTGAGAAAAAAAATAAAAAATAAAGTCCCAGGACGGCGCGAACGAGTACTGCATGCGACCTCAGCTGCCCCTGTAAGCTCATGGACGGAACACTCGCTGCGAAATAAAAGGGAGAGAAAAGGATTGAGGAGAAAGCGGGGGGATAACGAAAGGGTTCTGCAGTTTAATGAAAGAGAAACAAAATATTAGTAAGACGGCCAGCGGGAAATACCAATCACGAGAATACGAAAGGCGCTCGAGAAAACTCGAGGCTACCTTTCTCAGTCGAGACCACTCGCGACGCAGCCTTTTTTTTTTTTTTTTTCTTCTTCCTCGGCAGAAGGAAGTTTTAGAGCGCCGCGCCAGGAGTTTCGAAACTGTCGGAACTAAGTTTCTTTCGAATACATCTTTTGTGTTTGCGAGTGTGTCGCCTAACGGATTCTTTCTTTTTTTTTTTGTCGATATTTACGTTCCTGGTGGTGAAACAAATGGCATTCTTCGATTTCAATCTGCATGGCAACCCGGAAACACGTTCTCCGCTCCGTGCCCGCTATCAACGCCGTCTTTCGTTTGCAAATCGCCGGCTTTGCTGAGCGGGAATGTTCTTGTCACGCGTGCAGGGAAAACAAACCAAAAAAAAAAAAAAGAAACGAGAGATGTAAAACCCGTCCGCCCTAACTTGTTCACGTCTCATGGCTCTCTTTTTGATAGTTTGTCCAATTTCCTCACGGCCTGAGAGCCGTGCGATGGTATACGTACACCGCGGTATACAGCGGCAACAGAGCTTTCATCGTGTTTATATAGGCGCAAATGCCCGACGCAGTCAGACGTGTCGCTGTTTGCTCAGCTTCGAAGCGGAGTTCGCTCAAATTGACAAAAGCGTAAACGTAACTGAAGAACAGTAAACGACAAAAATGTTTTGATAGAAAGCATGTATCGAAAGCGAAGAAATAAACTTTCGACAGAACGGCAAGCACTGCAGAACACGTGAGCCTTGTCGGTGTGCGGTGACTGCCGCTGATCACCTGTCATTGGTTTCTGATGCATTATTATTATTGCGATAGCAATTATATGGTCACTCGCGGCTGGTTTTCGCCGTCGGCGTCGGCGTCATTTGCCGTATATGTATATGTATATATATAACCGGGCCCGCCCGTCGTCCGTGAGCGTGAAAAGACGCGAGGGGGGGGGGGGGGTCCCTCGAGCGACCTTCGATTTTACGAGCGGGGGCGCGCGCGTTATCTCCCCTTCTCGGCGGCCGACAGCGGGCGGGGGGGGGGGGGGGGGGGGCGACGTTCGATTTTACGAGCGCGGGCGCGGGCGCGCGCTTTATCTCCCCTTCTCATCTCCCCTTCTCGGCGGCCGGGCCGGCGTACCCTTCTACGTGCTGCGCTTTCAACGTGAAGAGAATTCTCTTAAACAAGCGTTTTCTAGAGTTGCGTGAGATCGGATCCAAAAAGAGTTAGCTGCCAGCCTCACTTCGTATAACATTACAATTTTTTTGCTATCGCATTCATTGCTTCACCCTTGCCGTGAAACTGTGACTTTTATTGTTATTATTATTATTATTATTATTATTATTATTGTTATTATTAATTTTATTATTATTATTATTATTATTATTATTATTATTATTATTATTATTATTATTATTATTATTACCATCATCCGTAGTAGTAGTAGTAGTAGTAAAGCCATCAAATTGTAGCCTGAAAAACACTGCGAAATCTATGTATATCCTGTAGTTATAATTAAGTTCGCCCATTCTAATTCAGAGTACTTGTACTGTGCAAATGCTTTTTCACGCGTCGCAGTATTGACTACCAGCAATATAATAATGCTCCGTATTTCTTGTCATTCCTTTTTTTCTTTCCTCGCCTCTGCTGCCAGGCATAGTCGCTCAAGCCTCGTAATTTCCTTTGACAGGCCTGAATTTCGTATGCAATATCACTGTCGGAATTGGCAATGAAATGGCAATAAATGTTTCATTGGTTTTGCTCGTTACCCGCACATCACTTATGATGGGTATCGTGTTTTGCTTGTATTATGACGTAGCCGTGGCTCCCAACTGAACACCGGAACTTTCTTTCAATATTATTCTTTTTTTTTCTTCATGCTCCGTGCAGTCTTCTGGGTTTTTTTTTTTCGTTTTTTTTTTCGTTTTTTTTTTTTTCATTGCTCATGCCAGGTGCTTTCCTTGTATGGATGCTGTCTTACTTACTGATTAATCTTTCGTTTCAGTTTGCACTTGGATTGCTAGTTGTTCTGAGAACGATTTCATTGGCAAGTTCCTGTCAAATTTCCCATCTGACAAATGCAAGATATTGAGAGACAACAGGGGTCTCCTAGCCGTTTGAAACAACGTACGGCTGAGCTAGTTGGTTCCGGTATTACAACAAGCGTAGACATTTAAAAAAAGAGAGACATACAGAAAAAAAAATTGGTCGCGTATCTGCGTGCTTCGCTGCAAATGTCGTCGAAGGACGATAGTCTTGTGCCGGCCATACTACTATGCCTCAGACAGTGCCTACTCTATGTTGAATCGGCGCATCTAGCTGGCATTGATAAAATCGAGGAGGCGCTGCGCGAGCTATGGACGCCATCGAAAAAATTACACCATCTCCCGCTAAAGGGAACCATGTGTAGATGCGAAGCAGCGGGCGCTAACGCTTACACTGGCGGCGGCGTTGACGCTGGCGCTCATCGCAGCGCTGCGCAGGAGAGAAAACTGGGGAGGCGCAAAGCACGCAGTGATGGAGCGGTGTTTCGTACTGGAACATGCCAATCGCTGCTAATGGGCAATGAGAGACAGAAGACTCCGACTGAACACAGAGACCCGCAGTCCGCTTTTAGTTAACGCGCACGCTGCGAATTTTTATTGCTCAACAACGCACAGGAGAAATCTCCCACCGGCACCACCTTGCAGGTCAAGATTCAGTGCCATATATACGGGGTGGCCCAGTGAACGGTTGTGCAGCGCGAGCAGTCGGTTTTTTCAACCAAGAAACTCGCTAGTAGACGCTGCCTGCGTCGGCGTCGCGAGGCGAGAGAGGGGGGGGAGCGTAGGAGAGAAGAGAGAGAGAGAGGGGGGGACGCGCATGCGCAGTGGGAGTGTGGACGCCGCGGGCAGGGATGCCTAGAGGGGGGAGCGTAGGAGAGAGAGGGGGAACGCGCATGCGCAGTGGGATTGTGGACGCCGCGGGCAGGGATGCCTAGAGGAGAGAGGAGGGGAGGCGCATGCGCAGTGAGGGTGTGGTTGCCGCGGTGAAGGGATGCCTATAGAGGAGAGAGAAGGGGGAGAGGAGGTTTTTTATTTTTATTTTGAAAGGGTTTGCGCATGCGCAGAAGGGTGGCCACGCGGCACACCACCACCCCCGGATTAAGCTTCGCCATAAGATGCTTCACATCTAAAACATGAGCTTGTGCTGAACCAAGAGCCACAGCCAACGGCAGCAGCTTCTCGTCGGCACAGGGCTTTTTCGTGCATAGCGTCGCAGTTCGTGCACAGCGTCGCATTTTCAGCGCAGCCTAAAAAACACTAGGGTCTTTAGAATTACGTACCTATGTATTTTCTAATAAAGGAACACACGACCTGATACTTGCATATTAATGTTGCACCTCAGATATGCGTAGTATTTGCTTTTTGATCGAAAATGTTCACAAGTATGAACGCAAATAGCAGTTCAATATGGCTGGGCGTTCAGAAAGTGGTTAAACTTCGGCCGACTAGCTGAGTGGCTGAATCAGGTGACAGGCAGACCAAAATTTATGCGTTGAAGTATCCCAAGAAAGACTATCGTCTTTAAAAAAATAAAAGACCGAAGGCCCGCAGACAGACACAGCAGAGGCGCTCTGCAGCAATGTAATTTCAAGCCAGTAAGCATTTTCTTTGTATAACTTCATGAGGTACTGATGGGTATAAATGAAGTTTCTCGCCGCATCGACAGCTAATAAAGTCCGGCTATAATGACCGAGAAGTAATCGCTGGGGAGCGTACCTGTTGCCTGTGTAAACAGGTAATTAGTGAAATGAGATCGCTACTAGCCGCTACTAACCCTAGCCCCCCCCCCCCCCCCCCTCCCCGCGTCTACGGGCCTGACTACCACAAAACATTTGATGCTTCTTAGATCTTTTTCCCCTTTCTTTATTATTGATGAGCATTCATCAGTCTTGAATCACTGGCTTTTTCCCACTGTGGCACAAGTGGTATATAAGTTTTAGAGGTAATTATAATTAATTATAATTATAAATCTAATTGTAAATCAGTTATACATGTGTCACCCTTGAACTGGGCATGTCATCACACCTTTCTGTCTACATCGGCATCATTCATAACTATTTTTTAAAAGTTCCTTCATTTTATTTTTCAGAATGAAGATGATAGAGGCTGCGAGAAAAAAGCTGAGTTGCAGCTTGAGTAGCTTTGGCCTCTCCGAAATGCACTTTCGATAATAAATAGCACATTAAGATGCACATAATAAAAAAATCTATCGCTTTCCTTTAATTCTGACAAGCTGCAGCGCAAGAAACACACGGACGTAACAAAAAAGACATGGACGAGCGCTCGTTTGTCTCGTTTTTGTTCCGTCCGTGTGTTTTTAACGCTGCACTTTGTCAGCATTATGTACCAACAAGCGCAACTCGCCGCTTCAGTCTTTCCCTTTCTACCCACGCATAGTATAGCAAGCAAGACGGAATTAAACTGAGGCCGGCCTCCATGCCCCTGCATCAAGAAATCGTTGCGGTTTCCCTCCGTTGAGCGATGGGGCCAAGCACTAACAGCAAGGTCTAAAGGTGCGCTCGAACTGCACAGACTGTGTCATAACTACGAGCAGTTGCGACATGCCGGCGCGGCGCAGCATGGAAGGCAGTTACACAGTTTCACAGAAGCAAGAGCGTCCTGACATCCAGTAGGCGTTTTACAACGCTGGCGTGATGAAGGACGCCCCTAGTGGCGTTGCGGGCACTGCATCTTGATGGTGCACGGGATTGAGACCGACGGGAAAACACGTCGGAGTTAGTCAATACTCAGTGAAATCTGTGAATTTTACCGTCCCATCCGCCCAAGCCGACGCACCAAATTTGCTCAGCAGCAACGCTTGCCCGCATGTGGTATGGCCTGTACACAACGGCCTTGCAAGCAGCGGTTTTAGCCGCAACACCAGTCTGGCTTCACCACCGAGACGAAGGTTGAAGGCATGTCAGCTTTACTTCGCCGTTATTGCAGCCATACCCCATTCCCCGAGTCTAGGCAAAGAGTCTGGTACTGGTGTCACACTGTCATTCTTTATCGATGTCAAACGCTACCCGGTGCGAATATGCCAATACCTTGATCGTTATCGACAATGATCCCTTCTACGCGATCAAATGATCTCCACTGAGTTTGAGTGAGCTCGGGCACAACAGTTGTCGTTAATCCGTCCAGAACGTTTGCGAAATTTTCGTTCAATCATCTAAAAAGTGTAATGTAAAGCGCCTGTTCTGTATATATATATATATATATATATATATATATATATATATATATATATATATATATATATATATATATATATATATATATATATATATTCGGTTGTCCCATGAGTCATTATGAGCGAATGGCAATCGTGTAGCAAACGTCTGCAACTCCTACAATTTCGTGGTGTCGCGACTACAAATCCAGGATTGTTTTTCAAGTACGAGCGCGATACGTAGACAGGGACAGGAAAGACACGGACAAGCGCTTGTACTTGAAAAACAATCATGGAACACCAACTCGCCCAATCAACCATTTTTTTACAAATCCAGGTCTAGAAAGTAGGCTTAAACTTGGATAATATTTCAATTTTACAGCCCAATTTAACTCAAACACTTTTAGATGTTTTTATGGAGCTATATGTTTACCTTTACCTTTAGCCTTCTCCAACACACTCGGCCTATAGAATGTGCTGACGTCAGCCGGATCGCCACCGTGGAACTCGATCGCGACATATGGATCGAGAAAGATTGTGATTGACATCCACCGTGTAGCAGCATACGATGCACATTGAAGCGAATCAGGATCTGGCTCGATCGTGCTCGAAAGTGGCCATGTAGCGCCGGCATAAACCTCCGCGTGCTAGCGCCGCATGCGTCCGTTGACAGCCTGACAGTGCGTTAAAGCACCACGAACCTCCGCTAGCTCGTAAGTCAGATAAGTGTCGTTTCATTCATAATCGATCATATCGTTGGATCTGCGTGTTTTTCCTTCATTGTACTTCCTTATTATTTATCGAAAAAAATGACTCGAGAATATTCGAACCCAAAGTCTAAAACGGCGACCGTTTATTGGCTAAAGTATAATTGCGCTCAGTGAATGCTGTGAGAGCTAGTTAACGGTGCAAAACACACAAACGCGCGCGCGCGCACACACACGCACGCGCGCACACACACACACAAACACACACACACACAAACACACACACACACACACACACACACACACACACACACACACACACACACACACACACACACACACACACACACACACACACACACACACACACACACACACACACACACACACACACACACACACGCACGCACACACACACACACACACACACACACGCACACACACACACACACACACACACACACACAAATGAAACATCGCTTCAGAATTTCCTGCTTTCGAAATTGATGTTGCGAAGTTAGGGTCGGGGGAAGGGCCAAAGCTGTTCATAATGCGCACTCTTCGCCGTTGGCAGGCCACCTGCGATAATAATAGGCTAAACGTGTGCATCGGTACATACAAACAGTTCTGCATAGCGAAAAGGTTGTGTAAACAAACTCCCCGCTGCTTCTGTGTAACTACACCACTTGAGTTGCCGTTGTTTCTGTTTAGCGACGCGGTACCACAATATTTCGTCTCCGTTATAGTGAAACGCACCGGTACAGCCCCCCCCACACACACAAACTGATGCTTGGTCGCCTTCTAGGTTCTTATACGTCGTCGACCCACTCTTCACCCTCACCCGTGCAGTCAGGAAGCGAACCCGGTGACGTATCCGTTAAGCCCCAATTTCCTTCTCCCCGATCCACCTCCTTCTTTCGTCGTATTTGTGCGCACTGCGACTTACGTGTCATTACGTTGTCCAGGACCGATTTCAGACTTGCAACCCCGTAATTACGTCCGCAATTTGACACTCACTGTCAGCTAGCGTCGACGCGGCGCCGTGTGTATCGATTGACTACTCGCCGTGTAACTCGTGCAGGCAATGACGGAACGTTAGGTGCATTGTCTGATCGTGAGTTTAGAGAGAGAAATGTTAAGTGGAAGGCGGGGAGGCTAACCTGAAGAAATTTTTCAGTTTGTTGTTGTTTATTTTTCCTTTGCCTCACACTCCTTTCGTTACACTTTCGTCTACTGCTATCAAGAAGAGGTCGCGATATAGTTATAAGAAGGAATGTCGCAGTTGTTGCACTGCAGCACCGTTGTCGAAGCGCTGGACCAGAAACATTCCCTGTCCTAATACTGTTCATTTCAAGTCTCCACTTTCCTTTCGTTGTTTTGGATTGATATACTGTCGCATAACAAACATACGCTTAGAAGATCCAGTTACATACCGATTAAAAAAAACAATGAGAGAAAAAAAAAGAGAGAAAGAGAGAGCGAGTCTTAATGCAATGCTGAAGATAAACAGGATATAGCACACGACACTATTAAAGCAAAAACACGTAAGACAACACCATATATTTAAAAATACAGCCGTTATATATACTTGCCCATCACTCCAACGTTCAACATCGGTCCGAAGTCGATTTCTCACCAAATGCATGCAAGCTGTGGCTGCAGCAAACCAATTATTATGGTATACCGAATGCTAGCCGGATATTTAGTGGCACTGAGCGAGCATTTGCTCGGCAAAAAAAAAAAGAAAAGTATTGTAAGACATAAAGCCCGTTATAATATTAGCTCATAAGTATATCTACAGGGTACATATTCCTTTTAATGGAAAAGGGCATTACATTCAAGCTATCACCTATGCACTTTTTAAACAAAGTGTTCGTAAAGCAGGAAAGAAAACTGAGGCAGCTTCGCACTAATGGTGCCAAGCCTGAAGGAAGTTTGAATCTGGGCAGCCTTCATTGTTTCTGTTTATTTTTTTCTCTTTCTTTCTTCATCTCTTTATTCCCTTTTCTCTCTTCTCTCTATTGTTCTGCTTTTTTTGTCTGTGCTTATTTCTACTTATTTCTTTCTCTCTTTATGCACCTCTTTCTCTTTCTAGCTCTTCTTCTCTTTCTTTTTCTTTCTTCCCTTTCTCTCTCTGTCTCTCTATTTCTCTGTCTTTGAAATCTCTCTATCTCCGTCTCTCCTTCTCTTTCTGTTTTTCTTCCCTTTCTTTCTCCCTTTCTCTCTCTCTTACTGTGCTATGCTTTACTCTCCCCCTCCTATTTTCCCTTTCTGCCTCTTCACCCTTACATCTCTCCTCCTCACTTTGCTCACCCACCCCCCTTGCTGTACATGTACTATACAAGTGTATGTTATGCTCTGCTAGCATTCCTGGATAGCCGAGTGGTTCCGATGCTCGCCTTCGGATCGTGGGTACGTGGGTTTGAATGCCGCCTCGTGAAGAAGTTTCGTCAAGAATGCCTCGTCAAGAAATTATTTTTCGCTAGGAATTTCTTTCTCTCTTTCTTTTTCTCTCTTTCTCTCTCTCTCTCTTTCTTTCTTTCTTTCTTTCAATCTGTACTTGTTTTCTCACCCATCAGAGTTATTGCATCCAACGCCGGACAAATCGGCGCACGTGTTCTGGGAGCGAAGCTGAAAAGGACGAAGAGGACGAAGATAGCGCGTGCCGGTTCATGATGACAATTATCTGTCGACACAAAACGGCATAACGAAAAGACTAGCAGCTCCGCTGTAAAATGCTGTGCAATTAATGCCATTGCGTACAAGTGTGTTTGCCTCCGTTCTATATTGCAATGCATAAGCTCATGCGTCGCAATTGTACACTTTACGCTAAGCACGGCCGAAAGCGTTTTTCTTGCCATACTGTAACGGAGACAATCATAGAGGAATTGATTAATGCCCTTCTAAAATTAAGGAAGGAAGGAACAGGAGAGAAAGGAAACACAGGGATGTTAACCAGTCTAGAAGGACCGGTATGCTACCCTACACTGGGGAAAGGGATGGGGGAGTTTTAGTGCATGGGCATTGTTGTGTTCTGATCCCATCGAAGCACGACTGCATCGGCCAGAGATTGAACCTCGGGATCAGCAGCAGAACATCGCATATTGCCACACTGTGCCACTGCATGAAAATGAAAGAAAAAAAAACAAAAAGTGACTGTGAGTCCTCCTGATTCGTTCAAAATGAAGCATATAAGTGGCTAGCAAACGCAGGCTTTTGTCTCAGTCATCCAATATTTGTGGTTAATGTGTTTCACACACTTACGATTTTTTGTGCTATGAATGACTTTGAAAATGAAACGCACGATATAAAATTGCGTTGCTGAAGTAAAAAACGAGAGAAAGAGAGAGATTTAGTAAAAAAAGCACGTTTTGAATCAATGTTCTGACCTGCTACTCTTTCTTGGGGAAGGGGTGGAAAAGAGAGCATGATAGACGGTGTTGAGGGCGCGCACGAAGGTGGCGATGAAGCAAAATCTTGAACTTCATAACGAGGTTTATAAACAGCGTAGTCACACCCTCAAACTGTTAACGTCTCACGTCGAGGGAATCAGACATTACCAAGTCCTAAATTGCGTCTTGCCATGGCGTACGGCAATGGAGTTATAAACGAAGATAGTTGGGTTGATGCATTTTTGGTGACATAGAACGACAGGTGTTAGGGCGTATGTGTATCGCAGGCATAGGCCGGCAAATTCACTCATGAGTCGACTCACTCAGGCTCACTCAGACTCAGATCGAGCCGTGAGTCTGAGTCTGAGTGAATCCGGGTGAGTAATATTTTGGTGAGTTTGTGTCCGAGTGAGTCCGGTTGAGAGAAATTTTAGTGAGTCTGAGTCCGAGTGAGTCCGGTTGAGGAAAATTTTGGTGAGTCTGAGTCCGAGTGAGCCTTAAGCTTAAAATGTATTTTTTTAGTGAGCCTGAGTGAGCTCAAAACTTTTTTGCCGATCTACGGTTCTACTTACGCAACTTAGCTTTACTATCAGCCTTACATATTTTCAAGTTTATACTCACGCCGACTCACGCATACTTCAAAGCACCAGCATTCATACGCCAGCTCAATATTTATTGATCAGAGGCGTGAGTTACGGAGGAGGGGGTGGGCTGCCGTGACTTCCTCCCCCCACCCCGCCCCTGAAAACTTTTCCCGGGAATTTTTGATCAGAATATTTCATGTGAGTTATCTCTTTTAAAAAAAGTCCTGACTGGATTGCAACCACTGATAAGGTACGAGATAAAAAGACGCAAAGTACAGCACCGATTACACGAGATATTGGTGTTAAAGAGCATTTGCACCACGTTCAAAGAAGCCAATTGTACGCTAATGGACTCATCAGTCGGCTCCCTCAGACTCACTCAGACTCAGATGGAGCCGTGAGCCTGAGTCTGAGTGAATCCGGCTGGGAAAAATTTTCGTGAGTCGGAGTCTGAGTGAGTCCGGGTGAGAAAAATTTTAGTGAATCTGAGTCCGAATGAGTCCGGTTGAGGAAAAGTTTGGTGAACCTGAGTCCGAGTGAGTCTCAAAGGCAAAACATATTTCATGAGTGAGTCTGAGTGAGCTCCACATGTTTTGACGACCTATGATCGCAGGTGCTCTGACGTCACCACGGAGCTATGCCGATTTTAATTATTGATTTTAACAACCTTCCATTTGCTGCCACATTTAATTATTTCAGGGTTTTTCCAGTGAAAAGAATGCTTCAAATATCAGCTGAATAATATACGATGCAAACTGCACCTAAGTGGAGGTCGCCGCCACTTCATCTCGCCGCACTTTCAAAATGTGTATATTCATTGCAAGAGGTTCAAACTACGACCTAAGCAGTGCACGGAAAAGAGATTTCAGGGGATGATAGGTTTTATAGGCTTGATGCAACAACAATTTTAAGCATTTAATTAATTGCATAGTATTTCATTACCGGCTTCAGATGGAAAAACGTACAGGCTTATATGTTTTTGTTTGTTTTCTGTCAAAAAAAAAATTAAAAAAAAACGAGACGGAGATTATAACTTCGACATATAAAGTATTCTACATCGATGATACGGCTTATTTGTAACGCACGCCGGCTATCAGATAGGCTGTTCGTAAGCACAATCAACGAGTCGGGAACGATGAGCCTGAAATATGATGTTGTTATGTACATTCATAACTTTTTTTTTTTTCATTTGGAATATGGAGGTCTCAGCTAAAAAAAGCGGATTAAAGCAGCGAATTCTTCGGTATTCAGTTATACCTTAAGTGATGAAAGACACTGCGCACCGACAGCTCATTAAGTAAAAAAGAAAACATTTAAGTTATTGCTTCCCTGTTTTCAGGCGAGTGCCCGTATTGCTGATTTGAGCTGCAGGTCTTTTTTTTTATGATGATGATGAATAACCTATAGTCCAGCGCACGCGCGCTGCCATGAATGTTGACTCTTCCGTTCATCGCACTTTGAAATTATGAGCGTTCCAGGGGCATCAAAACGACAACCCCCCTCATCGACGTAAGCTGAAAAGCAAAGCCCGTTAAAAACAAGTGGCTTCATCAATTTAAGTGCTTGCTTGCGAGGCAGTCGATGAAGGCCAGTACCCTGCATTCCGGCGAGTTAAACGACGACATATCCTGGTGAGGCAGCCGGGACTAGCCTTCGTGTAGTTGCAAATAAAAACGTCGCGATTCGCGTCAATTCCAAATGACGCGATTTCTCGCCGCGATGCGCTTCTGGTGACCGCGATAACGTGTTGTTCTTTCGACATTGCCCCAATACTTGGTATCAGCAATATTCAACCGTGCAAACTTTCGGCGGATATCTAGCAGGCAAAAATAAGAACTCGTACGAGAAATATTGCGTGTGTTGTAAACCTTTTGAGGGTCGAATTTTTGCGCCAAATGCGACCCCGTAGGGTCGATTTTTTTATTGATGATTTAAATTCTTCAGGCGAATCTATTCCAGAAAAAAACTTGTCAAATTTTTTTAGGGTGGCCATAGAGTGACAAAAAACAGTTTGTGCTGTTACATACTCATGGTTCACTCGTGAGTAACCGCGAGATAAATTCTTAAAAGAAAGAAAAAGGAAAAAAAAAACCCTTATACGACTGTTAAAAAATTATGCGGCGCACTAAACGTCAGTGTAGTTCTTGGATGTACAAAGATAACTGCGCGAAGCGGCGTCATATGGAAACAAGGAGGGAGAAAAGACACATTTCATTCAGTCACCATCTCACAGCGCACGCTTTGCTCATGAACATCTGAGTATTGAGTCGCTTGCTCATCAACATCTGAGTATTAACTCGCAACTCCTCGTATGACGAGCTGCATGCAGTGAATCAGACTGATTCGGCAGTCGAGAGGCGGAATCGCCGCTATAGGCTCGCTTGCAGCAGAACTACCCACGCGCACTTCCATAGCCCAAGGCGAACTGCACGGGTTAGCACACTGGAGAAAACTGTATGGTTGTGCGCGCGTTAGGAGAGCAAACACCAAGTCAGAAACCCGTAATAATCCTTCGCCTTATCGCCAACGAGACGGAAGCGGTTTGTGTGAGTCCCTGGAACAGGAAACGCAACCACATGCAGCGGCATCGTTTGAGTCAGTCAGCGCCCGCACGAAAACAGGCGTAATCGCGCCCCGGTGAGCAATAAACGAGAGAGTAACAGAGCGGTCGCTCTTTGAGAGTCTCTAAACCTGACAGCCATCAGTTTTGCGGGCGTTAGAATCGGGGACAACCTGAAGGACGAAACCGAAACTGGCCGCCGCACGTCCGCGCGCGACCGGATGCGCAGGCGATAGCCGTCGCACCGCTGTAGTAAAGCCTTTAAAAAAAAAAACGGAGGGACATCAGCGCAAGAAAAAAGTTTCATGTATCCCCGCAAAGTGGCGGCACATTCCAAGAAAGAGAAATGATCGAAAAAGGCGCTCTTCTTAAACATACAAGCGATGACGTACGTGTATACGTCACTGACCATTTTGATGGTGTTCACGGGGCACGTACATGTGCGTAGATGGCCGTAAAAGAGTTAATGATAAATAAACAGGCTGCTTTTGTAAGATTGAGTTGAACAAACTTTATTTTGCCCAACGGTTGTGCCCGGGGCTAGGCTACCAGGGATCCACCGTTCGAGGAACATCTACCGAGTTCCTCGGCGAGAGCCCTGGATGACAGGATGCGAAATGTATACGACAGAAACGACTTCTTTGAAAGAGCCCATTTGATCGCACCGGCTTTTGTAATCAGTTGCAGTGTAGTCATTTCGGTCGAGCTCCGTTCAAAAAAGCAGGTTTTCTTCGTATAGTACAATTACTTCGCAAGTGCTGAGAAAAGTAATGTTAAGGAGGGACAATGCGTCAAATTAAGGCCGCTTTCGCCATCGACATCAAACGTTCTTTTTAACGTCGCTATCTTGACGATCCTGGAGCGACGAAGTATCACACGCACCTCTTGGTATGTCCCGTAGAAGCTTATAATTGTTTTACATTACTTGACGCTTCATAATTTAGCAGCAGTAACAAACCGAGCTGAGGTAATAAAGAGTAGGGCGGAAGTATATACACGCTCGCTTGCACATATTTTTATCTGGGATGGCCAATGTTCTGAATAAAAATATTAATAAGTAACGAAAGGATGAGGGATGCGGTGAACAAAGATTTTACATCAAGACTAGTCGACGTTAAAGGTACATTAGGCCAAAGTGTAGGGACACGTGGAGTAGTTGCAGAGCGATTGGATAACGCTATCCCACCAGCCAAATTTGAAGTCTTGAGAGGCCCTGTGCCGTATTGTGCGCGGTTTCCTTGTTTTTCTTTGTGCGATTCATATTCGTTTTTTAATGAACATACTTACGTCCCTCTGAGTGGACGAACTCTGCGACAGAAGCCGCAGGGCTTTGTGCGAATCACCGCCGAAGCGCGTAAGAATTGAAATTTTTAAAGAAGTGATTAACAATATAGGAGCCTAGTAAAGTATAATGATCCCTTTCACCTGCTGCAAACCTATTGTTAGGCCAAAAAAGCAAAACCAAAAAAAAAAAAAAAAGAAAGGAGGACACAATGCCCGCTCACGTACAAAGGAGGTCGCATCAATTTGCCCAAGACAAAGTCCTATTATTCTTTTCATTTTCCTGGAGCAGAAGGTGGCACACTCGCAGCGTAATTTAGGAGGCGAATTAAAATATCAGCCACGAGCCCAATACTAGTTCCAGACTAATGAAACATCTTCCTCGACATATCTAATCTAGTCGCTTCCTTTATATTTCACTCTTGATACATACGCGCGTTTATTACGCATAACCCGAAAATCCATTGAAGAGCGAACGTTGATTGAAAAGAAACGGTCTTCAATCGCTTTTCTAAGCTAAATACAACACAGTTCGGTCCCTTCATTTCCGCCTTTATTTCCGCCAAGAAAGCATGAGTAGAAAACTACAGTTCCGGAGAATAACTCGGCCCTCGATTCTTTCAAAACTTCCTAGATATTAGCGCGATAATACTTCTTAAAGACGCGGTGGTAGGTGAAAAACGACAGGATAGACATTAAGCTCAATTCCTGCCTTGACCTGCCTCAGGCGCTTCCTTTACGTAGTTGCAGTGCATCGCTTTAACTGCACAACAACCAACTCACCCAGCAACAAGTTCTGGTCATCGTTTCCCAACGCTTTCGTAAAATAAACAGCAGTACTGCCGTAGCTCATTGATAGTGCGAGACAAGAATAATATGCAGTGCTGCCAAGTTCCATGCTCTCGTACATGGTAATAAGAAGGTGACGTCGACCACTCTGTCATTTCGAAATGCGGGTACAAATTGCAGATGCCCTGTAATTAGGCGGCAACTTTTTTCTTCTGATCGCCGTACATATTTGCGAAAGACGTTCTGTCTTTCATTAATCTGCTGGACAAAGCGGTCAAGTGGCACTCATAAAGAAATAGTGAGAGAAAGTAAAAGCTACGAGAACAGTAATGATGGCCTCATCAGCGGCTGATTTTTTATGATCTAAATATATCGTCAGGGTAACGCGGTCCAGAGACAGCGTTCCCTGTGGAACCGCATTTCTTCGCCGATCGTGTTCAGTATGATTTGCCTCAACCTTCGTTTTCAGAGGGTGCTGCAATGAAGGAACCGCAGCCTCGTACTCCTTGGTAGGACGGCTACGAGCGAAGCGATATATTCCAGAAGAAATTAAGGGCAAACGGCCGAAAATAATGCGCAGAATAACCCAACGTAGGTAGCCGAGAGCCTCGCTACAAAGAAGACAAACCTGTACAACCAGAGCATCGCAATCAAGAACATTCTCGTTCGCTCGAACATTTCCGCCAATCCATCTCATCTAGAGAAAATAAAGACGAGCAGAGGAACAAATAACTTTTGTAAGGATATCACCCGAGAGCGCGGCGTTGATGATTGCGCCGCGATGCTCCCGGAAATCTGTCCTGAACAAACGGCACCGAAGAACAATATACACCTTGCTTAGATGACCTATGCCTATAGCAACATTTTCTTTCTTTCTTTCTTTCTTTCTTTCTTTCTTTTTCTTTCTTTTTCTTTCTTTCTTTCTTTCTTTTTCTTTCTTTCTTTCTTTACTTTTCTTCCTTTCTCTCTTTCTTTCTTTCTTTCTTTCTTTCTTTCTTTCTTTCTTTCTTTCTTTCTTTTTCTTTCTTTCTTTCTTTACTTTTCTTCCTTTCTTTCTTTCTTTCTTTCTTTCTTTCTTTCTTTCTTTCTTTCTTTCTTTCTTTCTTTCTTTCTTTCTTTCTTTCTTTCTTCATTACTACCCATAATCTCACAGATGTTCTGCGCGCAATCTAGACTGAAAAAGGTACCTGATAATGTCTACAAACGCCAAGTAAAGAAAGAACAAGCTAAGAAGAACCCTGCCCTTTCACCGTGACAGCAAAACCTTGTGTCCTTCACTGTGAGAATGGTCTTGTCGTAGACGTCGGGCTCGCAATAGAATTTCCTACCGCTAAGATAGAGGACTTTGTTTTGACGATAGGACAACATTTCGTCCAGCGGAAATTTCCACCGTTGGGACATGGCAAAGAGATGATAATATTATGAGCAGTGTCGGACGACTGGGAAGCAACACAATTACTACTAGCCTCATTGCGCCTGTTATAGCTTCCCTGCTTCATAATAATAATAATAATAATAATAATAATAATAATAATAATAATAATAATAATAATAATAATAATAATAATATTTCGGGGATTTCGTTTTTTAAGACCGTGATATCCTTATGAGGTACGCTGTACTGGGGGACTCAAGATTCATTCTCACGACCTGGGGTTATTTAACGTGCACCTAAATCCAAGTACCTCTACGCCATCGCTGAAGAGTTAGGGATTAGAGTTAATGGAGAGTATCTTAGTAACCTGCGATTCGCTGATGACATTGCATTGATGAGTAACTCAGGAGACGAATTAACGCTCATGATTACTGAACTGGATACGGAAAGCAGAGCAGTAGGTCTGATAATTAATATGCATAAAACTAAAGTAATGTGGAACAATCTCGGCAGAGAACAGCGCTTTGCGATAGGTGGCGAGACACTGGAAGTTGTAAAGGAGTACGTCTACTTAGGACAGGTAGTAACCGCGGAGCCGAACCATGAGAGTGAAATAACTAGAAGAATAAGGATGGGATGGAGCCCATTCGGCAAGCATTCTCAAATTATGAATGGTAGTCTACCACTATCCCTCAAGAGGAAGGTATATAACAGCTGCATCTTACCGGTACTTAGGCCTACGGAGCAGAAACCTGGAGACTTACAAAGAGGGTTCAACTTAAATTGAGGACGACGCAGCGAGCGATGGAAAGGAAAATGATAGGCGTAACCTTAAGAGACAGGAAGAGAGCAGAGTGGGTCAGGGAACAAACGGGGGTTAAAGATATCATAGTTGAAATCAAGAAGAAGAAATGGACATGGGCCGCGCACGTAGCACGGCGGCAGGATAACCGCTGGTCATTGAAGGGTAACTGACTGGATTCCAAGAGAAGGCAAACGCGTGAGGGGAGACAGAAAATTAGGTGGGCAGATGAGATTAAGAAGTTTGCAGGTATAACGTGGCAGCAGAAAGCACAGGACCGGGATGATTGGCGGAACATGGGAGAGGCCTTTGCCCTGCAGTGGGCGTAGTCAGGCTAATGATGATGATGATGATGATGATGAAATCTAAGTACACGGGTGTCTTTGCAGTGCGCCGCTATCGAAATGCGGCCGTCATGGCCAGGAATCAAACCCGTGTCTTTAAGCTTAGCAGCGTGATTTCCTTTGCCTCATTCGCTCTCTAGTGTCACTTGGTGCAAAGCCTCGTTGAAAAAGAAACAGAATGCAAAACGTTCTTCCCGGATAATTTGTTTTTACCCTCACGCAAGAACTGCAGGAATGTATCTATCAAAAATACCACCATTGTTTTTCTATAACTACATCTGAAATGTAGCCTCAAAAACTTAATATATTTCACTGACGTACTATTAAAATTTTACCTTGACTAATTTTGACACCCCTGAACCGAACGCTTGCTGGTTTACATCAGCAAAATGAGCTTGCATTAGTATATTTCTTCGTTTTTGTCAGTGGGTAAAATTCCTACGCAAGCAAAAAAATAATTATCTCAGTAAATAATCGATGCGATTTAATGGCACCTCGCGGACCGTTGCAACATGTCTTCGTTGACTTCCGAAGCGGGCATTGTTTATTTATACATTAGAGGAAAGCAATACGAACAGGCCAATAGGCCTAATGACATTCTTTTCGGATAGTTGGATATTTATTATTGTCGTTAGGTGCCATAAATTCGCTGGCGACTCTTCGTGACACAATGGGTATATGACCGCCGGTGAGACCTCCGTTCAAGCTCTTTAAGCTACCCTAGGCATTTCCCTGCGGCCCCGAGAATACCACCAAACCATCTTGAGCGTAAGCTGGCTCGTTTTGTCTACCCATCTTCGGCTAACATTATAACTCTGCTTGACTCAACTTGAAGCGTGCATGACATGGCCGAAATAAGGAAGTTGTAGTTTCACTACATTTGCTTCGACCAAAAGTGCAACTTTGTTCTCTCTTATTATGACCGAGATAATTGTTCGTTCAGTAGTCCATGGGATTCTCAAAGCTCTTCTCTGCCATAACAGCTCAAAGGAACTTAGCCTTCTTTTTTTTATATATTTCCGCAATGTCCGCGAATGACTCCCATACATTGTCACGGGAAAGACGGGGGAGTTTACCAGACGTGTTTTGGTTTTGACGCTGACATCTCACTGATAATCCCTAAAAGTGTTGCCCTTTCTTTCTCTCTTTCCTTCTCGCTTTGCTTCTTAAATCCTCAGAATGAGTGTCTTTAAGCCTTGTATGCGTCCTGGTGCTAGTTAGTGTCGTGTGCATGACGTCGGCTATAGTTACCTTTGTTCCTCTAATTTTCACTCCTATATTTCAGTTCTGGAGATCGCAGTTTGCACGTAAATAGTCCCGTAAACAAGTTTAATGGGTATGGTGAAAGAATGCAACCTTGTTTGAGACTTCTTGGGATCTTAAACAAAAATGCGTCACCAACACGTGTAGGCGGCTTCTTGTCCTGTGCATAGGTCCCCCTGAAAGAATTATAATTAGTACCATACCCTTTTCTGAAACCTGTTTCCGCTATTGCCATTTCTTCCATGCCATTCTCGCCTTTTATGTAAGTATTTCACTGATATGAGATATAAGGGCGATGATTCTATAGTTTGAGCATTCTTTTGTGTCGTCTTTTTATGCATTGAAGTAAAAAGAGATGTCTTCCACATTCTCCGACGTTCTGCCGTCTTCCAAATTTGTTGAAATTGCTTAGTGAAAACCTCGAATGATTCTAGTCCGAGTGCCTTGACGAATTGTACAGGGATCTTGTCTGGCCTTCTTGTTTTACCGGTGGGTAGTTGCCATCTTAATTCATCTTATAGAACTATTAGTTTCAGGTCATGCTCTAAGCCTACGCAAGGATCTTCCTAAGCTTCATTTTTCTTAAGGGGATTAGTGCTAACTATTATTTTAATTAGAAAAAAAAACAGATTATGTTCTAGCACTGATACTTGAATGATGCACCATAGAAGAATGCCCGTATTGCGGTACTTCCAAGTTCCTGTACATTGGACACGATATACATTTTCTATTGCGCAATAACCACAGCAACGTTTGAGGGTTGCCAAGTACGGTCGAGAAGAAATCCGACTCGGGACGCTTCAGCAACGTCCGGTTATGTTTCAGGTAGCTGTCCTCTTCCCCCGTTCGCTCTTTTAGTCCTTTGTGTGGTCTGTATCGGCTTCCGCAGTGGCGATCCCTCGGGTGTGCCGGGCGTTTCCAGATGGACGCTATACCTGACGTTGCAGTTGCGCGCACTTACCGGAAATTCACTGGCGCACAATGAGTAGAAAGGCAAAGCTAGAAGAACAGGCGCACGTGAAAAGAAAAGTGCATTAGTGAAAGTAACGGGAAAATAACACAGAGCTCTTGCAGCGCAAAAGAGCGCTGCAGAAACGAAACAGACCACCGACTTCTCTTGCGTGCTTCCTATCTGCGCTTTTCTTTCTTTTTCTTTTTGACACAGTCGAAGACCTCAAGTTTCCGTTTCGAATTGAGAAGGCTACAGAACGCTGCCGATGAGACAGAAGGGTGGCACGGGTCCCATGCTGCGGTGCTTGTCCCCGTAATCTCACTTTGCCTGCGGGAACGTCTGCAGATGCCGCTCCGAACCGTGAGTGCGCGGAAACTTGACGTGCCGACAGGTTACACAAAATGACAATGCAGGGTGCAAGCAGACGAAAACCGGTCACAAGAAAGATCCTGTTCCCTCTCATGCCGAAGAAAG
Source organism: Rhipicephalus appendiculatus (assembly GCA_030522465.1). Lineage (NCBI taxonomy): Eukaryota > Metazoa > Arthropoda > Arachnida > Ixodida > Ixodidae > Rhipicephalus > Rhipicephalus appendiculatus. The sequence goes on along the minus strand of JALIZH010008053.1, from coordinate 32,862 downwards.
GAAGGCGGGCCTGGAGAGAGAAGCAGGAAGCGATGCGTGCAGGTATATTAGGTCGTCTCTATACCTGCACGCAGGCACGCAACCACACGCCTCTCGAACACGTGTGCGTGCGCGCGCGCGCGCAGCCAGTAACAGGCGAGAAACAGCGTGCAGACGTCACGCGAGCATGCATGCACAGAGACCACACATGCCGGCCTGTGAGAGCTGACCTTGTGCCGTCGTCGCCGTAGGCGAAGTCCCCCAGGATGAGGTCCCTGAAGCGGTAGCGTGGAGGAAGCGGCGCCACGCCGCCCGGCGTCTGCGCTGCCATCGTCGGCGCCGACGACACCGCCGAGCGCGTGGCTGTCGACCGCGGCGGGTGGGGCAACAGAGCGCCGGCGGCAGCGACACCAGCACTGAGACCCAGAGCGGGACACGCGGGCGAAGCCTCGCCAGTGCGGCGCCGCGAGCACGACTCCGCCGCCGCGAGGGAGGAGCCGCGCGCCCGGGAACCGGCCGCCGACGAGGGCACCTGCGGGCCGAACCGGCAACTCAGTTGGGCACACGGACAGCGCGCGCGCTTGCTCGACCGGCTTCGCGTCGGTGTCTTCATTTCACGACAACTAAAGGTCAACGCCATCACGGCATAGTTGTGACGGCTCTATCGCAATCGTTGACACGCGCTGGGCGCTTTAGTCCTAGTACGAGGTACGTAGTACATTTGAAATCGAAGACGTGGCACACCGAACAAGGACAGCGCAAGAGGTTCACTTGACCCTTCAAGGGACACTAAACTGAAACAATGACTTAGTTTAGATTGATAAACTGTACTCTGAGAACTCTAATGTCACAAGTTCCACTGTCATAAGTTCATTATTAGCGGAGTAAATCAAGGTTGAAGTTTCATTTTTAAATTTCGCGCCGAAATCTCCACGCGTGACGTCACGAATCTCAAAATGTATTTTTCGTATTTTCGCGACATGGGCTGGATGAAAGTTTATGAAACTTCGTATGTTAGGTCTATGGCACCCACAGATGACAATGTACTTCAATTTTACCGATTAGAAACTACGTAGGAACCAGTAGACGCCGTCGAAATCTATGACGTCATGGTGTTTGTTTGTGGGAATCTCAGGGAGGCGTCTCCATCCTCATTTACTTTTCGCGCGTTTTCTCGCGTACCAAGTGTCGTCTCGCGGTAAGAGCGGAGTTTTCGGGACTGTGAAATTACACTTTCCCAATATGCGAAGAATTGTTCTTCTCTTAAAGGGGCCCTCCAACACTATCCAACCCCCCCCCATTTTTTACTCGTGGGTTGTGTAGACTGATGGCTGGGGATAATTTTGGCATAGGTCTAAGCACTGATATTACATGATTTAGTATTTTAATCACGCAATAAAGTCACTACATCGCTGCCGACCGCATCAGCGCGTAGTGGCGCTCGCCAGAAACATTGCGGGCGGAAATGACGACACGAGGTCACCGCTTATGATTCTGACAAGTCAGGGAGGCTCATTTCTTACCTCGCTGCAGCCTTACGTCGCTGCGACCATGTAAACAAAATGGCGTGGTCAGGCACCACGTTGCTTGTTGCTGTGGTAACAGCGTCACCAATACATTCGACTGAACAGGCAACAATGGTTTGAGAGCTTCCCCTACGTACGCGCTTTCAGCTCATTTCATTGGACACACGAAATACGTCACAACAGGCGAGTGAAATGGGGTCATGTGACCCCGCGAAATTCGAGCTGAGGGTAGGTTCTTTTTTTTTTTTGTATTTCGAATTTTCCGAAACGAATAATCTTCGGACAGCGGGCTCCTGTCGCTGTAGTTCTTGCTGCACTAATCTGCCCATACTTCACTCTATGCAGCCCGCAAGTAAAAAATGGAGGGTTGAAGAGTGTTAGAGGGCCCCTTTAAGTGTCCCTTTAACATAACCGAACTGCCAGGAACAGTGCTTCTTGCTTCCTCATACGCGCATAAGTTTCTGAATTAGGCCAAGGTGTAAACAACTCGATATCGCACTACAGGAGCCGAACAGAAAATCGTCCCCAACAAGATGATTTATACTGGTGTCACACGGGCACTTTTGATCGCGATCAGAGCCAATCCGAATCGGATTTCTTGATCCGGATCAACAATGGTCGCTGCTGCACAGTCCAGACAGTCTAATCAGGATCGAGCTTGCAGCTGACGTCAGTCAAATCGCGATCTGGGAGCCAGATCACGTTGCGCTGATCTCGATCGTCTCGAAATCCCGATCGGGCCAGATCACGATTAAAATAGACTGTGTAGGGGGCACCTGATCCTGATCGAGACACTCCGGATCGGTCTTGATCGCGATCGAAAGTGCCCGTGTGACACCAGTATTAGGTGAATGCTGTGAATAGCTACGCCAAAGTACATATAATAGCTATATCGAATCGTCTTATACATATAACACGGACAGCCGGTGTAATTTCTTGCCTGCCATTATAAGGGAGAAAGGTTGAAACCCGGATATATGAAAAAAAAAATTAAAATAAACATGGTTGATCTCTCCGTCAGTAGGAATCGGTATAACACGAAAGTTAAACGTGTCTTCAAAGAGGTAGTTGGGCGTTTATTGTGCACTGATATATGAAAGCTTGTACAGTGTCTCTCGGTGTTTGGCAGCTACAGAGGTATAGCACCATTTGACGTGGTTGCACCCACGTTGACGCCTATAGCGGTACACCTATAATGATCACGATTTAACCAGTTGTGGTAGCTGAAGTTGTTAACATATACCTGGCAACAGCACATCGTGAACCCCGCTCAAAGATGGCATCAAGCATGGGCGTCGGCAGGATTTTCTCCTGGGGGGTGCAAACTCGTGTTGCATCGCGGTGGGTGAGGGGGGAGGGGTGGGAGCGCTGGTGTAGCTTTGGTGGTGGGGGGCAAGTCCTGGTGCGGCCTGAGGGGGGGCAAATGCCCCTTTTGCACCCCCCCCTGCAGACGCCCATGGCCTCAAGCACATAAAAAAGTCACAGTTTTGTCGAAAGGGCGAAGCAATGAATGCAATAGCTACATATTGGAATGTCATGCGAAGAGTGGCAAGCAGCTCAAAACTTGCAGCACGCTGCTCAAGCACAAAGGACAAACCAAAAGAGCACACACTGGACGAGCGCGAACTAAGAACTGTCGCAGCTCGACTCTTCAAAGCGCACTGATCAAACACAAAGAAGGACGCACGAAGCGAACACACAGGTATACACACCACGAGCGCGAACTAACAACTGTCACAGTTGTTACTTCTTTATGTTTGAGCCGGCATGCTTGTTTCGCAAACGCGGCCGCTGCAGCGAGTGAAATGACCTTCGTGCGCTCTGTAACTTCCACGCAAACTTTGCGGTGAAAGCACGAGATGTACAAACCACCTTCCATCACGAGATAAGCGCGCGAGCACGGACGACCACGCCTTGTAGGCCAAAGCAGGCGCGTGCGCATCGCAACGAGTGGGGCGACGACCTTTAAAGCGCGCCCTTCGCGCCATCTCGCTAGTGATAATGAGAACACGCTGAAGTGCCACCGAGCTCCGAGTACCGCCAACGGTAAATGGTGTATATAAATAGCGCGCCGTTACATGATGAAGAACGTGTGCTTTGTGGCCGAGTCATTTAGCGCTGTGAGAGAGGGGTCGTGGGTTCGATTCCCGGCTATGGAACTTTTCCTCTAGTTTTCTTTCTTTGTCACCTGCTGCTGTGTTAGTGAACATTTTACAACGTCATACCCGTGACGGAAGTATGTCAGTGAAGTCTTGGTGGACCCCGGCATTAAACGCTTTCGTGTTAATAAAGGAAATTTAAGGGCTCGTTTTTTCTTTGTTAGACAGAAGAAAGAGAAAGAAAGGAAAGGATAGAAAGAAAGAGAAAGAGAGAAATTCTTGGCGAAAAAAATTCTTGACGACGCGGGATTCGAATCAATGTACCCGATCCGAAGGCTAGCATCGGAACGCGTATTTGCCTGCGCGTTGTCAGGCTTGCATGTGTGCACCAATTTTCGCAAACATTAAAATATTGGGCAGGAGCAATGATACCACAGCCCGCGAACTGATGGAGGCTTTCCATATATCCGTAAGAGGTAATGCTTGTGTTAGCGATACGTATGTATCATTATTTGATAGTGAGCGCGAATTTTTGCGTACCTTCTTGTAACCTGTTTGTTTGTGACCATGTGACCACTTTTTTACTTGCACATGTCTGTTTCATTAGTATATATTGAAGGTTGACGATAAATAAAAAATTAGTTGAAAGTTTCGCGCCTCTCCTTGTTCATCCTTTTCGTGTCCCTGTCGTGTTTATTTGCGCACACCAGTTTTACCCATCGGAACCACTCGGCTATTCAGACACGCTTGCAGAGCATAACATAGACTTGTATGGTATTGTATAGCGAGGGGGTAGAAACGAATAGACAGTGATGCCAAGAAAGGTATAGGGGATGTTATTTGAAGTAAATGTAATGCAAATGTGAAGAAAGAAAAGTGGAAGAAAAGATAACTTGCCGCTGGCAGGGACCGAACCTGCGAACTTCGAATAACGCGTCCGATGCTCTACCAACTTAGCAACAGCGGCGGTAATCCCGCCGTCCAGACTACGGGGTATATATGTGCATTTAAACCTAGGAGTGTTAGTCAGCGCCGCTAGTAGCCATGACAGCGACCGTGAGACACTATTTTTCTGCCTGTTGGCGTCACATTGAATGTGATCTTATTACGAGCTCGCTGCTGACTTATTACGAGCTGGCAGCTGGTATAGCATCGGACGCGTTATTCGAAGGCCGCAGGTTCGGTCCCTGCCAGCAGCAAGTTATCGTTTCGTCCACTTTTCTTTCTTCACGTTTACATTACAATTACTACTTATAACATCCCCTATACTTTCCTTGGCATCAAAACACAAATAACGACACCTGGATCATCAAGAGCAGCGCTGGAACCATTGCCCCAGTCACTTGATACTCTTAAGCCAGTGTCGCAAATGTGAACAGTAAGGGGCCCTCTTTGAAGCCCGCACAAACACACCCATTTTGTCCTAAGGCCATACACGAAGTTTCAAATTATTCGTTAACGTTTTTATACTGTCTGCTTTCCGCATGCTCCTTGAGGAAGGCCATGTACACAGGGGTGTCACTCACATACATATATCCTTCGCATGTGCAGTAAAACACCTTTATGTGTAGCAAGATTATTATTACATATGGCGAAGTCATGTCGTGCATCACAGGAAAAAATGCAACCTTACCGAATCTTGAACGTACTTCAATTGGATGGATCGAGTAGTAGTAAACTGCTCAGCGCAAAAAAATTACCCACGGTACATATAGAAAATACGAGGACCAGCGCAGTCGAATGTACCGTGTGTAATTCTATGTGTACCGTGTGTAATTCTATATGTACCGTGTGTAATTTTTTGCGCTGAGCAGTTTAGTAATGGAATACCAACTAGCCCAATCCCACACTTTACTCGAGTGGTTAGGTTGTGTCACGTGTGAATTTGATGTCTAAAGCAAATGGTAATTAAATCAGCGGTCGCAAATTTTTTCCCGGCGCATCTCTTGTAAAGCGGACGCATATATGACAAAGCTGTAAAGCGGGGCGTTTCGTAAGCAAGTTACTGCTAACGCAGTCGAATAAATAGGATCCGCCTTCCTCGAAACTATCTTGTCACTGCGAATTTCTATAGTGATTAATAACGCGTTTACTACCCTTCACATCTGTCATTGACAGTCTACTAAGTGGGTATTCACTGCGCTCTTGCGAATCACGAACGCTGCTATAGCGAAGTCCTTGCAAGAAAGAAAAATAAAAAGAAAAGGCAGCACTCTCAGCTGCGCAGCAATACGAGGACTAAAATAACATGAAAGAAGTCAGGTATACAGTGCTGATGGCTGCTATAGACTGTAGTGGGGCTCTGGAAGCCCAATCGCGGGCTGAGTGCGCAACCACACGCTGCTCCAATGTCCGCTGGCGCTCTCAGTAGAAACAACGAGTGGCGAAATACCACCGGCAGTGCAAAATGCAGGTGAAAACAAAAGCCTTCGTTTAAACCTGCAGTCGAAGGACGTCGTTATAAATTTACAACGCGGTTTCAAAAGGCCCAGTGCGCACTCGTTTTTGTTTTGTTTTACATCATTAGTACTTTGCGTTCAGTTCTCGAAACGCCACTTGCGGCCGCAATAGGCCTGATTTCAAGATTTCAGCGGGTCGAAGAGTACGTGGCCACTTCGTGGCTGTGCGATTGTAATGGCGGTTTTACTTTTTGATGTATTGCATTAGAGAAAACTTTTTTTCGGCGGCAGGAGGGATTCGCGTTACTTTCTAGCCTGTGCGTTGTCAGGGAGGCGGAAAGAGACGTTCGATTTAAAAAAAAAACTCAGCATGGGCGTCAACGAAGATAGAAAAGGCGCGAAGAAAATTATCGGCCGCGCCTTCCGGTGCCATTAATCACCCTTTGTGCTGTGTCCCGACGTCGTGATCGAAGGGCGTCAATTAGGGATCCTGCGAAAATTACCCTGTTTACGGGCCCGCCTCCCCTATGTGTGCTCTTGGTCTGTGCCATGTAGACGCGATAAAATTCCTGCGACCTGCTTTTGTTCTTACGGCGGTCTGTTCCGGCTCCTGCGTGTTTTTCGTTGAATCGCCCTCCGCTTTCGTGAAACGCGGCGCGTGTTGCCCTTAATTTATCTTTCGTACACTATGTACATATAATTTCCGGCAAAACAAGTAAGCGCCTAGCGAGGAATGACCACAAAAACGCGTGTCTTGTGCAAGATTGCGCCCAGCAAACTTAGGCTACCCGCCCCATCCTTCCTCCTTCCCCGGCCAGTTGTGAAAAACTGTACATTCTTCTTTATTAGACGTGAAACATGGGAAGTATGGCCAAATATGCGGGCCGGCTATCCCAGAAACTCAGCTCACGAAAGCAACAAAGAGAGCGATAATGTTTAAAAATAACTAAAGTGCGAAACATAGTAAAAAGCAAGCGACGCAGTGACAAAGCACTAAAAAAAAAAACACAGGATCTTGCAGGAAATATACAGGGTGTCCCAATTATCACGCCGCACCCAAAAGTAACCGGAATAGCGCCGCGTTGGGCGGAGAGAGCGTAGTATGCAATTCTCTCGGCAGGTAAGCGTCGTACAACTTCATTCGATTAAATTCCAGCTGGTGGCTTCTCTCAGGAAGGTTTTCTCTGGGTACAGTTTTTTTTTCTCCTAATGGCCAATTGAAGTGAACAGAGGGCGGCTGTGAAATTATGTTTTGTGCTCCGCAAAATGAGTCAGCAACTATTGTGATAATAAACGCTGTTTACAAGGACGCTGCGATAGGAAAAAGTTCAGGCTGTGAGTTATTTTCTCTTTTTAAAAAAGGGGGGGAAACGACGATTGATGAAAAACCTTGTTCTGGACGTCCCGCCAACTTCACGAACGGACGAAAATATTTAAAAAAAATATATTGTGCACTTGTGCTTGAAGGCCGGAGAGGGACCATTGAGGAGTTGTAAAAGTTATCTGGTATCTGGTATAGCTTGGAGCCCGGTTCAGCGAGTTTTAACATAAGATTTGGGGTGGGAAGGGTGGTGGAGAAATTTCTGCCTCTAATTTCGAAAAACCAGCAAAGAGATGGTCGAGTGAACACAGGCCATGCCTTGAAAGAACAGCTCGGAAGCGACCCAGACTGTCGCTTCAAGTTTGTTACTCGGTTGTGTTCAAGGTCATCACAAAAAAACACCGTGCGCGCAAAAATGATTTCATGAGAAAAATCACTGTACCCGCAGAAAGGCTTCCTGGGAGAATCCACGGGATACAATGAACTCAAAAGGTGTGGCACGACGCTCGCCTAGCGGGAGAATTGCGTACTACGGTAGTCTCGCCTAACGCAGTGCTATTCCGGTTACTTTTGGATACCCCCCTCATGTATGTTACGAGAGGCATGGTTCATGTTAAGTTTAATAATTCCAAGTGAGCAATGGGCCGCCGTAAGGGTGAAATAAATGTTTTTGTTCCACGTTATGTCGCAATTCAAATGAACTTCTATATACCGATAATTTTAGACAAGTTCGAATAATAATAATTGTTGTGGTTTAACGTCCCAAAACCACCATAAGATTATGAGAGACGCCGCAGTGGAGGGCTCCGGAAATTTAGACCACTATGGGGTTCTTTAACGTGCACCTAAATCTAAGTACGCGGGCCTCAAGCATTTTCGCCTCCATCAGACAAGTTCGATAATATTAAGTGCTAAATGACACGAAGTGAGAACACGTGACTCATGGTGCGTAAGCTGGACAAATTTAGTTTTAGAACGGTTTATGGGCTCTCACCAGGTCTTACACGACGTGTTAATTGCATCTAGGTCACTTTAGAAAGCTACATGATTGTTCTCGCAAGGTGTGTTACGATGAAGTACGCGATCAACGGCAAAAAGTCTAATGCGGGTAACTCATTAATACACACAGGAATAGCAAAGGCCCAAGTACACTCCCCTGAGCCTACTCCGGAGGTGACGAAAGTCATGTTAGATCTGCAGCTGTTAGTAGAAGCGTACTCTTGTCTACATGCTGAAAAAAACCACTCCACGGCATCGAGATGAGTATCGAACTCTAAAAGTTTATCCAAAAGTCTGAAACGAGGAAGACACTCAAATCTGTCTAGGAAAACGACAAGCTGGAATCCGGCGTCACTATACAGATGAATTCAAGCAAAAAAAAAAAATCGAGCGAGCTGTGTGCGACAAAAGCAGCCTTTCCAACTCTCGTTCTGAAAAACAACAGCGAAAGACAAGTGATTTCGAATATCACCCAAGTGCCAAAGATATAAGGCTTTCCACTCTGTCCTTGCTCGCAAATAAAGCCCATATAGACCTATCTCGCGTCCTGACAAATCTTAAAAAAAAAAAAAAAAAACATTCCTCGGGGCCGTCACCCAAAGCTGCTCTCAAGTTCTGCCAGTAGCAACCGTTGACACTATATTATCAATGAAATGGAGAGTCACCGACCACTCGAGCTTTCCACAAATTTCCGGCTACAAACAGTGGCGTCCCAGCGGTGCACAGCCGGCACAGCGACGAACCACAAACGGGTCGCTTTCCAGGTCTTTTTTTATTATTATTTATTGTTGCACTTTGACACCGACGGGAGGATGGAGAGCGGGGATTTCGCGGTTTCCACGGCAGTAGAAATGCACCACTTTTAGCCGAAAGGCGAGCTACGGGAAAACAAAGAATCCTGCCCAATTTATTTCCGGAAGAGGGACAACACGCCGCCGACGAGAAAACGTATTTATAACGAGAGCACCACTGCGCATTGACCCGTCGTATACGTATACCGCTTATGTTTGTTAGAAGAACCAGCGATTCGACCGTATGCCCACGGCTATGCTAAATCCTCAATCGCGCATCCAGCCTACTATTTCGTCAAAAAGCAAGTCTTATTTGACTCTTGGCGCTAACTTATGGGCTTACTTGCTTGCGTATTTCTGCTATATTGTGTATCCATGTTATCTTTCACAATCAAACTTCGCCTAATATCAGATTGGTATTTTCGCGTACGATCGCCCCTGCCTTCGGTAATGTACCTTGTATCCTGAAGATAAAATGAACGAATGAATGAATAGAATAGGAAGAGAGAGAGAGAAACGAAGAAGAAAGGCAGGGAGGTTAACCAAGCTCGGCTCGGTTGGCTACCCCACACGTGGGGTGGGGGGGTAGCCCTTGCATGTAGGACTTTCTGTAGTCCTACATACAAATAAATTCTAAGTTCCCATCAGGTATTGCTCGATATATGCTTTCATTTGTGGCGGCTACGTGTGTCGAGAGGTGTGTTCGACGCGTTGCCATATCGCTGACGAGGAAATTCGTTTTACTATTCGACTCATTTAGTGCGCAGTAAACAGGCACCGAACATATCGCATCGACACACGTACGGCGTCCGCCACTTTCGCAATGACGTTTGTCGCTCCCAATGTACCTGCTCAGGCCAAAAACATTGTAAAAAAGGAAGCATTAGTGGCAGCTCTTCTTGCCCTGCTGCTTGCTTTCCCCACACACAATAGCCGCGGGGCAGAGAGTGAGACGAGTGCGGTTTGTCCCAAGTGTCGGCTCTTGTACGCTCGCATCGGTTCCCTTCCTCGCATGGCGGCCACTGCGTCCCGGGTCACGAAATTCGATTACTGGCCGCCGCGAGGCGTCCTCACTAACACCGCGGACAGAATGCGAGAGCACCAGCACGCGAAGGGTTTCGGCGAGCTTTGAAGAGCCCCAGGTGGCCGGAATCAAGGCAGGGTCGGACGCTTACAATTGCCCTAAAACCACAGTTCCACCATGGCCGTCGAGAACAAAATTGGGTCATTATACTTGCAAAAAAAAAAAAAACCATATCTGCCACATTTTCTGTTTCTGCGGTTGCGAGAGCCGCGGGACTCGGACTTCATCATAGCAGTTCAAGGAGAAGAATACTTCTTGTGGATCTGGGTTGGTGAAAAATAGCTCTTAAATGAGGGGCGCGAGTTAAGACAGTCACAAAATGGAGGAAATAGGTCGAGCGTATCGTCTTGTTTCGTTCGTTTTTGTGATTGTCTCAATCATTCCCCCCTCGTTTTATGAAAAGAAGCTAGTGTATCCCGTGTACGCGAGCCACAACCCGCCGAGAAAAGCAGGAAAGAAAAAAATGCATGGCAGCTCCACTACTGCGAAGCCTGAGGAAGGGCGTAGTACGGGTACCCAGTGATTCCCGTTCGTAGAGTTCCCACTGCTCCGTTTACCAAAGCGTCGATGACGCTCGCGTTTGAGGTAAGCATGTAAGGTTTCCCCGGCACGAAGATAATCGTTTTAGAAGATTCGCAAACTCGATGTGCGACATATGCGCTACTTTTTGCTCCGCTTCATCGACTTCCTGCTTGTTACGGCAGTTGAGATACGCGTTGTCTGCAGCGAGTGCCGTCAGGTTGTTTTCACCATCAAACGTAGCGACGCAGCGCCGGTGAAGCGTAGGGGGAAGAGTACTTGCTCGCTCGGCGAGGCGGTGGCACCCTCTCTTGCGTGGCCCAGGAGTCAGCCGCAGGTTTCAGAAACGTTTTAGATGCGAAGCAGCTCTTTGACTAGCCTGTGTAACGCTGTCCCTCCGTGCGTCCGTACGAACGCGCCGCAACGCGCTCCCCTCGCCGCAGGTGTTGGAGCGGTGCCTAGTAGGTCACGGCGTTGACGTCACGCTCCCCTCGCAGTGCGCGATGACGTCACTCTCTCCCTCGCTTGCCGCGCGCTCGCCGCAGCGCCCGCAGCTGCCGCCTCGTCCGTTCGCCCGCAACACCTGCCGCTACGGCCGCTCGCTACACCGCCGACTCGTCGGTTCACGCGCAAAAAATTAACACCATCTTCCCAAAGGGAACCCTGATGGGATGCGAAGCAGCAGCGTTGCGCACGGGTGGCGTCACGGGTTGAACGGCGCTAACGCAGTTGCTGCGGTGAGCGCTGGAAGATTCGTTTGAAGCGATGGCTGGCGTAGGTCTTGTCGTTTCTTCAGAGTGGACACGGGCGCTGGACCGGAGCTGGCGCGTTACCGCCGTTCAACCCGTGACGCCACCCGTGCGCAACGCTGCTGCTTCGCATCCCATCAGGGTTCCCTTTGGGAAGATGGTGTTAATTTTTAGCGATTTTGATTAAATTATTTCGAACACTTCTTGGTTATTTGAGTTAATTATAATAATATAGACCTTTTTTTTGTTCATTCTAGCCCGGTTTTGAGCATTGCTAACCTTGTTATGGTCTGTATTGAGCGCTTTACTGTGAGAGTGATTACGCCACAGGAGATGCATGGATGGACGACAAGCCGGGCCCCTAAAGTGCTTTTGACTTAAAGGGCCCGTCAACAGGCTCCTACTTTTTTTAACACCCCCCCAAACAAGCTTGCCAATTCGTACAGTAGACCGTGGCGACCACGTTTCCCGAATATTACAGCGCTGCGCGCCGCGCAGACCCTCCATTTCGAAAAACAATTCCCGCGCTGCTTTCCTACACCTGACCCATCCTCCTTGTACGCGCAGTGACGTCAAGTCGGCGATCGCCGACCTGACGTGGCACTGAGCTCGTCGATTGGTCTTTTGCCCTACGAAACAGCGCCATTGGCCCTACGGTGATGCAGTTTCGGCCGCGCAGTACGCATTTCCATTTTTCTGTGCTGCCCTCTGCCGTTTTGTAGAGCCCGAGACTACCGGGAGAAGCGGTATTGCCAGAACGAAAGCCTCCGAGATGAAGAGGCGTCTCGCTACTTTACCGCTAGGGAAAGGGTCGTCTCTTCGCATCGCGCTTCCTCCTTGCGCCGCTGACACGTGCTCATGTGGGGGAAGCCCTGCTCGGTCGTTGGCTGCGCGCCGATGACGTATCACTGACGTCGTGTCACGTTGCCGAAGTGGGCGGAGTCACGACGACGGGCTACGCCTCCCCATTTCTACAGCGGAAAAAAGGGTGGCGAGGCCGCGCGAAAATTTGAAACCAGCTGAAACGGGATGTTCTAACCCCTGTAACTTCCTTATTATTGCGCGTATTCGCAAAATTCTTGCGGCAGCAGGTTCACATAGCAAAAGTGCACATATTTCTCTCTATAAGCAATTTTTGGACCTCGGGGTTGTTGACGGGCCCTTTAAAACCAACAAGACACGTTGTGCCTCGCGGTTTTTTTTTAATTGCGCTCAAAAGCAATGGCGCAACAGTTGCAATCAGACGGACACAAATGAAGTACACACCGTGTTGCCCTATGGTTGCGCACACACACACACACACACACACACACACACACACACACACACACACACACACACACACACACACACACACACACACACACACACACACACACACAAAAAAAAAAAAAAAGAAAAGACACACATGGGCGTCGGCAGGATTTTCTCTTGGGGGGTGCAAACTCGTGTTGCATCGCGGTGGGTGAGGGTGGAGGGAGCGCTGGTGTAGCTTTGGTGGTGGGGGGCAAGTCCTGCGTGGCCTGAGGGGCGCAAGTGCCCCTTTTGCGCCCCCCCTTGCCGACGCCCATGGGCAATACCCAGCTAGCACCAAAGCGATATAAAACTGCTACGGAGTGAACTGGCCAAGACGAAATAAACCCCTTCCAACGGGTTCTTAAAATTCATCCATCTGACTGTATCGGTCGTATTTCTCCGCTAATGTCCGGCCATTACGCCATTTTAAGAAGTTCTACAATCCTACTTTAAAAAGGTCCTAGAAATCTGTTCTTCAGGTGGGATATTCAACGACCGCCGCAAACCTTGAAAAGTGGGAATAGAATCTGTCTAATATCCGGATTGCAATGTCCATTTTCTTATCTTTTCTTATGTCCCCTCTCCTCACTCCCCTCGTTTTCCTTTCCCATGCTCCTATTTTCCTCGCTCCCCTCCCTCGAATGTGCACTCTCTTTCTGGTGCATATTCGGGGGAGGAGAACGAGAGGCTGCCGGCAGGTTATTCAAGCCCAAATGATGCGGGAGGTGCAAGTACAGCGACAATATTTTTATTATATCACCGGTGAAATTACAAGAACGGCCACGAAAAACACGCTAGTCTCGTGTCGTGTGACCACTGTTCACGCAGGAAAAGGATGCGCGGAGAGCAGAGCTGCCTGCATTTATACGTACTCTCCTCCTCACGCTCACTTTCCTTTCCCACCCCCCTTGCTACACTATATAATATACTACACAAGGTTATATATGTTATGCTCTGCCAGCGTGCCTGGACAGCGTCGGATAGCCAGGTGGTTACAACGCTCGTGTTCGCATCGAGGGTACGCGGTTCGAACCCCGCCTCGTGAAGAATTTTTTTTTTCGGCAAGAAATTTTCTTTCTCTTTCTTTATATGTTTCTTTCCGTACATAGAGACGGAAAGAAAGAAAAGAAAGAAAGAAAGAGAAACAAACGTTTGTTTCTCTTTCTCTCTGTGTACTCATTCCTGCCGCCGGCACTGTACCTGCGCCGGCAGGGACCGATCCGGAACCATCCAAATACGCATCCGATGCTTGACCAATTAAGCTGCAGCGCCTTTTATTTTCTTCATAATACTTTCCTTGCCATTCTTGTTAATTACTTTATCATTAATATTGTGTCTAACGAGGAAAAAACGAGTCCTAAAGTTCCCCTCCTTTCCTTCATTCATAGCGAGGGTCTCGTTCTGGCGACTTGATGCCTTCAGGTAGTGCGAGGGATTATTGGTTAGCTTTCAGCTCGTGAAAAAAAGGTCTCGTGCTACGTGACGCCAGCAGGCAGATAAAGAGTTTTCCACATTCGCCGCCATGGCTGCGATCGTCGCTGACTTACACTCAAGGTTTAAATGCAAATATTTACCCAATGAAGTGGACGGGGATATGACCGCCTCTGTAGCTCAATTTGCAATCTTCGGGATCAGCAGCCGATCACCGTATCCACTGTAACACCGTGGGGGGCTGGGGATGATTTCACATGATTACATCCCTTGTCGTTTATTTTCTGTTGCCTCCCTGACCATGCTTTTCTGGATGATATCGATGATGTGCAATGCGTTAACTCTGTGGAACGCGGGCAGCCGAAGCAAGTGTAACTCCTCCCGCTTCGCCTATCGTGCACAGTTCCCCTGTTACAGCTCTTCGATCCCTTCACAGGAGTGGCGTGTCCTCACGTGGTCCTGATAGCCAGGGCCCAAGCTCGGGGTTCGCCTCCATCTCCAGGATGAATTCGTGCTAGATGTTGTCAAAGGTCTTCTGCAAGGTCTATAGGCCAAGAAGAGTCTTTGTATCCCTGGAGTAATACTGAAGGACTGTTGTCTATATACCCTTTTCCCAGACGGCTCCCTCGGTACCGCCATAATCCTCTCTGGACTGCGCTAAATATAGGCGTGATCCCCCGAAAATGCACTGCCGAGGCTGTAACGTCAGCCTATGAACCCCACGCGCATCCCAGCATGACTTGGCGCTTTATGAACATATTTGCGTCCTGCGTTGAAAGGCCGGCACAAAAACCGATCATATTATGCGCATAAATGTTGTTTCCCTCCAGGTAGTCGTTAATCCTGTTGAGAATCGCGTGATCCGCCACCTTAGCCACACATGACGCGAGGGAGGTGGGGTGAAGGTTCTCGACGCAAGGCGACTTTCCTGGCTTGGGGATCAGTACGGTGTCGTCTGCACTGGACTCTTTAAAAAGCTTTGTTCACTCACTCACTCCTCACGTGGTCGATTACGGCAAAAATTCGCGTCACGTAGTTGTAGCGGACCGATTTCGCATGCGTGGCGCAAGTAACAGGCCAAATATCTGTTTCAGACCACTCACGCGCTTTTCCCGTGGAGCTTCGCAAGCGAAATACTTTGCGTCGATTCGCTCAACTTCGCCAGCCGGGCGGGTGACCTCACGTTTCACGTGACTTAAGTGGCGCGCATGGACGTCGGCAGGATTTTGTCTTGGGGGGTGCAAACCCGTGTTGCATCAAGGCTGGGGGGAGGGGGGAAGCGCTGGTGTAGCTTTGGGGGGGGGGGGGGGGGGCAACTGCTCGTGTGTCTTGAGGGGGGGCAAGTGCCCCTTTTGCACCCCCCCTGCCGACGCCCATGCGTTAAGGTGATTCGCACAACGCTACCACTTCGCACGAACTGTGCACAGTTCGCAATTATGGCATCGCCGAAGCGAGTTCTTATTTTTGAATTAGTACATGCGGGGATGGCGCGAACGCCGAGCCCCACTACCAAAAATTACATGCCCCAGCTATCCCAGTTTGGGAAAGTGGCGCACTTCAGCCAACCGCAGTGCAATGGAAGGCCTCGGCGCGGAGCCCCAGCCTGGCTGATCACCGGACAGCTCGACACCAGGTAAGTATGCCGCTCATTGCGCCCAGTGCAAACCAGATTCAAAGAGCACCGCCATTAGGCGCGAGCTTGCAAGATATAGTTTGGTGCAAATACAAACACACCGATAAACACCTTAGCTTTCCAGTTTATGTATATCATTACAGAGCCATAGATCTCGCAGGTCTATAAATTTAAACAAAGCAATGGTATGTTTGCAAAAAAGGTTTCGAGAAAAAACTCCGGAGAAAAAGTTGTATTTAGGTGCTTTAACCACAAATGGCTGACCATCACGTGCATATGGTGACCAGTGCTTCATGATTGGTTGCTCAGCAAGGCGCGAAGTACGAGCGAGACAGACGTAACACAGCCCCTGCCCAGACGACCGAAACACCGAAACGCCGTCGCGGCTCGCGACTCAAGAAACAGTCAATGGGGTACATAATAGCGCAAACTTGGAAAAAGACGGATTCGAGAAAAGAATTATAGGAGGGAGCAGAAAGGTCGGGAAGTAGGACGGAGCAGAAAGGTCGTGCGCCCGACCTTTCTGCTCCCTTCTACTTCTTTCCCGACCTTTCTGCCCCCCTCCTACTTCTTTTCTCGAATCTGTCTTTTTCCAAGTTTGCGCTATTATGTACCCCATTGGCCCAACAACAAGTCTTACTCGAAGAAATAGTTCCTGCTCATAATGTTCTGTGAAGGCGGGGTCACCACCATCATAAGCGTGCGCAGGGTTCCCCTTCAGGTGGGGGGGGGGGGGGGGGGGGCGAAGGTTCGTCACCGCGCCCCCCCCCTCCCTATTATATCAATGTATGGGGCTGACTTTGCGCCCCCCCTGTCGCCCCCCCCCCCCACCCCCCCCCCCCACCCCCCCGTGCGCACGCCTATGACCACCATGACCGTCGACAGGATTTTGTCTTGGGGGGATGCAAACCCGTGTTGTGTCGTGTTGGGGGGTGGGGAGGAGCACTTGTGTGGCTTGGGTAGGTAGCAAGGCCTGGTGAGCTTGAGGGGGGGCAAGTGCCCCTTTTGCACCCCCCTGCCGACGCCCTAGAAGACACACATAGTATCGCTCAATCTGACATAACGCAAGCACCCTTGCGTGATCAACGGTTATACAAGTGCACGGAAAAATCAGTTTGGCTGAGCACGCACCCTTCTTACACGCGCTCTTTATCCAGCTTCTCATGAACAAGTAAAGGCCACCGCTATCTTCTCCTGCGTGCGCTAGATTCTCCACACTGAAGGTAAAGTTCCAGGACTTTCTTGCAAGCAAGGACCCGAGCTTCGTGTTTTTATGCATTAACCCTATGTATATACTTATATGATGTTAAAAATATTTCTTTTTTTTTTAAGCGTCTGCATCCTGTCTAAATCATATGGAATGAAAGGGGAATGGTCCGAGAGCTCGTTGCTTTCTAAGACACAACCAATGAAACCAGCAGATCGAGAAGCCAATGGAAAACACAGAGGACTTTTTTTTTTAATGCGAAGCATTTCTTTAAGTACTGCAGACACTTTGAGGGTTTCTATCTATCTATCTATCTATCTATCTATCTATCTATCTATCTATCTATCTATCTATCTATCTATCTATCTATCTATCTATCTATCTATCTATCTATCTATCTATCCGCCTACGTACTTAGTCTGGATGCTCTCGTGATCACCTCCTTAACTTTGGGGTAAACCAGAATTAGTATGGGAGGGTAAGAGGGTTTCACGATAATGACTGACTGGTCATGACATGAATAACTTGAAAATCCCATCGCGTACGACGTCAAACCCTTTCCTCCAGGCACGTGTGGCACATACCCGTATACCACGGGCCGCGGTATGCGGGGATGCGCCACAGGTGTTTGACAGTTTGCATCTACCGAGAAATGGCGAGAACAGACATTGGTAAATTAAATGTGAGAGCGTTAAGAAAAGCCGACATCGGCAGCGTTGACCCGATGAACGCAAAGAGTAAATGGTTATGGTCCCAGTAGGTTTCGAACCCAAGCATTCTGCGTGGCAATCAAGTATTCTACCACAGAGCCACGCCAAGTCTCTGAACTGCTTTGGAAAAAGACTCCATGCAGGCGTAAGGTTGGTGAAACGTCAATTGTGGTTGCAGTGCTGCCCATCTAATTTTATAAACATTACACATGTGCTGAAATAATACAGGCGTCACGTCGGGTTAGCGCCAACTGTATTTAAGCGCCATCCATGAAGTTTGTGTATAGCACTATCCAGGGCTACCATCCTCGCAAGCACAAGCGCTGCGTTTCAGCTTACCGCTTCTGGGGTTGGTAATACTCATGTCACTCTTGGCATCGTTAAACAACTGTAAACAACTGATTATATAAAACATATGCGACTGCTCAACATACAAGTCTGTTCGTATAACATTTGTACATATGTTTAGCGTCATTTCGTAACGTTTCGCTCAACAAAAAAAAAAAAAATTACACCACAGTCACCTTCCCTCCGCATGCATCGCATGACATCGATTCCCATGGTACGTGGGATCTGCAGATTTTTTTTTTCATTGTAGTGTGACGATTATGACCTAAATTGACAGTTATAAAAGCTGATGAAAAGGCACCCTTTCTGTCAGCGGTATCTGAACCTTAAATCTTCGAAATACGCATACGATGATCTACCAATTGAGCTACAACGAAGGGCGCTCCCTCGTTAACTTTTTTGGGTATTTATGCGCGTTTAATCCTTGGGAGTAAGCCAGCGCCAGTCATAGCCAAGGCAGCGAGTATGGAACACCATTTTTAGCCCGCGGGTGTCACGCGTCACGTGATCTTTCCCCGAGGCGGCAGCTGATCAAAAAACCCTCGCCTACTACCTAAGGCATGAAGCCTGCCGGGACGAATAAGCCCTCGCTATAGAAATACGAAAAAAGAAATAAAAGAAAAATGCCCCCCACCTCCCCGAAGGGAAATCGTGAGGAAATGCGAATGCATTTCGCGCGCGCTTCACTCCATTTATATATGGTGGTTGTGGTTCGAAGAAGGAAAAGAAGGCGCCTAATTTCTGCAGCCCGGTCGGTAGCACGGCGCAGCGCCTGTTTTTTTTTTTATCGCGGTAGCTCCGCTGAGCTCCCGCGATACGAGCGCCCTCACGCGCCAGAGCGCGCTCCTCCTCTCCACTTTGCTAGGGGCGAGGATAAGCGCGCGCGCCCGCAGCTTTTGCTATGGGAGAGAGAGTGAGTGCGGAGAGATAACACCTGCCGGCGCGCGGACACCTCCTCAACCTATCCTCCTCCCCGCGGACAACGCCGGCCAACGCCGGACAACGCCGGACAACGCCGGACAACGCCGGATGCCTGACATAGCCCGACTATGAAATGCATTCGCATTTAAAAAAATGCCCCCCACCTCCCCGAAGGAAATCGTGAGGTAATGCGAATGCATTTCTTGCGCCGACACAGACTTCTGCCATCGCCTTGAGAGGCGCCCAGCCAGCGAACGGTCGAGAGTGAGGAGCGAGCGGACGGGAGAGTGGGGCGCAGGGAGGAGAGAGAGCGAACGGCGAGAGAAGGATCGGCGAAGCACTGCACCTACCCTCTCCTACACTCTCTCGCACCAAATGCTCCGGTTGGTAGGGGCGAGGATAAGCGCGCGCCCGCAGCTGTTGCTATGGGAGAGGGAGTGAGTGCGGAGAGATAACACCTGCCGGCGCGCGGACACCTCCTCAACCTATCCTCCTCCTTCTCCTCCGCGGACGCCGCCGGATGCGCCTGACATAGCCCGACTAAGAAATGCATTCGCATTTAAAAATGGGAACATGGGAACTGGTCGAGGGGCTCGTTGCCATGTTAGACACCACCAATGAAACCTACAGAAAACCAAGCCAAATGAATCATAGGGGGGCCTTATTTGACGTTGTTTTTTTTTAACAGCGGAGCTGTTTAAGCCAGCCGTATAATCTGTCTGTCGCGAACAGCAAACTATCATCATCACGAACAGGCACGCGCTCTCTTAGTCATCTTCTTCATCATCGTCTTCTTCATTTTCCGCTTCGCTCCCAGAACACGTGAGCAGATTTCTCCGGCGTGGGATGCCATAACTCTGATGGGCGAGACGAGTACAGAGAGAGAAAAGGAAAGAGAGAAATTCTAGGAGGAAAATTTCTTCGCGAGGCGAGATTAGAACCCGCGTGCCCACGATCCGAAGGCGGGCGTCGTAACCACTGGGCTATCCAGACACGCTAGCAGAGTATAGCATAGCCTTGTATAATATTGTATTGCATTAATATTATTGCATTATATAGTTAGGGCTCCGTGTTTTCGGATAAATGCGGAAAAATCCGATAAACACTCGCCCGTAAAATTTTTGACAATTCGGATTTATCCGATAAACTCCGATTTTAAAAGGGCATTTTCAAAGCTGAGAATCATCAGTCGAAAGGAGAGCACCTCCATCAGCGGCAGCAACCTCTTAATGTATGCTTGCGTCTATTACAACAAGCTTTAAGGTATCGAACAAACGAACACACGAACAAACGCAGGTGTTTTGTATTCAAGTATTTGTGCTTGTATGTATATGTGTTTGTGCGTTCAAACGTGCCAGACATCTAAAATACACTTAGTGTGTTCGCATGTTTTCGTGTTCAGATATCATTTCGTCTAAGATTTCGGAGTATTGAGAATAATAACAACAACAACAACAACAACAACAACAACAACAACAATAATAATAATAATAATAATAATAATAATAATAATAATAATAATAATAATAATAATAATAATTATAATAATAATAGTAATAATAATAATAATAATAATAATAATAATAATAATAATAATAAACCCTTTATTTTTCGTCAAGAAGATGAAAGTGGCGAGAAAAAGCTGAGACACAGCTTGACTAGCTCCTGCACTCCCCCCCCCCCTCCTCCCCCCCCCCAAAAAAAAAGTACACTCTGGCGAATTTACAGCAGTGCAAATCAACAGCTTTATTAACAGGGTAAATGAACATGAATTGAGAAGAAATGAAATGATGAAGAAACAGGATTATAAGCAACAATGCAAGGATATTCATTGGAAATAAAAGTGATAAGGACACATTTCAACGACTTATAAAGCAAAATTAAACACCGAATTTCGGAGAATTGTAGATTTACGAGAAATAAACTCCGATAAACGCCGGATTTCCTCCAAAAAAAAAAAGTAAACTCCGAAAAAGACTATCCGAATTTCAAGAAAAAAAAGTCACACTTTCACCGCAAGGGTGAAGCAATGAATGCGATAGCAACAAATTCTAATGTTATTCGAAGTGAGGCTGGCAGCTAACTCTTTTGGATCCGATCGCACGCAACTCTACAAAACGCTGGTTTAAGAGCATACGGCCGCTCCAGGGACACTTCGCACAATCTCTTCGCTTCGAGAGCGGAGCACGTAGGAGCCAGCCGACCGCCGTCGGCTGCTGAGATTGCGAGATAACGCGTGCGCCAGCGACGACCGCGCTCGTAAAACCAAAGGTAGCAGTGGCTACATGAGTGACCCCCCCCCCCCCCTTGCGTCTTTCCGCGCTTGTTAAAGACGCGTGGGGCGTTTCCTCTCTCCTTGAGCATTCCCCGGCTCGTCGAATAGGCGGGGGGGGATGTTATCGCATACGCCTCGGAGCGACGGAGATGGGCCGGCTTGTTTGATGTCCGCTTCAGCCGCGTTTGTTGCCCCCCGCTCCCGCGCTGTTACCCGCGGGTAGAACGTACGATGCGCTGGGGGGCTCTATCAATTTGGACTTTATATGAGAAATGACTGCGGCGGCGGCGACGGCGACGGCAACGGCAATGGCGACGGCAAAAACGCAATAAAATAAACTCCGAAAACACGGAGCCCTATGCATAGCAAGTATAATATAGTATAGCAAGGGGGGGGGGGGGGGGGGGGGGGGGGGAGGGGGAGTGACGGTAAGGAGGAAAGATGGGAGGGTGAGGCGGATGAAAAGGAGGAGGGCAGAGAGTAAAGCATAGTATGAAAGAAAGGGAAATAGAAAAAATAGTGAGAAAGAAATAGAAAGAGGGAGAATTGAAGAAAGAGAGAAAGAAATAGAGTAAGAGACCAGAAAGAAAGAGGACGCGAAAATACAGAGGGAGAGAAGGAAAGAAATAGAAATAAACACAGACAAAAAAGACATACAATAAAGCAGAGAAGAGAGAAACAGAAAAAAACTGGATAAAGGACGAAAGAGAAAATTTGAAAACCTTAGCAAAAGAGCAACATCGAGGACTACCTAGGTGCCCATCAGCTCCGCTGTCTCTAGAATTGCTACTCCAGTGCAAGCTACACTCATTTTTTCTAAATTGCAGTGTCCTGATTGATTGTGACCTAAATTGGCTGTCATTAAAGTGGACGAAAAAGCACCCTTTCCGTCGGAGGGATCAGAACTCACAACCTTCGAATCATGCGTCCGATACTCTATCAATAGAGCTACGACGGAAGGCGACGGAGGGGGGTCAATGCATCCTGGTAAGTACCCAGAGTTACTGCACTGAGCATGATGCGCATGTTGCGCAGCCGCAGAAATCATGCTCCACGCATTTCTCCGCGCAGTTGTAATCTATGGCCAACTCTTTCTGCGCAATAACTACTTCGTATATTGCAACCATTATTTGCGAACGTAAGGTAACGTTAGACCACGTATTATGTCTGCGCTCCGTTGCTCCTTTTATGCGATCTTTAGATGCGATGTATACATATCCTGGAAGCGCGGCTCACATGAGCAGTCGTTGCAGTGCGCATGCAAGTGTGCAGGTCGTCTCGCTTTAACTATTGCTCGTACTCCCCGAGCTTCGTAATGCCACACGCTTGGACGCTTTGTAAGAGTGGTATACGCAAGTCATGACAGGCCGCTGCCTGATAATTGAGCCAGAAAACAAGAGCTAAAGGTAAAGTGAGACTGGTTGCATGGTGCACTTGCCTGCGCACTTCAACTGATGCTCATGGGAGGAGACAAGTATTTGATGCAAGAGCCGAAACGAGACAGCATCTTTACTAATGGAGCCGCATTCTATAGAGAGACAGACTCAGACTGTAATAGTGACACCTCCGTTAGGTTTTTTCGATACAGATTTTTTTTCTTCCTACTTATTAAGGCGAAAGGCTTAGATGACTCACCAAACGCGAAAATTGACCGTCGGCGTCAACACGAGTGATGTGATGCAAAAAAAAAAAAACATCATCACGGGATGACGTCATCCCGTGATGTTTTTTTTTGTATCTGACGTCCTAATGACGTCACAGATTGTCAGAATTTGTGACATCATGCGAAGTCACGTGATGACGTCATCACATGTCAGAGTCGCTGGATCAAAGGCGCGCCGATCACGGAGGCAGTGCAAAACCAGGTGAGGCGCAGAAGGCTTGCAACGCTTCCGATCCTGGAGGCAGTGGACAACCACGTCAGGTGCAGAAATATCTCGTAGGGGTGCGGGGGAGCAGGGTTACCAGATCCTCGAAGAGAAAAAGAGCCACAAAATTAAGCGAAGTAGCCAGAATAGTAGCCAACTGGCAGCCTTTATTTATTTTGGAGCCAGGAAAGTAGCCAAACGTGATTTCAGTTTAGCTGATTTATCACCATGTTCTGACACCTAAATATATCCAAAATATACGTCACAGCAATGTTTACATCGCAATAGAGTAAAAAAAAGACCAGGTGACTTCCTGGAGGAGGCATTAAGACTAGAAAATTGGCGATTAATGCTGCAGCGACAGTCAAATGTACATACCGAGTTCACTTTTCTCAGCATGCCCCGCGGCACTAAATGTAGAGCTCGTAACCCCTTTCAGACGTAGTCAAAATCTGATCCTGATCGCGAGGAGAAATTCGTGCGACATTCTATTCCTTAAGTCGCTCTTTGAGAGAGCCACAGCAGAAAACACTCGCTCCGCTTCAAGGAGTTTCATTGAGCCTTCAGCAATGTCTTGTATAGGATTAGCGCCTGATGTATATTTCGTCTGTGTTAACAAATCACGCAAACAACTTAGACGCATGCACGTAAGATACGCATGCAGTGCATCGCGCGGGCACACAGTAATAAAAAACGAGCCTGTCATTTTCGAATAAATAAAATGGAACAGTCGTCGTAACAAGAGTCATGGCTTACTAGTGCAGCAGCGTCGACAGTGCAAATAGCAAACCAGAATGAAAAATGCACGCAAAAGCAGAGAGATGGGTGCGAATTGCGCAAGGCTTCTGCGAGCCGCGCGCATCCACTTTTCGCCAACGTTCGTCGTTGGTGGCGCCACCTGTACAGCTAAAAGCAGTAGGGCAAGAGGCGGATAGCGGATAAAAAGCATGAACGAGTCCCCCGCCAGCTACTTTACAGTGCTGCCTAACCTAGAGGAGTTCCATTAATAATGTGAAAAGCATGGCGGCCGTGATGCGTTTCGGGCGCACGCAGTTACTACCGATATACAGAGTACACAAAAGCCATTACACCGAGGGAGGCGCAGCCGGTAGTGCGAATGAACATTTATTTTTTTGATAGTTGCGCTAGGTTTTAGCGTATATTAACTGTTGATGCCAGTGCCAGAATACTAGCCAAAAAGTAGCCAAGTAGCCACCGTCATTTTTTTGTCGCCGCGGCCTTTTAAAAGTAGCCAATTTGGCGTAAAGTAGCCAAATCTGGCAACCCTGCGGGGGAGGATCAGTAAATCGACTGAGGAGAAAATCGGTGCGGTAGAGACTACAGCGACAGGAAGCGGTGTAAGGTGGTTCGTTTCCCGGCGCTATGCGGGCATCCTGAGCAGTCTTTTTCGTTAGCCTTTACTCCGACGCTGTGCGAGCAATATTGAAGCGATATAGCACTCACTGCTTGGCCTTGGGATTTTGGGTGCACGGTTGTGAATGCCACGCAGGCAGTGTGAGTAGTGATACACTGTATATATTAATTAATCTAAACAATATCGACCTCATCCGTATTGCTGATCAAGACGACGTTGTACGCTTCGCACAACGTCATCGTGTGTGTTTGTGTGTAGGGCGGGGGGGGGGGGGGGGGGGGTTCAACAAGTTTGTCGCAGGGCTTCAATATTTATACGTATAATATTTTATGCGAAACGACCAACTGCCTTTTAAGAAAATAAACGAAAAATGCATCGGTCATTCCACTCTGAGAAGGTGGTTGACCAGCGGAGCAGCTATGGTGGTTAATAGAGCTTTTACTCCCTATTTAGTAATTACGCGATATGCAGTTAGAATAATTTTATTTACCAAGTGATTATCATGTATACAGTTTGTGCAAATAGAGAGAGGTACACAATCTCTGTGTCTGAAACTTTCTTTTCGTCTCTTATTTCGTCACGCAATTGACGTTCGCCTTGTGGTCGCTGTGTTACTCCACCAAAGGCTCCGAGACGATGCTGGTTAGGTTTTTGGGCAGTGTCAAATGTATACACGACTGTTCAAGCTCATCACCTTCATGACCATGAATGGAGCGGTTCGACGCTGCCGCGGTACGTGCGTCTTATCTCTCTACTGGCTTTGGTGAACCGAGCTCCGACGCGAGTGGCAATATGTGTTTGTTTTAAATGCGAAGCATTTCTTAGCGAAACTTCGGCGAGTTTGAGCGCATCTATCTATCTATAGCTATCTATCTAGCCGCCTATGACTTTGTGTTCTCCTGGCCGTATCGTTAATGGGATTTATATCCAAAATTGGTATGGCATAACATGACTGTATGACGAACATGATTGACGGGTCATACCATGAGAATCATGACTAACTAGTCATGAAAAACATGATTTACACGCCATGGCCGTAGTGCTCCTAAGGCCGTTTTCTAAACTTGATATACCCAAAAATTGGTACGATGAGACATTAGTGCATGAGCAACATAAATGACAGGTGGTAATATGAAAATCATGACATGCATGTCATGTACAACATGATTTACATGCCACGCTCATGATGCGCATACGGCCGTTTCGCTAGCTTGATATACACCAAATTTGGTATTGGGCGTCGTGAGTGTATGACGAACATAAATGCCCAAGTGGTAATATGGAAATCATGACATGTCATGTGCAACATGACTTGCATGCTACGCTCATGACACGCTCGCGGCCGTTTCGTTAGCTTGATATACACCAAATTTGGTATTGAGTGACATGACTGTATGACGAACATAAATGACCAGTGGTAATATGGAAATCATGACTTCTCATGTGTGACATGACTTGCATGCCACGTTCATGGCGCGCTCGTGGCCGTTTCGTTAGCTTGATATACACCAAACTTGGTATTGAGTGACATGACTGTATAACGAACATAAATGACAAGTGGTAATATGGAAATCATGACATGTCATGAGCGACATGACTTGCATTCCACGCTCATGGCACGCTCGCGGCCGTTTCGTTAGCTTGATATACACCAAATTTGGTATTGAGTGACATGACTGTATAACGAACATAGGTGGCAGGTGGTAACATGAAAATCTTGGCGTGCATGTCATCTACAACGCCATTTACATGCCACGCTCATGGTGCGCTTGCGTCCAGTTCGCTAGCTTGATATACACCAAAATTGGTATTGCGCGATGTGACTCTATGACGAACATAAATGACAGGTCCTAACATGTAAAACATGACATGCAAATTATGTATAGCATGATTTGCTCCTTCGTGGCTGTTTGTTGTTGGCTTTTTTAGGTTGTAGTTTTTCCACGGGGACGCCACGAAATCCCGGATCCTAACCAGAGGCACCTTCGCTGTAAAACATCACATCTGGACAATAAAACCCGTATAGTTTGGAATCAGTTGGATTCATAGGAGTCGCATTCAGCCGACGGTCTTAATGACACTTGAAAAAAAAAAAAAAACCTACCACAGGAATCAACCTCGACGTACCGCGGCGGCCGCATTTTCGATGGAGGCGAAAATTCTTGAGGCCCGTATGCTTAGATTTAGGTGCCCGTTAAAGAACACCAGATGGTCCAAATTTCCGGAGCCCCCCCACTACGGCGTCTCTCATAATCATATGGTGGTTTTGGGACGTTAAACCTCATCAATTATAACCTCGACGTACCAGTAAAACGGTTTGGTCAACGCACATTAGCAGCGTCAGAAACTCGGAGCGATACCTATCTCAGCTGCAGCGACCGGCACCGAAATCACGAGCACTTAAAACTGTTGAAAGCAGTAGGTACATTCTAACGATTGCTCCATTTTGATGCTATTTTTTATCATCGACGGCTTACGACCGGCTGGTCTGGCCGACAGCGTATATAAGTGGAGCGCATGCTCGGACGACAGACAAATTGCGGAAATGATAAGAATTGCAGACGAATCGCTACACCGCCCCGGGTTTCTGTGTATCTGTGTCCGCGTGTGTGGGGAGAAGGGGAACGGCGCGGGATGCTCATATTTACTGGAGATATTATGCTATATGCAAATTACAAGATTCTACTATAGTAGAAGTCCAGCTCTCGTCTTAAGCGTGCATATCGCTTACATTCATCCTACGTATACCAAGAAATATTTAAGGAAATGTCTCTTTGCTGATGCCGCGCACGACCGGAGCCTTTTATCAATCGATCGAATGCCAGCGCTCACATTACGGCTTGCTCCAGTTCATATGCACCGCAGCGAAAAATATGCTGCATTTTAGCTGTGCTTCTTGTTCAATACTGCGAAGTGCGCGGCGGAGGATTCAGATAGTTTCGGTTCCTACATTTCCCTGACGTCACAACACCGTACGAGCTTCTTTTCTCTTTTCTCTTCTTTTATATGAGCTTCTATGTAAAAGAAAGTACATGTTAATAACGCGCCGGTCAAACCAGCCTCGCAACCGAACTCCCATAAAGATTTGATAAACCGCACAGCGTCGACCTGAGGTGGCGCGCGACGGGAAAAAGATAAATAATTCGGCTATAACATAAGTCTAGGTGAAGGCGGCGGTGCCTATCGCCAGCTTAATCCTTTTATTAGCACGACTTTTTGAAAAACGCTTACCCTCATGAAATCTATCTATCTATCTATCTATCTATCTATCTATCTATCTATCTATCTATCTATCTATCTATCTATCTATCTATCTATCTATCTATCTATCTATCTATCTATCTATCTATCTATCTATCTATCTATCTATCTATCTATCTATCTATCTATTATATTAGAATGTTGTAACAGCGCCAGCTTGTCATACAGCATACGTACGGAAATGCACTACCTCCATAGCTAGCACGCAGCTTTTAAAGGGGCCCTACAATCCTTTCCCAAGTAACCATCGAATAACTTTATTAAAGGAGTTTATTGCCTCACGAATCGACTGCCGCAAAAATGTTTAGATTCCGTCAAGTACGACCGAATTTACAGAGCTTTGTCGCCCTGTGTAATTGCTTTCCCTCTTGTCTCGTCCCGATGAGCGCGCTGGAAGCTAAGCATGGAGGGATGGCAAGGGGGGAAAGGAGTCACGTCACGCGTGGGTCATGCCCTTCAGCACCTTTTTTTTTTTTTTTTTCGAAATCGCGCGCTTTACTTTCAATGTGATCGCGAGCGAGCGCGGGGGGCGCGTGGCGGCATCTCGCGGCGACCACAGTAACTATGCAGAGCTGTGAATTTGGGTATGATGACGAAAAACTTTTGTATTGACTAAAGGGTTTCTGGGCAAGTGGGTGGTGATGTAGTCGGGGGTCTGCCCATAGGACCAGAACCAGCCAAGTCGCAGGGAGAAGTCGAGCAGAGTAGCCGGAGCTGATAACAGAAACGTTTATTTACAGTATTTTACAGTAATTACCAGTTGTCTCTTATGTTCGTCGTACAGTCACGTCGCGCAAATACCAGATTTGGTGTATATCAAGCTATAGCAAAACGGCCTCGAGCGCACCATGAGCATGGCATGTAAATCACGTACATGACATTGATGTATTGATTTACATGTTAGGACTTGTCATTTATGTTCGTCATACAGACTTGTCGAGCAAATACAAAATTTAGTGTATATCACGCCAGCGAATTGGCCGCAAGCGCACCATGAGCGTGGCATGCAAGTCATGCTGACATTACATGCCATAATTTTCAATTACCAGTTGTCATTTATGTTCGTGGTACAGTCACGTCACACAATACCAAGTTTGGTATATATCAAGCTAGCAAAACGGCTTCGAGCGCACCACGAGCGTGACATGCAAATCATGTACATGACATTGATGTCATAATTTACATGTTAAGACTTGTCATTTATGTTCGTCATACAGAATCATCGCGCAATACCAAATTTAGTATTATATTTCCCGCCTGCGAATTGGCTGCAAGCGCACCATGATCGTGGCATGCAAGTCATGCTGACATTACATGTCATAATTTTCAATTACCGGTTGTCATTTATGTTCGTGGTACAGTCACGTCGCGCAACACCAATTTCGGTATATATCAAGCTAGCAAAACGGCCGCGAGCGCACCACGAGCGTGGCATGTAAATCATGCACATGACATTGATGTCATAATTTACATGTTAAGACTTGTCATTTATGTTCGTCATACAGACTCGTCGCGCAATACCTAATTTAGTACTAGGCTACATATGCCGCCAGCGAATTGGCCGCAAGCGCACCATGAGCGTGGCATGCAAGTCATGCTGACATGACAATCCAGAATTTTCAATTACCAGTTGTCATTTATGCTCGTCATACAGACTCGTCGCGCAATACCAAATTTAGTACTATATATCCCGCCAGCGAATTGGCCGCAAGCGCACCATGAGCGTGGCATGCAAGCCATGCTGACATGACATGTCATGATTTTCAATTACCAGTTGTCATTTATGTTCGTCATACAGTCACATCGCGCAAATACCAAATTTGGCGTATATCAAGCTAGCGAAGCAGCCGTGAGCGCACCATGAGCATGATATGTAAATCATGTACATGACATGGATGTCATGATTTTCATTTTACCATCTGTCACTTATGTTCGTCAGAGAGTCACGTAGCGCAATACCAAATGTGGTGTATATCAAGCTAGCGAACTGGCCGCGAGCGCCCGATGAGCGTGGCATGCAAGCCATACTTTACATGACATGAATGTCATAATTGTCATGTTACCACCTGTAATAATGTTCGTTATATACAGTCACGTCACCCAATACCAAATTTTGTAGATGTAAAGCTAGCGAAACCGCCACCAATGCACCATGAGCATGACAGATATCTATTTCATGCTATACATGACATGCAAGTCCATGATTTTCATATTACCACCTGTCATTGATGTTAGTCATGCAGAAATGTCTCGTCACACCAATTTTGGTAGATATCAAGTTGACGAAACGGCCGCTAGACCACCACGGCCACGGCATGTAAACCATGCCGTTCATGACAAGTCATGATTTTCATTATATGACCAAGTCATTTATGTTCGTCATACAGTCATGTTACGCCATAACAATTTTGGTATAAATCCCACACTAACGATACGGTCCGGAGAGCCCAAACTCGTAGATAGATAGATAGATAGATAGATAGATAGATAGATAGATAGATAGATAGATAGATAGATAGATAGATAGATAGATAGATAGATAGATAGATAGATAGATAGATAGATAGATTAAGGGTGTGCGAATATTCGAGTTTTGAATTCGAATCGAACAATACTTAATCGAACAATTCGATTCGACTTTCGAATAGCTAGTATTCGAAGTTTCGAATAATTCCACTGGACGAATATCTAAAGCACGACAAAGGCCAATGGCGCAACTTGGTTAGGGTGGGGTGGCTGAAACTAACGCTAACGTCGTTACAGAAGGCAATCCGTTACAACTTTCTCCGATATACCGGTTCAAAAGTGAGCGCATGTTTATGTTAAAGATTATGCCATTTCCTCGCGTGATGACTACAGCAGCAAAGGCCAGAGAACAGTCTGAGAGACTGTCGAACTGCTAGCGTCAAAAAAATAAACAGCACTGTGCTCAGACCTTATAGCCAAGAGGTTAAAAAATACTCGAATGAGCTCCTGACCGCAAGAAAGGATGATCCTTTGAAATAGTGGAAAGCGCATAGAGGTTCAATTTATCCAGGTATTGCCAAAATTGCTTTGCGATACCTTCCATTCCCTGCTGCTGAGGTGCCGAGTGAGCGCATGTTTTCAACTGCAGGAAATATCGTAACATTACGGCGAGAAAGTTTGAAGCCAGGTCATGTGTAACAGCTTGTGCTTCTGCGTGACAATTTGTAGTCTTTCGGTGGCAGTCACTCACCACGTTATATGCACGAGGACATGAGTAGATTGCCTTTCTTTGTTCTTTCTTTCAGTTTTCAACAATTTCTTTGATATGCGATATTCGATTTGATATTCGACATTTTTGGCCCCTATTCGGCACAATTCGATTCGAGATGAAACTTCACTATTCGCACCCCCCTAAGATAGATATACAAATAGATACGCTCAAAGTCGCCGAAGTTCGCTAAGAAATACTTGGCATTTAAAAGCTGCGCGCCGCGGGGGGTGGCAACACTGCGAACTTTATAATTGGGAACTTCGATAAAAAGGGCGCGGTTGCGCGCGCTGGCGTGCACTCTATCTCAACAGACACCAATAGACTGTGCCTACCCTTTTACGTGCTGTGCTCTCACCGCTTACTTGGTCATGAGATGACTGACAGCACGAAAAACGCTTCGCTCCTTGGAGCGGCCGGATGCCATTACGCCAGCGTTTTGTTAAGTTACGTGGGATCGGATCCTAAACGATTTTAGCTGCTAAACGTACTTCGTATAACATTCCAATTTGTTGCTGCCACATTCATTCCTTCGTCCTTGCGTCGAAACATTTCAATTTGTTGCTGCCACATTCATTCCTTCGTCCTTGCGTCGAAACTGTGAGGTCTTTTTTTTTTTGCCTTTTTCGAATACTTTATAACCACCTTCAACACGGAAACTACGCTTTGTTGACATGCTAAACAAACAGCGTAGAAAACAAGACAACAACACTTGCCAGGAACATCAACTGGTGGTTATTTTGAGGATCGAAAATATCTACAGAAAAAAAACGAGGGTGGGAGGGAGGGAAGGAGCTTCAACTCCTCCCACACTTCCAACACACACGCACGCGCACAAGCACAAAAGCTAGTAAAACTTCCGAGTTATCGGGCGCTAAATGAGACGTGAGCCATACGACCGGCCAGCAAGATCACAAACGGCATCTGTCACACGGGCTAACTGAAGACGGTTGTAAACAACAAGCCCAAAAGTTACGACTTTTCCTCAAAAAGTAACAAGCTATGACTTTTACATGCTGTCCTCTCCAAACAGAACACACGGCAGAAACCACCCGGAGTGTATCTTCAGAAATCCCTCGGCTTACTTCCCGTCGGGACCCGTTCCAAATAAGAATCCCTTCGGAAGTGGCTGATTATCTGGAAAGCGGGTGGCCTCCAATAATAAGCGGCTTTCACTGTGGATGCCACGGCCCTGTGTCATCATCTGCCCTATGATGCGCTGCTTGAAACTATCTGTAAGACACCATCAAAAAGTTCGGCTCCCTATGGTTCCATAACGCATGGAGAACCCGTGTAAACAATAATCCTTCTTCCCTTCTAGTCAGTCGCACTTATATTGTGAAACCTTGTACTTACAGAAATAAGGCGTCTAGATTTCTAGTCGTCTTGTTAAGCGATATTTAACAAGCAAGGTAATACCGGAGTGTGTAAGGCTAGTGTCCAAACATCCTGGTTAGTGCATTATCTCGCAGGTTTCAAGGCTTCGGGTATCTGTAAATTTCTCTTCGCTGCCATGCTGGGCCTGTCCCTAACCAAAGAGCTAACCGAGTGCCAGCTTCAGTTCCTCTACTGTATACGGTATCTTAACAAGGACCATAGGCGCAAGAAGTACGTTCCTCGCAATAACAACATCAACAACAACAACGACAACAACAACGACAACAACAACGACAGCAACAATGACAACAACGACAACAACAACAACAACAACAACACAACGACAACAACCTCTCGCTTCCTTTTGTTACAAGCGTGCAAAACATGTCACTACCTCTTCTTCCCCCCAATGACGTCCTGTATTCGCCCCGAGATCGGGCTACAGGCGGCAGCACCGTC
>JALIZH010008052.1:0-16962 GCA_030522465.1 Rhipicephalus appendiculatus | reverse complement strand
CGAGAAGGATGCAACTAAAATACATAATAAAAATTCTGAGTTCAAAGCGAGAATCGACTTCAGGCCATCTGCGTGGCAAGCCGGTGCTCTTCCACAGAGTGACGCTATTGCTTGAAACTGCTTTGACAAAAAAAAAAAAATATATATATATATATATACACGCTATATGAATGTCATGTAGTGGAAAGAGTATCCTTAAAGCATATAACATTGAGTGGCGGAAGGTAGAACCGCAGGAGGTGACAAAACATGAGAATCGCGTAACGAGTGGGTGTTTTAAAGGCCCACTCATTACAGAGCACTCAGACATATTTAATCATCATCAGCAGCTTGAACAAAAGGAGCAGCTGCGTAGGCTCGCGTGTTGCCTTACGGACAAGCAGTGGGCCCCTCGCTGATTCGCAAAAGGAAGAGTCATGGCGTAGCGGGCACTTAACAACAGTAGTTGCAGAATGCATTCTGGGAATGTTTGAAACGGCCAATGCTACGCGCACAGTTGTACGTTTCCTTACGGCACGGTTGAGGAATGCACCGAGAACCGAAGCGAGGCTAGCATTTGAGAAGGCGATGAGCACGGCGCCCGATTACGCTTTTGCGTTCTACTGATGCGTCCTGGAAGTTTTTTTTTTTATATTTCAAGATCTGTTGCCGTCTAAAAATTGTCAATAATCAGAAAAACAGACAAATAAACGCTTGAATGGGCGTTAGTATACCCGATTTTCTTTCTACGTCATCAAATGTTCACACACAAGGTGAATTCAGACCACTTAAATGCACACACAAGTGAAATGTGTGAAAACTGAAGAGGCGTAAATCCGCTCTGATGCTCAATTAATTTTGTCTCCACAACTGTAGTTGTGTTGAATGAATTTGTTGAAAACTCTCAGTAATAATTCATTTCATGCGCTTGAATAAAAAATAATATAATGTGGTCAACATAAAGACATTACGAAAGTTACATTTAGGCGTCCAGGTTCCAGGTGTGCATTTTTATGAGTACTTTATCGTCCTGAAATCAGCACTCTAGTCACGATTGGCGCTGTTGAGGAGAGTTCTGCAGCTTTGGGATTTCGTGGCCTTCCTTAATGCAGATAATAGTCTAAGCGATGGAACTCTTTGTTGATTTAAATTCTGGTTTTCCCAATCCGAAGCCTTATGGATTAGGAGAGAAGGTATCGCAGTGAACTCCACATATATTTGAACTACCTGAAGCTCTTTAGAGGGGCATGAGTGTTGTTTCCATTTCTCTCACATCGAAATTCGGCCACCGTGGCCTTCCGAGAATCGAACCCGCGCCCTCGCGTTTAGCAGCAGAACGCCGCAGTTGCAAGCCAGCACGGCGCGATGGTGGTGGAACGGCGCAATATCTGTCGGCATAAAGGGGCTACAGATTTATTAAACCATAGAAAACATTTTGCAATCAATAAACATGCATATCGCTCAATTTAGTATGACAACAAAACTCACAGAGAAAGCAATACGCATACACAGAACAATGCAGGCCATATGAATAAAGCAAAGACTGAAGTCAGGGGGATTAACTAGAAAAGTTTCCGGTTGTCTACCCTGCGCTGAGAAAACGGGAAAGGAAACAGAAAGATGAGAGAGAGGGGAGAGAATGCGTGAATGAAATGAGTTGTGAATGCGCTGAAGCATGCGGGATCACACGCGCGAGCGTCTCTGACTAGCCGTACGAGATCGCACGGCTACTCAGAGATGCTTCCACAAGACAGTGGTCCACAGGAAGCGCAATATTACTTTCACAACCCCATGGGCCTACGAGCGAAGGGGACAGTGCTCCAGGAGCATAGAAAGGTAGTTGCATAGTAATCTATGGCAGGTCATTTCTTGGGGTATGTTCTGTTTCATCTTCGAGGCATTTACCGTAACGTTAAAGTGAACGTTAATATGCATGCCCCTTGTCATAGTTATACGGTCGCAGGATGGAGAAATAATCGACGTGCTAAAAAAGTGATTTCCAGGAAGAGAGGGAGACCACTCGAGCGAAGGAACTGTATTGGAAAGCTGGAACATTAAGACACGGGAAAACACAAATCCGTGCACTTAGTAGAATACTGTTGAAGACATAATTTTAGCTAATATACGAAACGACAGCACCTGGCCGAAGTTGGTTTCGGCCTAGCTGCAGCAACACTTGAAGGTAGCAAAAGTAAGAGAGGCAGCGATTAAATAAATTGAGAAGTGAGAAAGAAAATTCATATATAATATGACATCGGTGTCTCTACAAGAAGGAGCAGTGAGGGTTGTCAGGTGGAATACGAATCAAAGTATAAACAATAATTATTCGTGGATTCATCTCTTGCCTTTCAGAGCTCGAAGAAATGACGTAGCCCCGGGCAGAATTACAGACGTGAGTTGGGCTAGTTGCTGCGTATTAACTGCATACATAACTAATTAGCGCAGAAAACAACGGACAAGGTAGAGACGACAGACAGCACGGAGCGGGGCCGCGTACTGACCACTGATATATTCACCACGTGATCACAGCAATGGCGTTCAACTCTTCCAGATAACTGGCTATGTTTTGTTTACTAGTTCACTCTCGAAATGCACGGAATTGGAACATTGATCACTGGGGACAGGGAAGTTTAATGGATGAGGCAAAGTAGGTGAAGTCCCCGAAAGACAACGTAATAAAGGGGAAGCGTGAGTGCCAACGTAATAAATGCGCGTTGAGTGCAGACCTTTTCGCGTGCTCTGTAAGAATTGTGATCTATCCTTCACTGCACTTTCGGACCTTACCATTCTTCGTCCTGTATGCCTGATTCCGTTTTGTGCACCGTTTATCCTTGTGCCCTTTCCTTATCCCTTTTAAGTGGGAAGAACTTTAGGGGCCCGGTATGTCGTATGCTATAGTATGCTGTACTATGCTGTCGGATGCTGTGACCGTATGCTGTCGTCGTCGCTTGGCATAACGCAGGCAAATCCATTAATGGCATGGCCTTCTGCAGCATATTGAGCGCGCGCTTGCGCCAAGGACAAGACTTCTTCCTCTTGTTCTTCGAGCGCCTAGATTATGATAAGGGCGGAGCAGTCTAGGAGCCCGTGCTGTCGCATCCTGTCGTTGCTTGCCATAACGCTGGCGAAACCACGTACAAAAATAGAAAAATAAAACAGGAAGCAAGCAAGAATTAGAAAGAGAGGGAAAGAAAGGAAAAAATAGGAAGAAAAATAGAAATCGCAGGAAACAGAAAGAAATACATAAAGACAGTGAACTAAATAAGTAGAAATATATTCAGCAAAAAAGAAATGAAACAACGAAAAAAATAGAAAAAGAAAGACAGAGAGGAGGAAAGGACGAGAAAAACAAAGAGAAACAAAGAAGGGTGCCCAGCTTCGCACTTCCTTCAGGCTCGGCACCACTAGTGCGAAGCTGCCTTCAACTTTTTACCTGTAAAATGGCACCTGATCGTCAATTTGCAAACCTTGATAACCCCCCCCCCCACTCCCGCACCCTCGAAAGAAAACTAAACCTTTTCCTCGTTTCTACTAAACAGTCAACAAATAGTATCGAGTAGCACTGACGCATCCTGTCTTACTACCGCATTTCCTGCCTGAACACCGCTTTAGCTTAGTTGTTCTCGCAATTACAAGGCGTTCCATTACTATATAGTATTACCGCTTTATGTAGCCATGATTTTCACCAAGTTCTTCTTATATTCTAAGTTTTTAGAATGACTATTATTTAATGGAGGTGTTAAATTGCCTGGCAGAAAATCAATATTCCTTTTCCTCCTGTTAGCATCATTTATTATTACTTTTATTGTTGTAAGTTGTGCGTACAATTAAAATATACTTTAGCGCACCGCAAGAGGGTGGTGAATAGGTCAAGGCAAAGCACGGGAAAACTAAGGCAAAAAAAAAAAAAAAACGGAGAAAACAACGCGTTAGTCAATTCAGTGGAGTTCTACCTTAACGTGACAAATGTAACACAAATGTACCACTTGTTAGACACCTGCTCTGGCTAACCAGAAACTTTATTTCCAAAAAAACATGTTTTCAAAAATCTTTGTACTCAATTGAGTAACGTGTAAGCTTTCATGCTGCTCGCGCGCTGTCTTCAGAAATATATGTGTAAAAGAGTTACACCATGGAGTGAAAAAAATTCCTAATCTATGTTTGCTACCTGGCTTCACGTGACTAATCGTGCATTCGCGTCAATTCGTGATACATCTGTCATGATGTAAAACACAAACATCGAATTCACACCGCGAGCAAAATTATGTTCATGAACCGAAGGCAGTTTTCGTATACGTCTAAGATCTGAAATACTTCGTTTCAACTGGTTCAGCACATTGTGCTCGCTTTCAGATATTTTCATCAACTTTCATTGCACGCGCAACAATGCTTGCACGAACAATAGAAAAATGCGTCGAGATGTAGTGTGCTAAAGTAACACAATAAATTATACTAGCTTCTAAAACCGTTGGGCAAATAATGTTTATATAACTCAACTTCCAAAATAGACAAAAAGTGGGTCTAATAAAAAAATTACACCATCTCCCGCTAAAGTGAACCATGTGTAGATGCGAAGCAGCGGGCGCTAACGCTTACACTGGCGGCGGCGTTGACGCTGGCGCTCATCGCAGCGTTTCGCAGGAGAGAAAACTGGGGAGGCGCAAAGCACGCAGTGATGGAGCGGTGTCTCGTACTGGAACATGCCAATCTCTGCTAATGGGCAATGAGAGACAGAAGACTCCGACTGGACACAGAGACCCGCAGTCCGCTTTTAGTTAACGCGCACGCTGCGAATTTTTATTGTTCAACAACGCACGGGAGAAATCTCCCACCTGCACCACCTTGCAGGTCAAAATACATTTCCATATATATGGAGTGGCCAGTGAACGGTTGTGCAGCGCGAGCAGTCGGTTTTTTGAACCAAGAAACTCGCTAGCAGGCGCTGCCTGCGTCGGCGTCGCGAGGCGAGAGAGGGGGGGGGACGCGCATGCGCAGTGGGAGTGTGGGCGCCGCGGGCAGGGATGCCTAGAGGAGAGAGGGGGGAGCGTAGGAGAGGAGAGAGAGGGGGGGACGCGCATGCGCAGTGGGAGTGTGGACGCCGCGGGCAGGGATGCCTAGAGGAGAGAGAGGGGGGGAGCGTAGGAGGGGAGAGAGGAGGGGAGGCGCATGCGCAGTGAGGGTGTGGTTGCCGCGGGGAGGGATGCCTAGTGGAGAGAGAGTGGGAAAGGAGTTTTTTTTTTTTGAAAGGGTTCGCGCATGCGCAGTAAGGGAGGCCACGCGGCACACCACCACCACCACCACCACCACCACCGGATTAAGCTTCGCCATAAGATGCTTCACATCTAAAACTGAGGAATTCAATAATTATTTGATCGCTCTCGGAATCATGGTTACCGGTTGTAACAGGCCCTTTGTAAAGTAGCACGTGGGATTTTAAGCCAGTAATATTTTCCTCTACATTTCCCAACGTCCGTGCATTAGCCGAATTTGTTTCAACTTTCAGGGCGTTAAGCCATTTAGCTGGGCTAGTTGGTGTTGACGGAGGCACACGGACACCATAGAAAGAGCGGTTGTCCTGCCTCTTTCTCTGGTGTCCTTGAGCGTGTTCGCTAGTAATATGGAAGCTTTCAGTGCGTCTTCGAACAGTACGTTTCGTTTCATTCTTTCCATTGCTTAGTGCAAGTTAGACGCGCGAGTTAGTCTTTAAAGTTTTCGTGTACACACATGCAAAAAGGAAAGATTGCCAGGCAGTGGGATACCATGAGGTATGAAACGACGTTTTTGCGTGTCGAGCATGAGACGAACAGTCACGGCACCAAGGCATGATTCGCCTGCGCTTATCGCCTCGTCTCGCAATGCATATCGAACTGGCTTGACTGCCTGGGCATGTGACTGGACGCAAGCCACAGGGTGTATCCAATCATCCATTATATATCACTAAACCGCAGGCTGCGAGATCTGCAGCAAAAGTCAAGTTGCCTGCTGAAACATTGTAGCAAAAAGAGGTCGAATGATCACGTTACAGAAAAGCTTAACAAGCGCGGAAGCGGGCCATGATCTTAAATATACGCCAGCAGCCGCCGTCGTTCAACAACACGAGCAACAATAAGGAGAAGAAATAGTCACACTTTCGCCGCAAGTGCGAAAAATGACTGCGATTGCAACAAATCATAACTTCGCACGAAGAACGGCACGTAGCTCGATACTGGCAGCGCGCCGATCAAGCGCAAATGACGCACGAAAAGAGCACACACAGGACGAGCGCGAACTAACAACGGGCACAGCTCAACACTTGCAATGCGCTTCTCAAACACAAGGAAGGATGCTCGAAAAGAACACGCAGGTACACACAGGACGAACGCGAACTGTCAGATTTGTTAATAATCTGTTTGAGCAGCGGGCTACAACCCAACATGTATATATTTTTAGATGCGAGGCATCTTATGAGCGAGCTTGATCCGGTGGCGTCCGCGCTTCACTGCGCATTCGCCTACTCTCTCTCCCACTCTCCTCCTTTACGCAGGTGTTCAGTCTCATTCTCTGCTCCTCCCCCGCGCAGCACCCGGCACTCCCCTCCTTACGCAGGCGTTTACGCAGGCGTTCGGTCGCCTTCTCTCCTCTCCTCCCCTCGCGCTGCAGCCTGTAAACCCACTCCCTCCTCTCCCTCTCCCATTTCATATAAGCGCGTGCGCTCGGTCGAGGAAGTCTCGCTTGAATCGTGCGGTCGCTCCGTCGGTTCCCGGTCGCTGCAGTTGTCGCGAAAGCCTCGCTACCCTCGCCGCAGACTCGTCTTGTCTCTCTGTAGCGGAAGCGGTAGCTCGACCCCGACGCTTGGCTTCGACGGCCGAGTGAACGTAAACGGAAACTTGGTGTGCACCCCCAATGCTGCTTCGCATCCCCTCATGGTTCGCTTTAGTGGGAGATGGTGTAATTGTTTTCTTGAAAACTGCGGCACGTAAATTGACATCTCGGCATCTCCTTCTCCGCGGCGGCGTTCGACAAATTGTTTAACTGATACAACTGCATCTGTGATCCTGATACAACTGCATTTAAAAATCCTGTATCAAGCTTACTGTAGGATTACACGTTTGTTTTTTCTACAGCTGGCGTTCGACGAATTGTTTAACTGATACAACTGCATCAGTGATCCCGATACAACTGCATTTAAAAATGTTCTATCAAGCTTACTACAGGATTACTTGTTTGTTTTTTTGAAGAGTGTTTGTAATTTACTTCACAAGATGTTCGCCTATGTCCTTTGCAAAATTTTTGTAATTATTGTATATAGTGCTTCCATTTTTCCGTTTTCTGTTATTGTTATGTTTTTTTCCCCTTTTTTTGCTATGTACACCCCACTCCCTTTGCAGTGTTATTATACCATGGGGGTACTATAAATAAATAACTAAATAAATAAATAAATAAATAAATAAATAAATAAATAAACTGGCGTTCAACATCGCGAGTGGGTGCGGAAATGTGCCACTTTTTAATGCGCGTATTCAAGGCAGTTAAAACAAAATATAGCGTTGTTTAAAGTGCGGCCTTAGCGCAGTCTAGCGTGTGATACCTACACGCTCTGAGTACCGTCAGCTTTAAATGGTGTATATAAATAGCTAGCTGTTAGCACTGTAAAGAACGAAGGGCACGTGGCCAAGTTGTCTAACGCTGCGGGTCAAGGGGGTCGCAAGTTTTAATCCTGGTGGCGCGCTTCGGAATTTCTTTCTGATTTATTTTAACATGAAAGGGTTTTATGCCGGAGTCCACCAAGGCTTCAGCGACGTATTTGCGTCACGGAAATGACGTAAAAAAATCGCATGATCAGATGCCAAAGAACAACTTGGAGACTAAATATTTCGTCAACTGCAGTCGGACCCACGACTACAGATGCCGGACGAGCTATCGACTGCACCACGGTCACACATTCTGTACATAGGTTTTATAAACGTGCCTTTTATGTCTCACGCTTTCCTCTCACAGTGTTCTCGTGTGGGGTGGTGTCAGCTTTTTGGAGCGGTAAAGTGGTGTTTCATCATGACCATGCCTTCCACGATTACCTCCTACAATGCGCCCGCGGCTACTCGTCCGTGTATTGGGTGCAAGGCTACCCCCCGTCTTCAACAATATATTTTGGAGCAGGATGGACCATGATCTGGTGCTAGATTCAGGGAGTTGCCATTTCTATTAAGGTATTTCGCCATGTGGATGATTTTTTGATCCTAGGGAGCAATGTGCAAGTAGAAACGTTCGTCCATGTCAATTTAGAAGCATTATTGCAAGAAACGGACGGACGTCTGAGTTTCACTTGCGAGGTGCCGTTTGAAAACACCCTGCAGTTTCTCGACCTGACCCTTATTTTTTCAGCTCATCACGCATGTTATAAGTGTGCCCGTCGGTCCACCAAGCCCATCTTGAGTTTCCGTTCCTAACCATACGAAGGTAATCAAAAACGGAATCGCCATCTCCTTCCCGTATTCAGCTGTTACCAGGTCATTCCATCCTTTGAGCAGGTAGTACTGGTGAAAGATGCCCCCAGTCAGTGCTACAGGCCGTTTGTAGGCGCGTAATCAAGCATGTCAAAGGGTGCCAACTTCGCCAGCAGGAGCAGGAACGAAGCAGATTGGAGGTAACACCATATTTGCATGCTTTATCGCACATAATAAAAAAGACCGCACATAGGTACGGGCTCAATGTTGTTTTATTGCGATAGCAATTATATGGACACTCTCGGCTGGTTTTCGCCGTCGGCGCTGGCGTCATGTCCCATATATGTATATGTATCTATATATTTGTAAAAAACCTCAAAGAAAATAATTCAGAACAATGCTTTCGACGCGCGGCATCGAACCAGGGACCTCTCGCTCTGCAGCGCGCGGCGCTAACCGCTCAGCCACGAAGGCGAACGTCCTTGAACGTTCAAACGGCGAGCTATTTGTATACAGCGAGTTTTCAGCGTGTTTTCAGCATTACCAGCGAGATGGCGCAAAGGCCGCGCTCGGCGGGGCTTAGCTGGGCGCCGCGGCGTTCGTCGCGACACGCGCTCTCAGGCGCTCCTAGCTCTCCGGCGCGCACTTCGCCCGAAGGTGGGGGGGGGTAGATGCCCGTGGGCGCGCGCGCTTATCTCGCGGTGCCGGAGAATGGGGCTTTCGGCGGAAGTATAGAGTTGTAGTTAACGGGCGCGCGAAGGTCACATCGCTCTCTGCAGTCCCCCCGTTTGCGAAAAGAGCACGCTTTTCAAACACAGTGAACTAACAACTGTGACACTTGTTAGTTCGCGCTCGTCTGTACCTGTGAATACGTTTCGTACGTCGTTTTTGGTTGAGCAGCGCGTTAAGTGTCGAGCTGTGAAGGTTTTTAGTTCGCTCTCGTCCTGTGCGTGTTGTTTTCGTGCGTCATGTGTGCGTGAGCAGCGCGCTCTACGGTTCGACCTGCTGGCCATTCGTCGCTTGACATTCCAATTTGCTGCTATCGCATTCATTACTTCGGCTTGTGGCGAAACTGTGACTTTTTTTTCAGCCAAGAATGAACTGAAAAAGTTGTGTTCTATCGTTGGGAATAAGCGGGACGCTGGAGGCCGAGTGGGAACTAATACATGTATCGTTAGCCACAAAGTTAGCTTTGTTTCATTTGAGACGAACCTTGTTTATTGTATTCCGTTAATCTCCGGACGAATGTATGTGGGGCAGGCAGGTAGCTGCCTAAATAAACGTTTAAGGGAGCACTTCTCATCTCTAAAAGGAAGGCCGCTAACGAATTTAGCCATGCATTGGCTAAATCAAAGCAGCGCTGGTGTCGTTCCGTCACTGTTGTCCTGCTACAGTTCGCACTCGAAGTTTTTTATGATGTACGCGTCCGTCTAATTCAGGGTGATTTGTGCCAACGCCGTTAACACTTCGTGATAACGGCGTTGGCATAATTTCTTAACTTACCTAGAGAGAGAACTGGTGCTGCTAGCTGTTGGATGCATGGGAATGCTGGGATATATGAGAATCGGACCTGACTCAGATGTGCATCGTTGACGAGGAGTCCGTACACCTCGTCAACAATGTGTACGATGTGAAACGAATGGCTGCTAAACTTGTAAGGCAGCCGACAAGGTCAGCGTTCACTTTGCTAGTGTTTGCCGTGTGTTTTTTTTTCCGCCGTTTGGTTATTACGTTAAGGTAAGTGGACGTTTATTTTAGTATTGTTAAGACGTTTATAGGCGACGATGCACACAGCGACAGCCAAGGCGGGGACCGTCTCTCAGCATGAGCTGCTCTTTCTCGTCGACGAGGGCGACCCACTAGAAGGCGCTAGAGAGGATGACCCACTGTATTGTTCCAAAGCTTCGCTACAATTGCCCCTTGGTACGAAAAGGGAGCCGCCTGGCGACCTAACAGCTGGTTACTATGAGCGGGTCATGGTAGACCTTGAGGCGCTCCACGTTGACAATGTCGCGCCCTCGACGGCGCATGTCCGAAGGTGGTTCGATGGGTTCGATCAGGCAGTTTACAGGGGAAGTGCGTTCGAAGACACGGTAGGGGCCGTCGTATTTGGGCAGTAGTTTTGAAGAGAGGCCAGTTGCCGTGGTAGGGATCGAGAGCCGTACGAGCGCTCCAGGGAGGAACGTAGGCGCAGAAGTGCTGGTGTCAGCGCGAATGATCTTCTGCCGCTCTTGATCATGTGTAGTAAAGGTCTTGGCAAGCTCTCGACACTCTTCAGCAAGCCTGGCTGTGTTAGAAATAGACGCACACTGAGATGGATCCGGCTTGTATGGAAGTATCGTGTCGATGGTGTGCGACGGGTGCTTTCCATATAATAAGAAGAAAGGCGAAAAACCAGTGGCGCTCTGTGGGGTGGTATTATAGGCGTCCCAATTTGTGTGATCGGCGGCGACGTACTTGGAGAGCATGTCGCCGAGCGTACGGTTGAAGCGTTCGGTGAGGCCATTCGACTGCGGGTGGTAAGCAGTAGTTTTGCGGTGAACAACGTTGCACTCTTTGAGAATGGCTTCGACGACTTCGGACAGGAATACACGGCCTCGATCACTAAGCAGTTCCTGGGGTGGACCGTGACGCAGCATGAATCGGTGGAGCAGGAAGGGAGGCCACATCGCGCGCTGTAGCCGCGGGGAGGGCGGCGGTTTCGGCGTCTCGCGTGAGGTGGTCTACAGCGACGATGGCCCAGCGGTTACCAGCCGACGTTAGCGGAAGTGGCCCATACAAATCGATACCAACGCGCCCAAACGGCCTGTCAGGGCAAGGTAGAGGTTGCAGACCCTGCCGGCGACAGGTGCGTTGAAGTTTTGCGGCGCTGACAATCTATGCAGGAGCGAACGAATTTCTGCACGTAGCGGTACATCCCTCGCCAAAAGTACCGTTGGCGAATGCGGTGGTAAGTCTTCGATACCCCGGAGTGCGCACATTGCGCATCAGAGTGGAACGACTCGCATATGTCAGAGCGCAGACTGCGGGGTATGACTAGTAGCCACTGGCGGCCGTCACCGTTGTAATTGCGTCGGTGGAGGAAGTCGTTGCGAACGGCGAAATGGTGGGCTTGACGACGCAACGCGCGAGTGGATGGTGTTGCCGATGGATCAGTCAGCAAGTCTATCAGTGAGGCAATCCATTGATCCTTGCGCTGTTCGGTAGCGATGGTACGAAGGGCGATGGAAGAAACGGCAAGGTGAGACGCTGAGCTGTGGGCATTGTCGTCAGGCAAGAGAGCGCGTCAGGGCGTCGGCGTCAGCATGCTGGTGCCCGTTGCGGTACAGCACGCGGATGTCGTAGTCTTGCAGGCGAAGCGCCCAACGCGCGAGAGGACCTGATGGATCATTCAATGACGACAACCAGCACAGTGCGTGATGGTTGGTGACGACATCAAATGGGCGACCATACAAATAAGGTCGGAACTTGGTAAGGGCCCAGATGATTGCCAGGCATTCTTTCTCCGTGAGAGTGTAATTGGTCTCGGCTTTTGTAAGCGTACGACTTGCATACGCCACGACGTATTCCGGGAACCCTG
Organism: Rhipicephalus appendiculatus; assembly: GCA_030522465.1. NCBI lineage: Eukaryota > Metazoa > Arthropoda > Arachnida > Ixodida > Ixodidae > Rhipicephalus > Rhipicephalus appendiculatus. Next base: position 4,980 of record JALIZH010008052.1, on the reverse strand, counting down.
GTTTGCGCTGGGCAAGGACAGCGCCGAGGCCAACACCACTGGCGTCCGTATGTACCTTTGTAGGGGGCCGTAGGGTCGTAGTGGCGTAGTATGGGAGGCGACGTCAACAAACGACGGAGCGTTGCAAAAGCGTCGTCGCACTTTGACGACCACGAATGGAGAGGCCCGTTACTTTCGAGGAGCTTCGTCAGCGGCGATATGATAGTCGCGAAGTTTCGAATGAAGCGCCGAAAGTAGGAACACATTCCTACGAAACTGCGCAGTTCCTTGACGGACGTCGGCTTGGGGAACTCGGTCACGGCCCTAAGCTTGGCTGGATCGGGGAGAATTCCGTCCTTGGACACAACGTAGCCGAGTATTGTCAGCTGCCGTGCTGCAAATCGGCACTTCTTTAGGTTCAGTTGCAGACCGGCGTCACTCAAGCGCGTCAAAACATGCCGCAGGCGTTGAAGATGCGTGGAGAAGTCCGGAGCGAAAACGACGACGTCGTCGAGGTAGCACAGGCACGTGTGCCATTTCAGGTTGCGCAGAACGGTATCCATCATGCGCTCAAAGGTGGCGGGCGCATTGCACAGCCCAAACGGCATGACGTTGAATTCGTACAAGCCGTCGGGCGTGACAAAGGCGGTCTTCGGTCGAGAGTCTTCAGCTGTAGGTACTTTCCAGTACCCTGAGCGCAAATCGTGAGATGAAAAGAATTCTGCTCCTTGCAGGCTGTCAATCGCGTCGTCTATTCGTGGTAGTGGATACACGTCATTACGAGTGATCTTCTTGAGGCGTCGGTAGTCCACATAGAACCGCACAGAACCGTCCTTCTTCGCAATGAGAACAGGAGACGCCCAGGGGCTGTTAGAGGGTCGAATAACATCGCCTCGAAGCATGTCGTCGACTTGCTCGTTGATTACACGGCGTTCTGTGGGAGATACGCGATATGGACGTTGCCGCAGTGGTGGTTGGGCGCCTGTGTCGATGCGATGCGTAACGGCGGACGTGCGGCCGGGAGAAGGTTGAGCGACATCGAAAGAAGAGCGAAATTCTTCCAACAGGCCCAGAAGCTGGGAACGCTGAACCGGTGTAAGGTTGTCGGGAATAAAGGAACCAAATACATCAGCGGAACGAAATACATGTTGCGGCGGAGCGAAAGCCAGTAGAGAGACCTGGCGGGCAATTTCCTCACGCACGAACGACTTGATTTCGGCGAGCACGGTGGTGTGGTCAGAAACGGCCGACAAGCCCGCGAGATCAGCGTCGCGTGACGGCGGTCGACGGGTCATCAAGCGCTGCCGCCGCAGCTCCTCGTTACTTTGGCACAGCGTAATGACCTCTGCCACAGTGCGAGGGTTCTTGGCCAGGAGCATGGTGAAGGCATCGTCGTCGATGCCTTTGAGAACATGCGTGATCCTGTCAGACTCCGACATGCTCGCGTCCACTTTCTTGCACAAGTCAAGGATGTCCTCAATGTAGCTAGTGAAGGACTCGCCGGACTGCTGTGCTCGTTCACGCAAACGCTGTTCGGCTTGCAGCTTACGAACGGCAGGACGGCCGAACACGTCGACGACGGCGGTCTTAAAAAAGCGGACCAAGTCGGGAAATCGGATGCGTGATTGTTGTATCACATGCCGGCCACACCCGCGAGGTAGAAATCCAGGTTGCTGAGTTTGCCTGCCTCATCCCATTTATTGGGGTAGCTCACGCGTTGGTAAATGGCGAGCCAGTCCTCGACGTCGGTGCCATCCGCGCTGGTGAAGACAGGAGGGTCGCGGATGCGGGGGACAACGGGACATGGCGTCGGCGCAGGAGGAAGCATTTGCTGAGCGGCGTCTTGGGGCATGGTAGATGGCACGGTACGGGATCGAAGCTCCAAGGGCGTCGAATGCGGGCCGAAGTTGTTTTAAGGGCACAGCACTCCCCCACCAAATTGTTAAGACGTTTATTGGCGACGATGCACACAGCGACAGCCAAGGCGGGGACCGACTCTCAGCACGAGCTGCTCTTTCTCGTCGAAGAGGGCGACCCACTAGAAGGCGCTAGAGAGGATGACCCACTGTATTGTTCCAAAGCTTCGCTACAGTATAGCTGTAGCGAAGCTGTCCAAAGCTTCGCGCAACACCAGCCAACACAAGCCTCGCAGACACATATGCCGTCATTCCCATCGCGCCAAAGGCGCCCCTTATGAAATTCGCATCGATGGTGGCACCAGCATTCCCTGTAGGTATTATTGCGAGAAACTCTACGCTGGCGGCCTTAGTCCAAGCCTCGCCCTTGGACTAAGGTCGCCAGCGTAGACCTATATTAAATATTGCTCGGCGACGTGCGCGTGCCTCGCCTGGCTGTAGTCCCGCGTTCCCGGGACGCTTACGCTCGCCCCGAGAAATGTCGCGGCCGGGCTAGACACGACGCCCATTTCGGTTTCCGTCAAGTGTGGCCGCGGTCTTCAACAACATGCTGCTGGCTGGCCACCTTAGCGCAAGTTCTGCGTCCAGGCAGCGACGCTCTTCTGGACATCACACCACTTTATCCGATTACACTCTCAGCGTTACCTACTGCAGCTACCACAAAGATTTTTTTGAAAGATTGATCGTGGAAGTTATTCTTCGGGAGGGAGATAGGCCAGCAAGCATCAACGTGGATGCATCCATGTTAAATGACGCTATATAGCTACCAAACACCAAAAGACAACGTGCAGGCTTTCTTAAATCAGTGTAGAGTAACCATTCAACTACTTCTGTAAAGACACGAGTTATTTTCGTGTTTTACCGATTTCTGTGATGGAGATATCGACCATGGTTTTTCTTTATGGCCTTTATTTATATTTAAATACATATACATATCTGAAACATGACGGCGACGGAAAAACCAGCCGAGAGTGTCCATGCAATTGCTAATGCAATAAAAAGCCTCCCTCCATTGAAGCAGCTGTGTACATAGTGTTTCAGCCAATCAGCCAAAGACGTCCGGAGTTTTGTGGGACTTTATTCCTACTTCAGATGGTTCGTCAATGATTTTGCAGCCATCGCTCGACCACTGAAGTGGAGATGCGAGTCGAAAAGCGCAAGTTTTTTTCCTCACATGACATATTTTTCGTTTATATTTGCTTTCACAAGTTTATCTTCTGACTTTCACGACAAAAAAAAACTGAAGATTGTAATTAAACTCGTAGTAGGTTAAAATCGCTTTTAAAGAGCACAAAGTGACAACTAAAAACTAAAAAAGTGCTCATTTTCTGAGTACCCTGAAATTGTCACCTGGCTGCTTGCCATTGCATTTCGCATGACGGGTTCACTAAAGCCACGTGCTCAAAATAACCATCACTGCCAAGCTCTCGTGATGGAATAAATCATCTTAAATAACATATCTCCTCCGCATAGATGAGCTTTCGCTCATACCTTTAAAATGCATTTTTCTCAAGACCCATTTTTGGGACACTTCTTGACTTGACTAATCATGATGAAATTTCGCCCACATACTGCACATGCAAAGGGTGCAAGTATCTCGTTTAAAACTTGATATCACCTGTATAATTATTACGAATCCAAAGTAAAAAAATTAATATGGGTTGAGGATTCTAGGAATTCTGGCATTACAATTTTTCTTGACTATCAAAATCTTCTATACGCACTTTCTTGATAATTATTTGCATTCAAGAGTTAATGTGGAGCAATATGAGCCATTAATGGCTCAGAACAATAAAAGTTTAGTGGAATAAAAGGTTTGTCCAAAACGAAATATACTTTACACATCGCCCTGACAGAAAACGAAAACTGTGCAACTTACTATAAAAGTAATTACATATTTGAAATCAGCATGAAAGCCTATATATACAGCAAAAATTTCATTGCCCCAGGCTGCAGATTGACGCAAATTTTTTTCCGAATCGCATCTACCCTTAATGAGCTTCTGAAGAAAGACGTGCAATTTAAGAGGGGTTCCACGCAAGCGGCTGCTATTCTCATCTCATCACAATTTTGAAGACGCGGCCTATATTAGCCCACGTCGACCGATCCGCTCCGAAAGAGGTCTGAACCGGTGCCAGTGATCACGGGATCGGAGCCGTCCTCGCCCAACGCCAGCAGGGACACGACCGCGTTATCGCTTACGCTAGCCACCTCCTTACACCTGCAGAGCGCAACTATTCAATTACAGAGCGTGAATGGGCTGTTGTGAAATTGCGTGAATGAGCGTGAAATTGCTCTTGTCTGGGCTCTCTCCAAGTTACGCCCAAATTTATATGGCACGCACTTCTCTGTAATCCCGGACCGCAATGCGCTCTGCTGGCTTTCATCACCGAAAGATCCCACTGGCCGGCTTGGTAGCTGGGCTCTGCGACTACAAGAATACAGCTTTGCAGTGATGTACAAGTCTGTACGCCTACATCAGGACGCTGACTGCCTATCTCGCTATCCGGTCGGTGGATCGAGCACCCTCCCCGAAACTGACGTTAGCATCCTCTCCGTTTCCCAGCTGACCCACATCGCCGACGAGCAATGCCGTGATGCCTCCTTGCGGGCTATCATCGAACGCCTCGAATCATCTTCGGACCGGTCTCATCACTCGTTCGTACTCTAAGCTGGTGCCCTATACCGTCACAATTTTCACCCGGACGGACGAGCCCTGCTGCTTGTTATAACAAGACACCTCCGCTCGACTGTTCTCCACGAACTTCACGACGTTCCATCTGGCGGTCACCTTGGTGTGTCGCAAACGTACGACCGGATCCGTCGACGCTTCTTTCGGCCAGCGCTTGCGCGCTTCGTCAGGCGATACGTTGCAGCGTGTGAAAAATGTCAGCGCCGCAAAACACCATCGACGGCTCCCGCAGGGTGCCTTCAGCCACTCGACATTCAGTCCGAACCATTTTTCCGCGTTGGCTTAGACTTACTTGACCCTTTTCTCTCCTGTCTTCCGCTGGCAACAGGTGGATAGCTGTGGCCGCAGACTACGCCTCGCGCTACGCCATCACACGAGCGATTCCACGCCAGC
>JALIZH010008047.1:0-162162 GCA_030522465.1 Rhipicephalus appendiculatus | reverse complement strand
TGCCGCCTCGCGATCCACTTTGTCCGAGAGGACGCTTGAATGCTTGCTTGCGCCATGCACTCTCTCCTCCATCCCCCCTCCTCCCTCCACCCTCTTTTTCTCCGTCTTCTCGAGCCTATGTCTGGCCACTTCCCTTTGCTCCGCCATGTTGCCACAGGTCCCGAAGAGAAAGAATAATAAAGACCGAAAGAGAACAGATCCGAGACGCTGAAGCCCGAAGCTTCCTTCTCTCTAAGCACTCGCTCGTTTTCTCCTCTTGCATGTCCATCTGTTTGTTTGCTCTTCATTTCTTTACCTCTTTTGAAAACTGTCTCGCGCTGTACGGACCTCGGGAGATTTGCATCAACCCTAAGGCACCACCTAGTGAAGGCACGGCATGCTTTGCGTTGAATACAGAATGTTAGGAACCAATAAAGAAGAATGTGCAAAATCCTAAAAAGAAGGAAGGACGAAGAAGACTCGGCAGTATCGGCGAGTGGAAGACCCTGTCGCCCGAAAAACTTTTCTTCTCCACTTCCCAAGAGAACCACCTCTCGCTCGTAACCGGATGCTTCTCTCTCTCTCTCTCTCTTTTTTTTTTTTGCTCTTCTGCGCGACGTACAAATTCGTTTTCAGCACTGGACCCCCACCCGATCCCTCGGGCGTCTTTACTCTGCTGGTCAGCTACCGGCGGAAACGTTTTTCGAGCCGGCGCACCCTCCCTGCTTCCGCCATCCCGGCGAACGACAGATGTTTAGCCCGAACCCTGCATCCCCGCTTGCGAGTACGCCGCAGTCGGGGGGAGTGGCATGCAGCTTCTTCTTATTGCGCATTCAAATATGAGGCACACACACTCACAAGACGCAGTTCAACTGTCTCGCATCTTCCCTTTTGCATTCGTGACTCGCGGTGCTCGCCGCCCTCCCTGTGATAAGAGAGCAGGGATGAAGATGAGCGTGAGGAGGTGTTTGTCTGACACTCGCTATCTCTCCAAAGGCATCGGCGATTCACGCAGCCGACACCCGTCAGTCAAGCGCAACGCACCTCTCTGCTTTGGGTGCTTGCTACATTCTATACGTACGCTACAAGAAACGGAAGCGACGCGTATATTTCACTTTGATCTCCTAGGAAGCAAACGTCTCGTGCCGTTCGCTGCGCTTCTCGAACCACCCCCCTCTTGGCGAAGCGGAAACTGATAAACGCATAATGCGCGTGGCGTACAGGTAGTACTGTTGAATCCAGTTGCGCGATCCAACATCGGTGAATTGTTTACAATTCACGTGTGTGGAATGCGTACGAACGGAGGTCAAAGGCTACCTCGTACAGAAGACCTCGTCGGTGCTGTACCTTACGCCAGACATCCCGTCCCTTCTACCTCACTTCCCAGCCCGCAGGAATCCTCGTCGATCATAGATAGACGCGCAGCGGGTTCCTCAGCACAGACGTGTACACACAGCTTTCATAGTAGACGGTCGTGTTCTCTCGCATTTCACCTCCTCGGAGACTAACTACTACGGCGCTCTTTCTATCAGACCTCTCGCGCGACGGCCCGTCTCCGGAAGCCGGCGTTGGCAGACCGAGGAAAGAGCTTGGCTCGCGCACTCTGCCCTTAGTCAACAAACAGCGGCATTCCTGGCCGAGCGGGTCCATCCCTTCCGCTCGCCGACGCCGCGGGCCGCAGTCGTAAGGGCAACGTACGACGGCGACGTCGGCGACACCGCTGGCTGAGAGGGCCTCGACGAATGTGGACGAAGTCAAGCGCGCTCCGCCCACCGGCGCGTGCCTCTCGCGACTGACCCCCGCGCTTTCCAAAAGGGGGGACGCCTTCCGTTCCTTCCCTGTCGAGGATGCCATGGAGAGGTCCCGGGAGAAGCCCTCTGATTTACGGTCCCATCCGCGGCGTAGAACCGCGCGACCGCAAGTCGTCGCAGCGGGATGCACTAAAAGCGCACCGGTGACATCTGTCGCTTCTTCCTGCCGACGCGCCTCTTAAAATGTTGTACTCCCTGCCGCGCTTTGCCCGCGCTCTCCCGCTTCTCATCCTCTCTATCACCTTCGCCACGTTGCTGGCCTCCCGCGGATGACTGCCTTGCAAGAGTCAGGTGCTGCGCCGTGCTCCCGACCGGCCTGCAGAAATTAGGGGCCCTTTCCTTCTTCGAACCACAACCACCACCAACAAGAGAACCGAGACGGCTCGTGCTGCAGCTCCACTTGATCGGCAGCTGCTTCAGACCGCAGGGGACCGTTGGTGCGTGGAATCGCGTGGGTCGGCCGGCGCCAGATACGAAGCTGGCTTCGTAAGTCACCTCGCTTCGTTGTCGCTCATCTCGGACGCCTTCGGTGCTCGCTCATCGCTTATCCGCTGACGACGCCCTGGACGCTCCGAATTACGCTGCGCTCACGTCGGCTCGCTTTGATTTCCGAGGCGCGGTTCATGCAAAAGCCAGGCACGAACACTTCGCCTCATGATCCTTAGCCTGGGGCTCCGAGAACACTGCGATGGTTAAATCCCAAAACCATTCAGGGATGCATTGACGCTAGAGTCACGTTACTGGCGGCAGCTTTTTCGAAGCATTGGTGCGTTTAGTTTACTCGTGCTTCCTATTCTATGGTGTCACCCTGGAGGATTAAAAAAGTTTTTTAAATGCGAAGCATTTCTTTGCGTACTGCATACACTTTGAGCGTTTTTATCTATCTATCTATCTATCTATCTATCTATCTATCTATCTATCTATCTATCTATCTATCTATCTATCTATCTATCTATCTATCTATCTATCTGTCTGTCTGTCTGTCTGTCTGTCTGTCTGTCTGTCTGTCTGTCTGTCTGTCTGTCTGTCTGTCTGTCTGTCTATCTATCTATCTATCTATCTATCTATCTATCTATCTATCTATCTATCTATCTATCTATCTATCTATCTATCTATCTATCTATCTATCTATCTATCTATCTATCTATCTATCTATCTATCTATCTATCTATCTATCTATCTATCTATCTATCTATCTATCTATCTATCTATCCGCCTACGTCGGGGTGCTCTCGTGATCACCTCTTTTTTAACTTAGGGTAGACCAAAATTATAATGGGAGGGTAAGAGGGTTTGACGATTATGACTGGCTGGTGATGACATGAATAGTGTGAAAATCCCGTCGCTTACGACGTCAAAACCTTTCTTCGAGAGACGTGTGGCACATACCGCTATAAGGTTTAAAATGCAGCGCAAAAAGACAATACACAAGATGAAGCAGGACACAGGACAAGCGCTGAGTCCTGTGTCCTTCATCTTGTGTATCGTCTTTTTGCGCTCATTTTAAACCTTGAAGTTCAACCAACTCGCCGAGTTTTGTACGCTGATACCCCTTAACCACGGGCCGCGGTATGCGTGCATGCGTCACAGGTGTTTAACAGTTTATATCTACCGAGGAACGGCGAGAACACATATTGGTAATTTAAATTCGAGAGCGTTAAGAAAATCCGACATCGGTTGCGTTGACCCGACGAATGCAAAGAATGTGTAGTATGGCCCGAGCAGGAATCGAACCCAAGCATTCTGAGTGGTCATCACGTATTCTACCACAGAGCCACGCCAGGTCTCGAGGCGTGATGTTGGTGAAACGTCAGTTGTGGTTGCAGTGCTGCCCATCTAATCTAATAAACATTACATATGCACTCCAATGATACAGCGTCACGTCGGGTTAGCGCCAATTGTAGTTAAGCGCCATCCACTGAAGTTGGTAGACGTAGCAATATCCAGGGCTACCATCCTCGCAAGCACAAACGCTACATTTCAGCTTACCGCATCTGGTGTTGGTAATACCCATGTTGTTCCTGGCTACGTTGCACAACTGGTTATATAAAGCATATGCGTCGGTTCAACATGGATTATGTGCATATAACATTTGTACATATGTTTAGCGTCATTTTGTAACGTTTCGCTCAACAAAAAAATTACACCACCCTTACCTTCCCTCCTCATGCTTCGCATGACATCGATTCCCATGGTATGTGGGATCTGCCCAATTTTTTATTTTGTTTTAATCATCTTCGGCCGTCGCTAGCTTCCCTATGCTTGGTCAATGCGCAACGACCAATGCCTGAATATCTTACACTCACTGTTAACCGCATACATTGCTTCCGTCTTGAATGAAAGCAAAATGTAATAATAATAATATATGGAGATTTACGACCCAAAGCCACGATATGATTATGAGAGACGTCGTAGTGAAGAGCTTCGAATATTTCGACCGTGTGGTGTTCTTTAACGTGCACTGACATCGCATATTCCACATGGTCTTCTAGCATTTCGCCTCCATCGGAATGCCACCGCCACCGCGGGAATCGAACCCGCGGCCTTCGGTTCTGCAGCCGTGCACCATAACCAATGCTCCACCGTGGCGTGTGAAAAAACAATGCAGAAACGAACGACACCAGGGAACAATGGACACCTGAGATGTTCTTTCAGTGTCTTGGCACTACAAGGAGCTCAAATGTGTCCTGGTGAACCACGATGTTACTGTCATCGAGAAAATCCGTAAGCAGGGTTGTGTGCTCGAGCCAACGTTCCGACAAGTGGACTTGCCATCTTCAAGGCTGGAACTCCAGCCTTCAAGAAGGCAAGTTCACTTGTCAAAACGTCGGCTCGAGCACACAACTCCTGTTCACGGATTTTTTCATAGCAAGCTTCCATCTTCCTCATCCTGTCCTTTTTTTTTCATTCAGACAAGAGACTTACGAAGTGAACGACAGTAACGTAGGTGAAGAAGCTGCAATTTCACAGCTCCACATATTCCTCGAAGTCCACATTTTTGTAGTGTTCCTCTTCGTCTATTACTACAGCTTGATAAAATCTGCGATCAAGCACGATATCCGCTCAAGGCACGTTGTTGGGCTAGTTGGTTAAGATCCATGAGACTGTTGGCGTAGCGCACACCCACAAGGACAAAGAAGGACACACAAACACACAGCGCTAACTTTCAACTATGGTTTTATTTCTGATCACACGTGTTATTTATACATCAACAGGCGATCGATAAAACCAAGGAGACACCTAGGAAAAAAAAAACATGTAATAGTACAGCATCGATCGCACACATGTCATCACTGATTACAACATCTGCACGCACCTTCTTCAAAGTGTCAATCCAAGATACCTCTTTTCTTTATCGGACAAACCTAAAGACGGCGCACTCACGCATTTTTCTTTCACTTTGTCAATTTCAAACGCCTCGATTATTTCCCGGGTTGTTTTTCCTCGAGCCCTATATAGAATACGAGTGCTCTCAAACTCTGGGGCGCAACCACACCTTTGGCAGTGAATGCCCAAGTGGCCAGACACAGCTTTTTTGACATTATATGAGTGTTCCCTGAGTCTTTGGTTTATACACCTTCCCGTTTGGCCAATATAGACGCGTTCACATGTTAGAGGTGATGACATGTGTGCGATCGATGCATGTTTACATGTTTTTTTTTTCTAGGTGTCTCCTTGGTTTTATCGATCGCCTGTTGATGTATAAGACGTGTGATCAGAAATAAAACCATAGTTGAAAGTTAGCGCTGTGTGTGTGTGTGTGTGTGTCCTTCTTTGTCCTTGTGGGTGTGCGCTACGCCAACAGTCTCATGGACGATATCCGCACATGCTGTATTTGCACTCGGCGGACTTTCGCGTACACGTGGAGTTACTCCTGAGCGATGGAGGTAGTCTAAGGGAAAGCGCGGGGACAGTAGATATCTTAATGTAGCAATCGTAATCCAGGAAGTTATAAGAGTTACCCAAGGTCTATCCTCTCCGTAATTCATAAATTTAGTGAATTTGCTGATCCATTACAGCGAAAGTCATTCCATACATATCTATCGATACGTCGGGTGCGCCACCATGCTTACATTTAATGTTACCGCCTTCGCGCACTTAAATTGAACAAGCGGGGAGGGAGGGGGATGAGAGCAATGAGAAAAGCAAGTGTAACAAAGTTGAAAGGGACAGACAGGCGTCACAAATTTATGGTGCGGCACAAGGCTTCCATCTAATTCTTACTGCGAACTGACGCAGCCTTTCGGAAGGTTTCGGCATGCTGGATAGTACTCTCCTCTATATACATGTTTGCCGTACACCCGCGGCGCGATTTATGGGCCTGACCGGATTCCCTAATAAACGATCCTCCATTTGCTCGCTTAGCATGGAAATGGCCCCGCAGAGGATCCCGTAGAACGGCTCGCCAAGGAGCTCCCGTTTATGTGACCCACGCTGCGTAACGCACACCCTCTCACTCGGCGCCCCGAAGAACCCTCATACACACTGCTGCGATCGGTGATCGCGATGGCGTCAAAGGCGCTTCGACGCATATCTTCCTTAAGAGGCTCACCACGCGTCAGCTATATACATGTGTGCACCCTATCTTCTTTGCAATTCTTCCTACTCGCATTTACTTAATTTACGTAAGTGTATGACCCCCCCCTCCCACTTATTGGTGTTGTCACAGTCACGGTCATTTTATTTCATTTTTCCTGCTACTTCACCCGACGCCACCTGCCACACATCTATATGGCCTCTTTCCCAAATAGCAGAAGGCGTGATAGCTGCGCGTTTTCGGCATCTCAAGCTTGTATCTGCGACTGGTACAATAAGTGCACAGAGAGAGAGAGAGAGAGTGTGTGTGTGTGTGTGTGTGTGTGTGTGTGTGTGTGTGTGTGTGTGTGTGTGTGTGTGTGTGTGTGTGTGTGTGTGTGTGTGTGTGTGTGTGCGTGCGTGCGTGCGTGCGTGCGTGCGTGCGTGCGTGCGTGCGTGCGTGCGTGCGTGCGTGCGTGCGTGCGTGCGTGCGTGTGTGTGTGTGTGTGTGTGTGTGTGTGTGTGTGTGTGTGTGTGTGTGTGTGTGTGTGTGTGTGTGTGTGTGTGTGTGTGTGTGTCATACCACGCTGGGTCATCGTCGCATTTATAGCTGTGTCGGACGGACAGCGGGTGCGATTGCTAGTCATGATCCATTACGGATAGTGCCAGTTATGACGAGTAGGGTCGTGTCCTTACAGTAAACTTGGTGTCGCTGTACTCTCTAAACGTTCGCGTAGACACGCATTATATTCTCCTAGTGCGCAGAACATCGCGGGCTTGGCGACGCTGCAGTCTCGCAGAGAGCCGCCGCTGCAGCGACGAGTCAATGGCCAGGAAACTGGACAGCACAACGTCTACCGTTCACGCGACGTGTGAACGTTAAAGGCCTGACCACACGTACCCGTTGCAGCGCATCATCGCGTGGCTTTTTGACGCGGCGTCGCGCCCTCTCCCTAAAGAGAGAGGGAGCGCGCAGCTTCACGTAGCCACGCGCCCTCCCTCTCCATAGGGAGAGGACTCGACGCCGCGTCAAAAAGCCACGCGGTGACGCGCTGCAACGGGTGCGTGAGGTCAGGCCTTAAAGGCCAACTCCGGAGGTTTTTCGACGTCAATGGATCTCAATGAAATTCGCTGGGTATGTTCCTTTGCACATTTCCGTCATTTATGCCAAATTTCAAGCTTGAAACATGCGCTGATTGTTTGTAAATGAATTTTAAAGATTGTCTGCAAACGCCCACCCGGCTTCCCACAATTATTGGCAACATTGCGTGTGTGACGTGTTGGTTTGCCGGTCGACGGAAGTGACGCAGCCGATGGGTTCGCTAACTTTGGCCGCTACAGCGTATATTGTGCTGGTCACAAGCTGACGGAGTTTGGCCGGCGCTTCGCTTGTTTGGTGTGCGATTTTCTGTTCTGTGTGGAGGAGCGTGTGATATTCCGCGCCGGCGGGACCAGCATGCCTTGCACGACTTCCGGTTCGTAACAAACTACTACGTCATACTTGGACAGTACACGCGGTTGGGTTTCGGTTTCGGTATTGCGCCTTTTTGCTTATTAAAAATTATTTTCGAATTTTCTGAGCATTTCAGCTATCGGGCGCGTGGCAAGAGTGTCTCAGGAACATAAAAGCACCATTATCCTGACACGGTCAAAAAATCGCCGGAGTTGGCCTTTAAGGCTTGACCACACGTACGCGTTGCAGCGTGTCAGCGCGTAGCTTTTCTGACGCGCCGCCGCGCCCTCTCCCTATGGAGAGGGAGGGCGCGCAGCACTGCTTAGCCGCGCTCCCTCTTTCAACAAATTCTCTCAAGTAGCGAAAATTCTTGGGAAACAGCACCTCCAAGTGCACAGTAAACACACCGAGACGCCGCCTGTGAGTGGAGGTGCTGCCAAGTTTGGAAGTGTTCCGCGAGATTTCTTTTATGATTGCAAGGGTGCAAAGTCACCTGAATATCGCATAATAGAGATTTCTTAATTAACATTATCAATAATGGCGAAGAATATGCAGCACGAGCATTTTATCCTGTCTTCACTGCAACTCGAACTTTAAATGGCGTTTTCTGAAAACATTATTTTTCATCAGAAAAGGAACATTTTCTCTGTAACCACTGCAGCTATCAAGTTCACATTTTTATGACTTATTTATGAATAACATGCGCCCTTTCTGAAGCAAAATAATGGTGTTGTCACCAGAATTTTATTTCTGACGAAAGGTTTCCTTTAAAAAAATCCTTAATCTAATCATCAAATATTTGAATTTTTTACTAAGGAATGGTCATGCCTACAAATGGTCATACCATGAATGGTCATGGTTCAGTAGGACATCCTTGGCACATTTACCAACCACAAGAGTTTTCACATTTCTACACGCAAAAACGTTTTCACAAATGTTCCTTCAAAAATAAATATATTAAAATAATTTATTTCTATTTTTTCTAGAATGGCTTTGTATTTTCTCGCCGAGTTCAAAAAACATTTAGTAAAATCTCTATTCAAGCAGCTTGCGAATTTTGGTATAGTTTGCTTTAAAAATAACAGAGCGATGGGTAGTAGTAGTTCTACACCTGTCTGCTATCCAGCCCTCCTTAAAGTAGCATGATAACAAATCCGGGCTGAAGACAAAGTCGGGCCTAGTTTCGGTCGATATGGCGTTTATAGGATTTCGAGGAAGCCTGAGCGTGTGCTTTGTTCTCTATTGTGAACCCTGCTTTTAGCGCACGCTGCCATCTTTACTGCCGCGCTCTTTAATCGCCCGTTTCTTGATCATGTCCATCAGCATGCTTCGTCATTCTAAATACACGCTCTGAAAAGTTACATTTTTCAGCGATGTCATATATGTCTCGACACCCATATAGTAAATCGTAAGACCGAGGGACCAGTAAGAAATGATGGGAGGAAAGAGCAACGGTAAATTATTTACGTAGTTCGCTTGTTGGTTTGTATTTCGCCACATAGAGGCACGCATGGTGCTGCAAGGACCAGCCTTGCAGTGCAGAGTTTGAGGACAAGCCTGTGATCACACTTTATCTTTCGCCTCCGGCGTTTTGTCGCGCCTTTTAACCTCTACTCCACCACCCACACCGTCCCCGAAATGAATTATTGAGCAGCTGTCACATTCTTCACGTCTCGCAGTTCTACGGAGCTTGAACGGGACTGATCGCTCCATCTTCACCTTGTGTGCTTGATATTTCTTTGGTTCTGTTATTTGACAGCTCTGGCTGCCACTGCATGCAGTGACGTTTGCCTGTGTGTTTGACAGAGCAGGGACCGTAGTAAAGTCGCGAGATGTTGTTTCACGCAAATACATAAGTGTGAGGTCAAGATGACTGGACTGACTCCGTATGTTAATCGACCCGCATTTGCGCAGCGCTCATGCAGTGCATTTGTAAGTCGAGAAGGACAAGATACTTTTGTCATATCTGCCGCGACTTTTAAAAAGTTATGTTTTGTTGAGGGACGCAGAATATTATAGCCTTTCTGCCGAAATAACACTCGATAATTCTAACACACGATACGTGGGCCATCGCACTAGCTTGATAGCAATATTCGTAGCTGACATATAAGTTGGGTTGATCCATGGAGGAAAGAAAAAGAAAGGAGTGAGCATGACGTCACGCAGCCAGCCTTGGCAAGCCAACCCGTTTTGAAGCCAGCAGTGTCGGCCCAACACGTGACCTTTTGCGTCGAGATCACGCAATAACGAGACTTGCCGAGACTTCAGGGTATGGCGCCCGATGACTTTTAATCGAAGCGCGCTTGGTCGGCGCAGACCGGCCGGTTCACGCAGGAGGTTCGAAAACGAACGCCACAGAGAGTACTAAAACCTACCGCACGCTCTACCTTTTGGATCACGCGTTGGGCCGACACGGTGGGCTTCCTCGTGTGACGTAATGCTCCCTCCTTTCACTTTCCTTCCTCCATGGGTTGATCTGTGCCTGTCAATATTCCGCATGGCATCATGCGCTGAAGCCGTGTAATGAGCCAGGGCCCCGTTCTCGTGTATCGTTTATGCTGATTATATTATGATTTTATAAGCAAAGTAGGCAATATCTTCCCCAGTCTAAGACGTGCTTTGCTTAAAACTTGCGATCGAATTTATAAGAAATACAAATACAGCAGCTGTTAGGTTTAAGAACGGCACGTCATGGACGTGAAGGACAGGACAAGTGTGAGCTTCCAACTGATTGATTTAAGAAAACACCTATGCCAATGTAAACTTCAGGCGCATGCATAAATAAATTGATTATCACAAACACAAAAAAAAGCAAGAAGCCCGGAAGCCTTTTACAGAGCCATATCTAAAAAAACCATAATTAAGACAGCACCGCACTAGTGGTGCCAAGCCTGAAGGAAGTGCCAAGCGGTGTGGTCTTCTTCGTTTCTCTTTATTTTTCTCTTTCAATCTTCCTTTCTCTCCATCCTCCTCTCTTTCCTCCATCTTTTCTATGTATTTTTGTCTCTTTTTATTTATATGTCTTTCTTTATGTTTGTATCTCTCTCTTTCTCGCTCTATTAAATGCGAAGCATTTCTTAGCGAACTTCGGCGAGTTTGAGCGTATCTGACTATCTATCTATCTATCTATCTATCTATCTATCTATCTATCTATCTATCTATCTATCTATCTATCTATCTATCTATCTATCTATCTATCTATCTAGCCGCCTACGACTTCGTGCTCTCCTGGCCGTATCGTTAATGGGATTTATACCAAATTTGGTATGGCATAACATGACCGTATGACGAACATAAATGGCTGGTCATATCATGAAAATCATGACTAAATTGTCATGAAAAGTATGATTTACATGCCACGCTCATGGGGCGTTCGCGGCCGTTTCGTTAGCTTGATATACACCAAATTTGGGATTGAGTGACGTGACTGTATGACGAACATAAATGTCAGATGGTAATATGCAAATAAGGACGTGCATGTCATGAACAACATGATTTGATTTACATGCCACGCTCATGGCGAGCTCGCGGCCGTTTCGTTAGCTTGAGATACACCAAATTTGGTATTGAGTGACATGACTGTATGAGGAACATAAATGACAAGTGGCAATATGGAAATCATGACATGTCATGAGCGACATGACTTGCATGCCACGCTCATGGCGCACTCGCGGCCGTTTCGTTAGCTTGAGATACACCAAATTTGGTATTGAGTGACATGACTGTATGACGAACATAAATGACAAGTGGTAATATGGAAATCATGACTTGTCATGTGCGTCATGACTTGCATGCCACGCTCATGGCGTGCTCGCGGCCGTTTCGTTAGCTTGAGATACACCGAATTTGGTATTGAGTGACATGACTGTATGAGGAACATAAATGACAAGTGGCAGTATGGAAATCATGACGTGTCATGAGCGACATGACTTGCATGCCACGCTCATGGCGCGCTCGCGGCCATTTCGTTAGCTTGATATACACCAAATTTGGGATTGAGTGACGTCACTGTATGACGAACATAAATGACAAGTAGCAATATGGAAAGCATGACATGTCATGAGGGACATGACTTGCATGCCACGCTCATGGCGTGCTCGCGGCCGTTTCGTTAGCTTGATATACACCAAACTTGGTATTGAGTCACGTGACTGTATGACGAACATAAATGACAAGTGGTAATATGGAAATTATGACTTGTCATGTGCGTCATGACTTGCATGCCACGCTCATGGCGTGCTCGCGGCCGTTTCGTTAGCTTGAGATACACCAAATTTGGTATTGAGTGACATGACTGTATCACGAACATAAATGACAGGTCCTAACATGTAAAACATGACATGCAAATTATGTAAAGCATGATTTGCTCCTTCCTGGCTGCTTCGCATTACATCGATTCCCACAGTGCGTGGGATCTGCCGGCTTTTTTTCTTTCTCTTTCTTCCCTTTTTCTCTCACTGTCGATTTCTTGCTTCCTCATTCTTTCTACTTCTGTCTCTCTCTCTCTCGTTTTCTTTCTTTCGTGCCGCTTCATGATGACGACAATTTTAAATGCGAAGCATTGCTTAGCGAACTTCGGCGACTTTGAGCGTATCTATCTAGCTATCTATCTAGCCGCCTACGACTTTGTGCTCTCCTGGCCGCATCGTTAATGGGATTTATACCAAATTTGGTATGGCATAGCATGACTGTGTGACGAACATAAATGGCTGGTCATATCATGAAAATCATGACTAACTTGTCATGAAAAGTATTATTTACATGCCACGCTCATGGCGCGCTGCGGCCGTTTCGTTAGCTTCATATACACCAAATTTGGGATTGAATGACGTGATGTATGACGAACATAAATGACTAGTGGTAATATGCAAATAACGACGTGAATGTCATGAACAACATGATTTACACGCCACGCTGATGGCGTTCTCGCGGCCGTTTCCTTAGCTTGAGATACACCAAATTTGGTATTGAGTGACATGACTGTATAACGAACATAAGTGGCAGGTGGTAACATGAAAATCTTGGCATGCATGTCATCTACAACACCATTTGCATGCCACGCTCATGGTGTGCTCGCGTCCAGTTCGCTAGCTTGCTTTACACCAAAATTGGAATTGCGCGACGTGACTGTATGACAAACATAAATGACAGGTCCTAACATGTAAAATATGCCATGCAAATTATGTAAAGCATGATTTGCTCCTTCCTGGCTGCTTCGCATTACATCGATTCCCACAGTGCGTGGGATCTGCCGGCTTTTTTTCTTCACAGATTACATACTGGCGCTGTACTAAACAGTGCCGCACCTAAAAGTGCTGCTCACTACAAATTACTTTGGCGTAGGCGTTTTCCTCAACGGATCTATCAGAATTTGACACTCGTCCTGTCCTTCATGTCCATGTATCACTTGCCGTGCCGTTCTCAAGTCTCGAAAATGTACAAGCTAGCCTAAAGAGTGTTTTAGGCGACAAGACTCAGATGCCTATGTTTCTTTATGCTCGCAGCTCCAAGCACGTTGACCATCCCGTCCCATGGCGCGTCTGGAAGAATAACTGGTTCCGCGAAGCATCTTTTGTGACCCTGGATTGCAGCAACCACCGCGCACGTATGTAGTTCTGAAACATCTGCCTCGCAGTAGCTGATGGCACCTTTAGGGCCGCTACACGCGCTCGCCGCACACCCGCACCGCACGTGGCGGGACCCCTGCCGCCCGCAAGCGGAGAGCAAAAGAGCGGGTCGGCGCCAAAATGCAACCCACGCGCTGGCCGCATGAGCGGTTCTGATGCGCGCTCTAGTTGGACGACGCGACGACTGTTGAGGCTGGCAACCGTTCCGCGGAGCTACAGTTTTCGAGGTCGGCAACCATCACCAACAGCAGACGACGCTGGCATGCTCTTGAAAAAGAAAAGCCGCCGCGTTTATGATGAAAACGAGGCTTTTGCATTCTCAGCTGGGGATCAACCAACCAATCAAGATCGTGTTTTTCGGCCGCATGTGTTGCTTCGCCGTGGTCATATGTGTTCGAGGGATACTATGCGCACCACTTTTTGTTGTTTTCGTTTTATCGTTGTTCTTACCGCACCCAACTCGTATCGCTCGGTTGCATTCGGCGCGACGGCGATCTTTTACAGCTTGAAGGAAGGCTGGCGCAAACGCGCACGAACGATTTTTATTACAATGAAGAAAAGGCTTACAGCGGCAGCGGCATTGCACGCTCCGATGCCGCGATGTTATCTACAAACAGCCAAACGAGTTCTAATGTTGTAGAATCGTCTTGACTGGTCAGTGCTGTTTATGTTTGAGCGCGGGTGTATATTATTGTGCGTGGTGTGCTGACGTTCTGTCGACCGCAAAAGTTTGCGGGATCTGCAGCCCGTGGCGGAGCGACGACAAACTGCATCGCTGCGTCACCTACCGTGATGGGGCAGGTGTTGAGGATATCGGCCTCGGCGATAAGCGACGGCGCGTTTAGATAACGCGCCGTTGACGGATCTTATCGCGGAGGCCGCCTTGATATCCTCAACACCCGCCGTGCCACGGTAGGTGACGCAGCGATGCAGTTTCTCGTCGCTCCGCCACGCGCTGCAGATCCCACAAGCTTTAGCGGCCGACAGTACTTTTTACTTTGCTGTTTACCAATTCGTGTTTTCTCTTTAAAATGTCAGAGTGAGCTCGATACATAACATATTGAAGTGTTTGAAGTTTGAGCAGAGAAGAAAAGGATTAGCATGTGTGATTCATTACAGCTGGCATTACAGCTATGTGTATATGAAGTATAGTCATGCATTTTATGAGAGACACTATAGCTTGTTTTCAAAAGAATGCAAACATGAAGCATAATGTTTGCTTACATTGCTCACAAGACACCTTGTTGCAGTTGAAAACACAGAATGCCTACATTTTCCGCCACAAACAGTGCTGTTGAATTAACTAACCTGAAGGTTTCGCGATTTCTTTGCTACGATCCACTCATTGCTACATTCCTGTTGCTCACCTCATCTTCTTTTCACACTGGCGATATGGATCATTACATACCTCGACTCGGCCTCAATGAGGAGAATATATGGTAGCACTAAGGTCATAGCCAGGGTTTTATTTTGAGGGTAGGGTCAACATCCTGGGCCCACCTGAATGTCCTATGGATAATGCATTACAAATTGTTAGTGTTTCAACTACTCAAATATCATCCATACTCAAATATCATCCAAATATCAGCCATACTTTACTAGCCCGCCAAGCCAATTTTTTCCTTCAGCTGTGGTACTAATGTACATGTAGTGGGTCGGTCAATAATAGTCCTCTGCTAATAGTCTGAAGTCACTGTTTTTCATATGGCTCCTGTAAATTATTGGCGTCATCAGCAGATTGCATGCCCTTTTTGAGTCGTCATGGGGAGACATTTTGTCGGTCTACTACAGTCTCTTCTCATAAAGCAGAACAGAAGTAGCCAAACAGTCTCACGAACACCTTAAGGAAATTATTATTTGACAATCTTATTACTTTTGTGATACATAAAATACTCTATCCCTTGGTGTTCTTTTACTATGAAATGCTCTTCAGCTAAACCACCTTACCAGAAAGAAAAGCTGTTTTTATTTGTAGTAATTTTAAATGTTGCTCATCGTCTTCCTTGTCTTGAACCAGACTATGACAGGATGCTCACAGAAATTGCAAAATGATTTTAATTATTGGCTTCTTCTCACGTCACCACTATGAGAAGAAACAACACATTGGATGAAAATCCACTGCGTTATTTCTTCTTCTCACAGTGGTGATGTATAGTGCAACATATAATTCATGTATTTATTGAAGACAAAGATTTACAAATGCAGAGAGGGCAGCAATGCCTACAGAACAAGGTGCAGGTGGCTGACCATCTGCCTCTACATTTTATTTAAGAAATGTACAGCACAGAGATAGAGTGGTCAAAAGTCAGCACTGGCTACAAAAATATGGAAAATGCATTCAATGACGTGCACAGCTGCCCAGTAATTGTATTTTATTTCAAACCAAACCACGCTAATCAAATGAGTAAACTTTGAAATGGGTTCAGTGCTGTCATGGAAGAAAGGGTTTGCCTTCTAGCATAGCTGCTTCAATGGATGATGAACTGAAAGCTCATATGTTGCAACAGATGAGGTAGAATAGAACATTGAGCCACATGTGCTATCATACTAATTGCAACCTGCTGCAAGTTATGGGCAAATAATTCATTTATTTGGTCTGCACAACTTTTGAGTCCTTTCATGAAAGATGATAATGGTTGCATTACACAAGGTTGTTTATTAGCAGCCTCCACAGTATATAGCATAGGGTAAGCAAGAAAACATTTGAGGCAGTTCTTGGGTTTCAGCAGAGACCTACAGATAGTTCTTAGGTACACCTTTAATAAAATGAATACGTTCCGTGCAAACGTGATACTATGATCATGTTAATTCAACAGCAAGCTAATCACTACGCAAGTACAATGAGAACAGCCCCATCAGCACTATAAAAAGAATTTATGAATTCCGTTGTTATGAAGCCACAGCAGCTGAGCTAATGTGCTGAATGTGAACTGATCATGCATTCACACGTACTATACAAATCCACACATCATCAGTAATACTTTGTTCCATCTCTTGTTGTTTACCATTGTACAGACCATAGGCAGAGCCAAAGGGTTCGGTTTGAAACACCTCCAAAATTATCAGTTTGGATGTGTGTGATCATGTACACTCAGAGACATACATACATTGTGATTATACTGCCCTCCCACCCCTAATTTCCTAAAAATACAATCCCAGCTATGCCCCAGGCACAAGCTTTTAAGTAACATAGCCTGACAAATCACAACGATGGTAACTTATGGCACCGAAAGTAACCTTGAGTGGGTCTTCATTCTTCATTGAGCATGGCACTGTGCACGTCATGCTCGTACTTATGAGTCAGCATGTTGTAAGATGCTTTCTTTGCAAGTTATTTGCCCGTGCATTGTTTATAGTAACACCAGGGTGTCGCACCAAACCCCAACCAAAAAGTGTACCCAAACTGTAATAATGAGTGAGAATGAACCCACATCAGTTTTCTTGGAACATGCCTGAACCCAAACCGAAAAATTTCCGTTACCAGTTTAGAGCAAAAAATTTAAATAAATGTAGGATATCAAACCGAACCAGTACCATGGCCGAACACAAAACCGAAATTATGTTCTTGAAGCACGTCTGCAGTCACATTGTAAATCCCAATACCAGTTATTAGTTTGGAACAAAGCGGTTCAAATTAGATGTAAGCAACAGCACATGTTGTCACCTACATGGTGCGGCTGACTACAAAATCTGGTGTGGTGCCATTGTTACATAGATAAATGCACACAGAGGGTCACTAATGGTGAACACTTATTCAGGAAGTGCACCTTGCTTTTGTGCTGCCTGTCGCTTTGCTGTCACATGTTACACAAAGTGATTTATTATTTCATAGACATTTACAAATATGCTTTCCTTCAAAGTTATGCATTATGCTGTACACTTTAAAAGGATCCTGTGCCCCAAGTGATGTATGTTGCTTTTAGTGTATGTTTGCCAGTAAAAGTGGCAAAATCAAAGCATTTGAATCTGAATAATTTCTGGCAACATATGTGACATATTAAACTGCAAGTGTTGATTAGCCTGGAATAAACTGTGCATGCTTACGATGCAGTTATTGGCTTGGAATGAAATGTACATGCTTGCGATGCAGTTATTATCATGACTTTAAAAAGAGAAACATGTTTTATGCTTACCATAAGAACAAGAAAGATGCACATCCATGCATAAATGTTTGCTTTTGTGTGCAACCGACACAAGCAGTGTTGACCAACGTCCTACACAAAGTGCAGTCTTACATTGCATTTATACATTAGGACAAGACTATTTACTTTCACATGGGTACTCTCAGCATAGTTGTAGTATCTGCTGAGGTCACTGCAGTGCTCAGATGCCAGCATTACAGCCCATGTGGTTACTGTAACCCATAATATGTACCTACCACATTATGTATGCTGCATTTTGACTGGAAGAAGACAACCACTGTGCTATGTGAATGAAACAGGACAGGACATACCAGTAATTGTTTGCTTTTATTTTTATTTAATTTGTTTGTTTATCAGCACTTTTGTTTGCTAGTGCTAACCTTGCTAGTTCCTTTCGCATTCACCTCAGTATAATGCAAGGAAGATGTTGCTTCGCAAAATACGGCTTGTAAAATTTCATTGCAGGGCTTCCTTGACTCAGTGTGCACTTAGGAAATAGTGCATCATGGATGCATCTGCTTGTATGATACAAACTTTTTGGTTTCATACTAGCTGATGCATCCATGATGCACTGTACTTTTTCTTTCTATTCATTTCAGTGTTACTGAGGTAATGCTGCCATGTCACATGTGGTGTACATGTATCAAATTGTCCAGGCTGTTGTTGCCAGCAGAAAATAGGAGACTTTTTTCGTTGTATTCCATTCCAGTTGAATTCTGTGGTCAATATTTGTAACATTCCTAATCATCTCTGCCACATGATTTCATTCTGCGAATGTCCAAAAGAAATGTAATGTAACGCAGTTTACTTTCAATTCTGGAATATGGCAGTCTAAACTGAGCATCACTTCTGACAGGCACAAACTAAGAGCATGAACACCTCTTCCCCCAGTGAAACAATTATGACAGTATGCCCATAGTCTTCTTTGCTACAAATGCCTTGGAGGAGGAGGACACATCCTAACAATTCAAGGGGACGAGATGACGTTGGGTTGTAATGAGGTTTGAGGATCTGGACATACAGTATCTCACATTCACATCTTCAGTCAGCGGACAGTGGGACCACCTCCAAGGCCTGGTTGACTGGGGATTTGTCCTGTACGATGCGTTAGGGAATGCAGTACGTGGTGAGGAGTTTAGAAAACAGGCCAGTGGTGCATCAGCCAGACTAAAAAAAACTGGCTAGTGTGTGTAGAGAGCTTGATTGTCATCATGGATGATGTTTTGGAGTTGTGAATGAGCAGGCTAGCTGATGGCTTTCCTTAGTGTATTAAGAGGCGACAGCATAGGTTGGCAAACTCACTCAGACTCAGTCTGACTGAGATCGAGCCGTCAGTCTCAGCGACTCTGAATGAATAATATTTTGGTGAGTTTGAGTGCGACTGATTGAGGTTCAGAAAAGTTTTAGTGAGTCTGAGTTTGAGCGAGTCCATCTGAGGCAAATTTTGGCGAGCTGGAGTCCGAGTGAGCTCTACATACAAAATATATTTATTGGGTGAGTCTGAGTGAGCACCGCATTTATTTGCCGACCTATGGGCTACGGGCAGTGCTACGTACTCTGATTGATCAAGCCTGTGAGGCAGAGGGTGGCGATGCGGGCTTGTTGGTTGGTCATACTTGTACGAGTTGAGCGCTCAAAAGGACACGGACAAGAGGAAGAGATGTACACACACAGGCGCTACTAACAACAATGGTTTATTTCCTTAAGCTTTGCACTAGTATACCTGCTTTGCACACGACAGTCACATGAACACATTTTTAAAAACAACCAAAATCGCCATTGATACTGCGGTGGTCATGCCTCGAAGAGACAGATAATCAGGATGCACAGGCAGTCAGAGACAGGCCTTTAGCACACCATGCGCAGAAAATGCAATTCCTTCATACTCAGTGACAGTGAGGGTTTGCTAACGCATGCGTCCCCGAAAAGATCAATTTGTTCCGCTTCAATGATTAGCCTAGTGATTCCCAACCTTTTCCTGCTCACGACAACCGTTCCACGAAAATTTGGTTGGCATGCGCAAATTTGGCAGTGTTGCGCCAGAAAACCATCCGGTGGCGACTTCCGTACTTTATTACAGTGCTCGCTGAGCCGGACATTTAGGCAGCGGCTAGTCTGCCCGATGTAAACGAGGCCACAGGACAGAGGAATGCGGTACACGACGCATGTCTCACATTCAACGAAAGGTTCTTTTTTATGCTTTATTGAGCATCCCGACCGAGCTTTCTTATCCGGATACTTAGCCAGCACCGTTGATCGCCCCACCCTCCCGAATAGGAACGTGGCGGTTGTCCCATACATTCATCAGGTATCGCACAACCTTAAAAAAATAGCCGCCAGAGTTAACACCCGTGTTGTCGTCTCAGCCCCGTTTAAACTCAGCAAGCTGAGCAAAAAAACTAGGGGTGTGCGAATAGTGAAATTTATTCTCGTATCGAATTCGAATCGAATATCGAATAGTAGCATTTTCGTGGAGGCGAAAATGCTCGGGCGTCGTCAATCTTCGGACGTCCATTCACAGCTGCGTTTTAGCAGCGCGCAGGAATGATGGGAGCTTGTGCACGAGTGGTGCGGCGCGGCTATGCTCGCCACCATAGCGCGGCATTGGAGACTGCAAAGCGTGAACAAATTTTCACAAGTGAAGCCGATCACCGAGGGTATCGCGGGCCAAAGTCGATGTTTTACACGACCCAACTACGCGACCTGCGTGTCTGTGTTGGGTAGTTGGGTCGGTACACGACGCATGTGAGACATGCGTCGTGTACCGCATTCCTCTGTCCTGTGGCCGCGTTTACATCGGGCAGAGTAGCCGCTGCCTAAATGTCTGGCTCAGCGAGCACTGTAATAAAGTAGGCAAGTCGCCACCGGATGGTTTTCTGGCGCAACACTACCAAATTTGCACATGCCAACCAAATTTTCATGGAACAGTTGTCGTGAGCAGGAAAAGGTTGGAAATCACTAAGCTAATCATTGAAGCGGAACAAATTGATCTTTTCGGGGAAGCATGCGTTAGCAAACCCTCACTGTCACTGAGTATGAAGGAATTGCATTTTCTGCACATGGTGTGCTAAAGGCCTGTCTCTGACTGCCTGTGCATCTGGGTTATCTGTCTCTTCGAGGCATGACCATCACAGTATCAATGGCGATTTTGGTTGTTTTTAAAAAAGTGTTCACGTGACTGTCATGTGCAAAGCAGGTATACTAGTGCAAAGCTGAAGGAAATAAACCATTGTTGTTAGTAGCGCCTGTGTGTGTACATCTCTTCCTCTTGTCCGTGTCCTTTTGAGTGCTCAACTCATACAACTGTGAGGCAGAAACATGTCAAGTGTACAAGTATGTTCATAGCCACACATGAAGAAGAATAAAGAAGAAAATCCTGTTTGTATGAAGAGGAAGGAGGAGTGGTCACACTGGAAAGCGAGTTTCTAGCTTGCTACACCTCATGGGCATAAATGGAAAAGGGAGACAGAGAAAGAGGGAGGTATAATGACACGACTATGGCATAACACAATGAGTCACGGTGCATAGATTGCCTTGAACGGGCCAAAGGTTCTTACACTGTAGCACATTTTCTAAATATGAGCATCTAAACCTGTCTCGCTTAGAAGCCTTAATAGGCACCTTAAACTGTGTTCGGCTTCGTCTGTGTTTCCAAGCACCCAAAACCTTCGTGGTAAGCAGCGAAATATTCCAAAAGATCTTGCCTTTGGAGTGGGCGTGAAAGAGAAAGATGCTCAAGTGGACCACGACAAGGAGTTGGAGAACCTACTTCAGAGATGCCGACAAACTGGAATCTGTCTGCACAACAATAAAACACAACTTCGAACCACATCAGTCGTTTTCCTAGGACACATACTGACCAATGAAGGACTCAAAAGTTGATCCATAAAAGGTCAAGGCAATTCCGCAGATGCCAAAGTCAACGAATGTCCAAGGAGTGCAGCACTTTTGCGGTATAATGAACTACCTCTCCAGATTTTTGCCCAAAATTTCGTGTGTATTGGAGCCTTTGAGAAAACTCACTAACAAGGATGCACCATGGCACTGGGGGAAGCTGCAAGAAGAAGCATTCGGAAAGGTAAAAGAGTCCATGCCAAGAGCTCCAATTGTAGCCTACTTCCATCCATGAAAGCAGCTGGAAATCCAATGCAATGCGAACGACCCTGGACTCAGAGCAGCTCTTCTTCAAGATGGACAGCCGGTCCCCTTCGTCAGAGCAGTGGCACCTACGAACGTTCGTCATGCACAAATAGAAAGGGAGATTCCAGCCATCGTCTTTGCCTTAAACAAGTTTCATCAGTGCATATTCGGAAAAGAAACAAAGATAATCGGCGATTATAAACCACTGAAGCAATCCTGAAGAAACGATTGAATCAAGGTCCAAGATGACTGCAAAGCATGATCCTTGAGATGCGACGAGACAACATCACAATCGAACACAGACCAGAAAAATAATTAGTCTTGGCTGACACAATATCTCGGGCTTTCCTTCCCAATGAAAGTAATGAACAGGAACATGAAAACATCAATGTCGTACACTAGCTCCCTGTAGGAAAGGAAACCTTAGGAAAAGATTAGAGCAGCGACTGAGAATGATGACTCGCAGCAAACACTAAAGTAAATCTTCCTTTCAGGCTGCCACAAGACAAATGTGAACTACCCAAAGAAATGCGCCTGCGCTTCACGTACAGAAATAAGCTCACTCCTGAGGACGACTTGATTTTCAAGGGATTATGCCTGATTGTCCTAATGTCTCTGCGAGGTGAAATCAAGGTGAAACTCCACTCATCGCATCTTGGAATTGAGAGCTGGCTACGATGAGCTCGTGAATGTGTTTTGTGGCCAGGAATGAACGCAGAATTGAAAGACTTCTCCATGAGGTGTGAAATATGCCAAAAGCACGCACATGCTCGGCAAAGAGAAACTCGATCACTCCATAAAGAACAAAGCTATCCATAGGAACGAGTCGGATGAGACATCTTCGAATGCAAAGGAAAGAATTTCTAGGTTACAGTCGATTATTACGGCAACTTCTGGGAAGTGGACCAACTCAAATCGATGACCTCAGACCTAGTGCTACTGAAACTGAAGACTGACTTTGCAAGGTACGGGATGCCGAGAATCCTGATAAAACAATGGACCGCAATTCAAAAACTGCACACAGAGCAGGAACATCGAACACAAAACGCCAAGCCCGCTTTAACTGCGTTCCAATGGAATGACTGAATCAGCCATCAAAACAGCAAAAATGCTCCTGAAAAAAGCAGATGAAAGCCACTCACACCCACAAATGACATTTCTTGATTACAGAAACGCGCCACTGCAAGAACTGAATACTAGTCCAGCGCAACTGTTAATGATTCACCACACTAGATCGACTGTACCAACAGCTTCAGAGCTACTGCAACCCAAAACAGTTGATGCGAGCGAAAGGAGAAAGCAGAAGAGGAGAAAAATCACGAGCTGCCACGACAGACACGCAAAGGAGGATTTACGGGGCCTAAGAGAAGGTCAGAATGTCACAGTTCGACCAACAAAAACAGGAGCACGGGTTAAAGGCACAATATTTAAGAGAATTGACGTTGACGACAGGTTGTATGAAGTTCAGAAGTACGACAGCATCCTGAGAAGGAACCGAGTATTCATCAGGGCAAACTTTCCCTTGGAACAACACACTGAAGTCAACCAGCCATTTAGAGCGACAGATGAACCGAAGCATATTGAAACTTCTGCTGGATGTTGAAGAGCCATACAGCCTCCAAAGAGGCTTGAGGATTTCATCGTAGGGTTGAAGGATCGATTCCAGAAAAGGAAGGATGTTACAAGAAGGATCCAGCCTGAGACGATGCAACCATCGCTTGCAGTGTCTTATGTAAGCTGCACGCTCCTTTGGAATTCTCTGCTTCCTTCTTCTCTATTTCCACCTCCTCCTCCTCCTCTGTGAACTCCGAGCTCACGAAGTGTCAAGTGTCATCTGACCCTGGCTGGTAGGCCGCTCCACCACCTCTAAGCTCTCCACTTAGACAACTTCCACAATGTGCACAGACGTTCCATCCTTCACAGCATGGTTCAGGTGTCCACCAAGAAACGAAGCGTGGCAAGCAAATGTGAAGACAATAAAATGGGGCCTGCTAATGCTATCACACTGCGCTCTTTAAGTTGAACTGTAAGGGTTCTCCATGTTTTTTTCCAGCAAGGATATATATAAGTCAGCCACCTGCAACTACACGAAGACTTGCATACTCAACAGAAAATTATCATCATCAACCGTCTTTAGATTCAAATTTTGAATAAAGAGACTGTGGTCTTCCAGACCGAGCTCAAATGGCAGCTGACGCACCAGGCAAATTGGTTGACGTGACTGCAACCCTTAGAGTATAAGTGTGAATGTATTGTAACTCCCCAAACAGTTACCTAGTCAACAGAAAGTCCCTAGCAGGTATGTGCCACTCACTACTGGTCCATTAAAAATAAAAAGAAGAAAGCAAATAAAAGTAAATAAATTAGCGACAAAATAACTGTGTACATAAATAAACATACATAATCGGCATGCTGCACTTCTGGCCCACACAAATCGAGGTGAAATTGCTTTAAAGGAGCGCATGCTTAATTAAAAACAATTATTCATAAATGTATAAATTCATAAATGAAACAAATAAATCCTTGTGCGACACAGCTTGGCTGGTCATCCACCTTCACAGAATGCCCAGGATTTTTCTAGGAAGCTTAGCAACATCTCCCCCCGCAAAAAGATGCACGTAGTGCTGGATTTAATCCTAATGCCCTACTTGGAAGGTTCTCCCATTCTCATTTACCCAGAAAGCCACAACAACTGCCCAGGGCAGGTGATCAGCACACATGATTGCTGATAAGTTCGTTCGCTACTTTTGATCAATTGCACAACATCTACCACCGACCAGAACGACGAATCATCATTGTATTGATCCAATTCATTGAGAAAGTATTTTAGCCCATTGCGACACAGCATCCTCCTGAGGAAGCGAGGCTTACTTTTTCCGATTACTGTGCACTATTGGCAAGGAAGAGGCTACAAACACTGAGCTAATGGTAATAAGCATTTCTGTTGTCTTAAAGGGCTCCTCACCACCTCTCGTTCAAAGACGAGGGAGCTGTTTCCTCCTCACCTTTGCTACCCTTTCTACAGGCAATATATCCTCCTCGCCACTTATTTCTTAAAAGCACGGGAACAATGTCAGCACTAAGCGCTCGAGCCTATTAGGATTTCACGCCGCTCGGCTACACGCTCTTATTGCAGCTTGCACAGTCGGAAACACACAAAATGAAGTGAAATCAGTTGATCGTGCACGATAGTCATGCGAGACAAGGAAGAACCGATGGGCGTCATGGCAAAGCAGTGCAGGAGACAATTCACATCTGATACTTCGCGTATATGGACCAATCGAGAGTATGTATATTATAGACGTCACAGGAATCAATCTGCATCACGAAAGTGTGCAAGATAGACGAGAAATACCAGGAGAGAATAATGCAGTCTTCTTTTTTATTTTGAGAGGCTGGTGAGGGGCCCTATAAGTTTTCTTGTTCTCACTTCTGCTTGAATATATTTTGCTACACACAATAGCTTTGATGATGGCAGTGCCATGTTTAGCAAGACGTACGTGCGGCATTTCAGCAGGATATTCAAAATATTGTTTAACCATTTTAGAAATGCTCGCTGCAGGCAGATAACCATCGCATGTTATGTGTGTTGTGATTGGATTCTATGTAATAATGAGAATTATTTACATTGCAATAACAATTGCTGTCAAACACATTATAATTTATTGTAACAGTTCCACTTGGTTTAAATTTGGTCTTCAGACCCTTGGCATTAATTTACGTAAATTTCACGTTCATAGACAGTCGATCATAATGCGTGCCTCAAAGGGTTACACTACATGCACGAAAATGTCTTGTATGCAAGCTCCACTTCAGGGCACATGCAGGCAACTACACAAATCGAAAACTTAGCTCCACGCTCCTAATATTTCACGGTTTCCATTTCTTGAACACACTTCACAACCTTGGACAGAATTGCTCAAATGTGACACGGTGCGCAGAAGTTTCACCACAGCGCATACCATCGGGCACAACAGCACTCGCACGGCATTGCATATTACTAATGACAATTACGGGGCAATAAAACTTGCGTATCCTGATCGTATCATCGTTGCTGAAGCTTGGGGTCGACTAGCGCTCACAATTTATGCGTATACTATTTGCAGCGACGAACGGCACACACAGAACACACCTCAAGCGAACACTTGTTGCGTTGACTGAGCACATTTCAATTCGGCGCGCACTGAACGCATATCCTGCTTAGAACGATGAGTGATTACGTCATGGAAATCTAAGTTCTTTGCCATTACACTAGAAAGACGGACGGTACAAACACACACGCACACACACACACGATACGATGACACTCGCATCAACACAACACACTTTCTACACTCTGTCCGTTTCTGCGTTTCCGTTGACGATCGCACGCGCTGACGGGGCAGTGAATTGAACACTGGCTGGCTACCTTCGATGAATATCTCCGCGGGAGTTGTATAGCGCTGGTAATGATCACAAGGATAAAATCAGCTGTTTTTTTCACGTCGCTGCAGCGATAAGCCTCGCACCCGCTTCAGCAAGCGCCATGTTTGCTCTGAAGGCGGCCGTCTTCGAGAGCAGCCAATGAGAGGCGAGCCTGGCCAGCCGGCAGGCGGCTGCAAAAGTTGAGAGCCGCTCTCCCCGATGGCATAGAGGCGGCCGCTCTCGGCCGTTCTTGCGGGGCGGGTGTGCGGTGCGGGTGTGCGGTGAGCGCGTGTAGCGGCCCTTACCACGGCCAACTCGCTACTATAGACGCTCGGGCGAACTGTGTCCAATTGCTACGCAATTACGCTCTCTCCCTTCAAGGCGAGGCAGGTGAAATACCGCGCTTGAACGGCGGTTTTTCGGTATCGTCGCTCATAAATATCGCGCATTGCTACGCGCGGTGCTTCTGTGCGTGGAGCAAGAGAGTCAAGGCGAACAGCAACGCTGCCAGAAGCAACAGCGATATATATGTTGAATTATATGCGCGCGTGCCTTGGCGGAGATGGGAACAACAAAACAACACTGGATGCCTGCACAGTGGCGGCGCGCCAGCGCGCCCACATGACGCGTATCTCAATCCGCCATTTGTTATCTTCTCGCACGGCTGACCACGCTGTGTTAACGATGTAGCGTCACGCTGCCAGAGATAACTGAGCGACAGAAACTTTGGCGCGGAGGAGAGATGCAATTAATTCTGCTTGTGTTTCTGTATATTCTTTTCTTTTTCTGCGACGCACTGATTGGTTTTGCAGAGCACGTCACAACGCAAGCTAGCTGCGCGGTTCCACTTTGTAGATGAGACCGTGCATCATCATCAATATACCAAGCGGTGTAGGGTCAAATGTAAAAAAAACAAACAAAACAAAAGAAAAAAAAGATTAAAAGAAGCTGCGAACAAGACGGTCATGCAGCCTATCCGACAGTACTCGGAGAAGTAAGCGTAATCTGTGAGCAAGCTCGACACGTTTTCGCCGAAAGATTAGATGGAGTGACAAAAAGAGATAGGTTAATGGTGATCCTACTGTATTATACTTTCCTCTTGAATATTCAAGTTACTTTCTAGCTGCGCTATAGATCTCGTTACTTCTAAAGCTAACTGCTGGCATCAAAAGAATTCTGTGAAACTATAGCTAGCAATCTAAACAGGATGGTGCAGGCTATCGGCCTTGGCCCGTATTAAAAAAAAAAAGTGATTAAGTTATAACTATTCTGAATTAAGAAGAGATCCCATGCAGTTGTGATGAAGGACTATCGTAATGCATGGCATGGCGGACGTAAGTAATAATGGCGAAGGCTGCCTGAAAAAAAATTGGCAGCCGATCCACGAAGTGAATGCTGATGATGGAGCGAAGTTCCATTTACGAAATGATTAACGATCTAAATAATGTTTATGAAATCCATCTGTCCGTCCGTCCGTCCATGAATGGACGGACGCATGCACGGACGGACGGACGCACGGGCGGACGGACAGATGCACAGATGGACGGACAAAGTATGGTTATTTTAAACCTATATGCACGCTACGAACGCTCCATGTACGGTAAATGTAACACCTGTGTTTGGGTCCGACGGGGAGCTACGACGACGGCGACAACGGACATGGTGCGAGCCTAAGGAGCTCCACTCCTAAAAATAAAATGAAAAGGTAAAACGCATTTACAGATGCACACATTTGCTAAATTGACGACAGAATGGCTGATTGGGCGATTAATAATACACAGCGTTTGGGCTGTGTATAATACACAGCGATTGGGCGATTAATAATACAATAGATCACCAACTAGCCCAAACCCAAACCTTGATTGGGCGAGTTGGTGATTCATGATACTTGAAATACGAGCACGTTAACAAAAACGGGGACATAAGCAGACGAGGACAAGGGCGTACTACGAACTGAAAGTTTATTTGAAAATCTGTGACATGTATATACTGACAGATAAAAGTTCTGTAATAACATACGATAAGAGAACACAACGAAAAACAAAAACACTGTGCCTGTCCTTGTCTGCTTATTTCCCTGTTTTTGTTATCGCGCTCGTACTCCGAGTATTTTGACCACAGAAACGCAAATTTCTTGACACGTTGCTCAATCAAGTGGTGACTTCGGCCTTTTGGATTGTTGGTCTCGACACAAACTCGTGCCAATGGAACACACCGTAAAAGGTACGAAATGCGAAACTCTTAGTACGCGTGATTCTCGAAAAGCTAAGGGTCCTCACAGGATTTCACCACTCGTCATGATAGCTATGCGAGCATTGTGTTAGCCATGCAAAGATGAATGTACCATCGCCGTTAAATTTTTCTATAGACTGGTGGGAACAATACACACGAGCACAGGGATAAATAAAAATGAAATACATATTACACACAGTAGCATCTTCCTTTTTTCTCTTATCCAATGGACATCGATTAAGTGCCTGTATACGAGTTAGATAGTTGATCGTACTCATCGTCTTTGACCCAACGTTGTGGTATTCTGCAAGCTTGTGAACCTCATTTGCATGAAGGAATGACAGAGGCAAGGAGAAGAAATCAGCAACGTCATAACATACACTTCAGTTTCCAAAACTAAGCCGAAGCGCTACGCCAACGCCACAACTCTCGCCTTTGTTCAGCACAGAAAATAAAATCAGAACATTAAGAAAGATGCAATGGAAATCCAATAGTGAAAGGAGGCTGGTGGCAGAGATGAAAGGAGCAGCCAATTCAGGAGCTGGTGGCTTCCAACTGGCGCGCACGCGGTTTCCAAGTGCGCCTCTCATTAGCGAAATGCGCGCAAACGAGGTGGTCTCTCAAGCTGGAATAGAGTGGCATGTGTGCCCTCCATTTCCCCTCGATGTTCTTGTTTCGCCGCCAGCCTGCAGCTGAGCGCGAAAAATAGCAGATATATAAGTGGGAAGCGAAAAAATAGAGGCAAGACCCATTGAAAGGGTTTCTGGCACTTACGTTGAGTACGGCCAACACAGACTAACTGTCGTAAAGTTTTTTTTTTTGTTGGTTTTTTTAGTTTCCTTGCTGCACTTTCAGTTTGCAAGTTTAATCTTGTATCTTGCTCCCCTTTGAGATAAGGGCTTGAAGGAACGAGAGAAGAAAAAAAATTAGAGCTAAGAAGAGTCGCCGTGCATGAAAGAAGCCAAATGAAAGAGGAAGAACGCATAAATTAACGGTGACGGGGCACGCGTAACACGTGCCGCGAGATTGATATCTACTCCCCGCTCGTGCTGTCGATAAGGCACGAACCACACTGTCGACGTGCGTAGTGGAGCAATTAGCTCGATGGGTGTATATACTAGCTCGCACGACTGCGAAGGCCTAGTCTTTTTCCGTTGTATCGACACACTATTGGACAAATATTATGCGAATTCTGACGATGAACAAAATCATGAATTCAGTGGTTCGCTCCACATTTCTAAGCCAATTTTTAGCCCGAGAAACGGCGCGAAAAGCGGAAGAAGGCGAATGAACGAGCAACACAGCGCTTGCGTTCTTTGTTCCTTCGCCTTCGTCCCGTTTTCGCGCTGTTTCCTCGCAGTAACATGTACCAACTGGCCCCTCAAGACATCCTGCAGAAATTTTCGGCCTCTTAGAGTTCCCGGGAGTGCCCGCAACAAACGGCCTCGTGGTATCTCTGTGACCAGCTCGCAGTTTGTGCGCACGCGCATTCTAATGGCTTACAAATTTCGTTGCAGTGTTCGCTACGTCATCCAGCTTGGAACACGCTCCAAAATTCATTAGTCTGAGCCATTATATAAGAAAAATACCTCCGCTGTCTGAGCGAAAGTCTGGGTTTAATTAATAAAGTGCAACAGTAGCCTCAAAACCGCGGCAACTGTGGAAATTGAATCATTTTAAATGCGATGAATCATAGATGTTCTGCATCTAAAGCCAGCATAATTCAACGGCTTCATCTTTGGCTTCCGCGCAAAAGAAACGGCATTGCACCCGCACACAATTTTCAAGTGCCGAAAGACTATCGCAAGCCTTCAGTTATAGTACAACAAATAAGACAGAAAATAACATAAGTAAACGGGCAAATATGCATGTAGGAAATTTTGACTGCGCTACTGTCTTCACTTCGAAGAGCAAGTGGGATACATTTCTGTTTAACTGCTTTGCCGTCTAGCAGAAGCGACAGGATTGCCTAAAATATGGTTGAATGTCTGGCGATGGTCTGCGGCTTAGACATGCAGATTGGGCGATATTCATATGCACAGGGATGCGCAGGGTTCCCCTTCAGTGGTAGCGAAGGTTCGTCGCAGCGCCCCCCCCCTCCCTATTATGTCGATGTATGCCCCCCTCCCCCCCCCACGCCCCCCACCCCATGCGCGCGCCTATGTTCATATATTAATGCCGCTTCGGTGAATGAGCACTCTGCGCGTGCCACGCCCTGAGTCCGGCTTGCCTTTGTGACAGCTCAACCGGGTAAGTCGAAAGCATTTCGTTTGTATTGGGCGGCTTGTCATACAAGAGAGACCATTTTGTTACCATGAGTATAAGAATTCGGCCCTGTGTTGGTAACACGTGGTTGAAAGCTCCTATCGTACAAGGAACACAAGGACGAAATGGCAGGGACACAGCCGCTGCACATGCGTTTTTGTTTCGTGCGTGTGAACTCATCGAAGTCCTGTAGCCACATTGACAGGCCAAATATCATACACGCACCGTCCTTCCCCATCTTACTTCTGCCAAACACCTTATTTGTATACAATGTAACCATTTTAGATCTCAATTACTTGACATCACACCTGGCCGATTAATATATATATATATATATATATATATATATATATATATATATATATATATATATATATATATATATATATATATATATATATATATATATATATATAATGTGATTACGATAATGGCAACACAGGCGGCAAGTGCTTTAGGCGTCCTCCAATGCTGCTCTGTTCATAACGATGTAATAGCTCATTTACCGGGAAGGCACGAAGCAAGACACGTCTCTCTTGACAACTTTCCAGCTTTTCCAACAGAGCGTGCCCCTTTCCACGCCGAGAGGGCGGAATGGAACGGGCGGGTATGTTATTTCAGTCGCCATTTTGCCGGCATTTCGAACATCATTGCAACGAGCCGGAATTGCGCCGAGCGGCAGCCGCAAAAAGGGAGCCGCCGCACTCAGCCACACCGACGAGCGCGCCTACTTTAGACCGAAAATACACGCTTCTCGACGAGCACTCTAGCGTGTTGTACTAGACTCGCGCTCAAGCCCGGCGGCGCCGCAGCAAGACGGAGCATTTCGGCGAGCGCCGCGGCCGCGCGCACGTATAAGCTCCATGCGCGCAGCCAGCGAGCGAGTCGAGCTTTTCGCCCCACCGAAAAGAATTCGGGGTTCATGCTGTCTCTGGCCTCTCCGTGGTGCGGCGTCGTTCTTAAATGGAAGCCTCCCGCCGCGGCTGGCTGGCTGCTCAGCTGCTGCCGTCAAGCCTGAGACACCCGTACCTACAACCCGCGCGCGATGCCATTTGCGAAAAGTTTTTCCGAGAGGTCCACGAGCGCGCGCACCGTTCACGACGGGCGCCTTGGCGAATTTCGTTTTCTCCGAGCCGTCACTTTGATTTCGTCTCGCTTTGTCTGTGCCTTCCTTCGCACTAAGCTGCATGCACACTGAACGCAGGCGTACGTGGACTCGTGCGCTAGATGATTCCTACTGCCGCTCGCGGGTTCGATCCCGGCCGGGGCGGTCGCATTTCGATGGAGGCGAAATGGTAGAGGCCCGTGTACTGTGCGATGTCAGTGCACGTTAAAGAACACCAGATGGTCAAAATTTCCGGAGCCCTCCACTACGGCGTCTCTCATAATCATATGGTGGTTTTGGGACGTTAAACCCCAGATATGATGATTCCTACTGCCGCTTCATTTGTTTAAGTTGTGATTATTCAAGGTGAACCTTCAGAAATCTACACTGTGCTTCGACGCTCCTTCTTGGGTCAGAAAAGAATATCTGCGGCGCACGTCAGCCTTTCGCGGGCTTCGCACGTCGCCTTTGTTTCAAGCCGCCTCGACGTCTCGTGTGTTCGGCTTGATCAGCCACGCGCGCGCTAAAAACTGCCTCGGCTGCACGTGCGAAGCAGGGCTGCGAAATCAGGCGAATAATGCGCAACCTCCGAGGAAAGTTGGGGCGGCGCGTGCGTTAATTGTCCTTGCAGTGCGCGCGCATTTTTCTTGACCATGTGTGTATAGTTTCGTGATCGTCGTTCGGAAAGCTGCTATCGTATTAAAAGGCTTGTATACATTGGACGGTTGATGCAAGACTTGAAAAATCTAATCAGGCGATAACAAACTGGAGAAGCGTAAGGCGCACAATTACGCGCAACATATCTTGTGTCTTTTGTTTATCCATCTTATGAGTCCTTTGTTGCGTTATGTTTTCTGTATATGGCTTTCTATGCCTTACGTTTATATCTTTACACCCCCCATCCCAGCAGAGCAGCGCCTTATCGGTTAAACTGCAACATTACAGGAATGAAAAATTCGTACACAGGGGGTGTGTGTGTGTATGGAGCTGAGGTTTCGGCAAGTGGACTTGTCTTTTTCAAAGCTGCAAAATTACGCGTAAAAATTACACGCAACATTTACGCGTTTGCAGCCTCGAAGAAGATAAGTCCACTCGTCGAAATGTTGGCTCCATGCAGACACACCCTGTTTACGAATTTCTCATCGCAAGCTTCCATCTTCTTCTTCCTGCTTTTTTTTTTTTTTTTTTTTTATAAGAGAAAACAGCATATGGCGTTCAGAAGGTGTACTTCATGAGTGATCAACCGCTGTTATATTGAAATCATTGTTATGAAACCTTATCGTTAACGGTACACGAGAAATACCCAATATAGTCACGAAAAGCAAATCCTCATACTTTATACGTACTTACCTACATATTCATCAGTTAACAAAATTAACGCCGTCGCCTGCACGTTCTCACTGGTATGAAGACACGAATGAGGTTTAGAAAAAAATATTCTCCAAAAACCAAAGCATGCATACCCCCCTTCGGCTGGCCGCATGAATTACACGTATAGTTCTAGGGCGTTTTGAATGTTGCGCACGATGAAGCCGCCGCGGGTGGCACAAATGTGGGCTGTGAAAATCCGAGCAAATCGCTCTTCCGTTCACCTGGTGTCACGACCCTCAGCTAACGCGTCAAGGGATTAGCTCGCAGACTACGCGGCGAAAGAAGGAATGAGCTTACACGGTATTTTAAGCACCTTCTTTATCGTTATTTAACGCTGTACTTGATAACGGCGCAAGCGCAGCAAGCGTAAACGAGATTAACTGCACAGAAGAAAAATTCAGAGTGCTTACATGGTCTCGTTCATCACTCTGAAAGTGACGCTCGCCGAGAACGTCGGCAACGCAAAACTCGGTCGGCTCGCGCCGCGCATAAATGCAAGCCGCCGGCGAAAATGAATTATCCATGCGTAAAATGCTGGGGCCCATGAAGAGCACGCGTATATACGACGCCATAAAATATGCACGTCCGCTCCTCTTACCGAGGCTCCTCGTCGCGCTCAATGGACCAAGAGGACGACGAGATTCGCGAGTGAGACGCGGACGTCGTCGAAAGAGCAGCGCAGCTACATCGAATGGAGCAAAACCTTTTTTCACACACTCGGCAGCACTCTCTCGCTGGCCGATGAAAACCACGAAGGAGCAAGAAGCATAGTGACGGTGACCCTGTGAGATTGATTTATAGTGCTCTCGCTTTGCGTTTTCTATCACTGTGTTATGTTGCCCCAGAAGGCAAAAAAAAAAAAGTCTGCGTGCTTGCAGCACAGACGTTTGTTGCTTGCTGCTGCTGCGCGTCCGGAATGTAAGCCTGCCTCCTCGTCGTCCTCTTCAATTCTTCGCATTCGATTCACGTGTTTGAGTGAATAGGCTCACGAGCCTGTTTTGCGAGAGGAAAAGAGCCAGCCGTGCTCACGTGGCGAGTCTCGGCGAGATGCGAACGCCGTGTGGGCTTCGCTTTCACATTTACTTCAGCCGGAAAATACCTGTTATGAAGTATATGGCAACGATTGTAGATCCGTGAGCAATAGCCATAAAGCACAGGGGGAAGGGAGTCCGATTCGTAAGCATTTGCACGTGCGTTTAACTTTATGTGTGTATACTTACACGCGTGTGTTTTTATGTGTGTGCAATATTCTAAAATGAAAATGTTCAGGGAAAGATTGAAACCCCACCTCTCTGCTACTTGAATGGTAGCTCCCTACCCACATTCAGACTTCTCTTCTTAGCATCGTATGTGCGCTTTCTTTACCTTGCGGGATGACAATCTTTTTTCTCCATGACGGAGATTACGGCTGTTCATCGCGGTGGAATAGTTTGGCTTTGAAGCGTAGATCATCGTCTACGCCCCACCAGCGCTGAAGCTGTGACGCCTTTTGCTCAGCTGAAATTAGACATCTCTTACGACTTCGCCTTATCTTAGTAGGCCTATTAGCGTCAGAACAAACAGCTGATTTAAACACTTATGACCAAATTTAGCTGATGTTTCTCTCTGATAGTGTGACAAGACAAGATGCGATGGCTGATTTTACCCTTTGTTTCTTTTTTTTAATGACGGAGAACGAGTGAGGATGAAGTGCGAATTATATATGATGTATGCGGGTGCTCGCATTTGTATATGGTCTCTCATGCGTGTTGCTATACGTAATAACTGGCGCTAACTCACACAATAATTACACGTAAGCACAGAACATATCGCTGTAACGTGACCTGCATCGAGCCGTCCTTCTCGACCGTGCCAATAATGAGGCAGTTACGTCTTGAGCTAAATTCTGTGGCGCCAGCATACTTGCTTCTCGTACATTCGACAGCACAAGTCAGACGGAGCACCGTTATCACGTAACGACGATAATCAGGTATGCAAGAAGCGTCGTAAATTTTCCGATGATTACATTACGAGAAAGGGCAACGCGTGCAACAATAAAAGTTTGACCGTCATGTCACAAGCTCTTCATAACCGTTAGTCTAATGTACATTTCATGATGCCGATGCTAAGTGAAGTAATACTACCCTGCGAAGACAGCAAATACTCGCAACCACTATACATGCATAATGCAAACGATGGACGAGTATCTATGTCAATGGGTTACGTTTACATGATCCTGGTAATGCTCGGTCGAGTCGGCTCGCAATGTTGGAATGATATTGGTTTCTGGTAACCGCAACCGTATGGGTCACAATCTGAGTGAGCGTCGAAGGGTCGAGCGTACTCGCCTACATTTTTCTTACTAAGCTGAAGATAATAATAATAATAATAATAATA
This sequence comes from Rhipicephalus appendiculatus, assembly GCA_030522465.1. NCBI lineage: Eukaryota > Metazoa > Arthropoda > Arachnida > Ixodida > Ixodidae > Rhipicephalus > Rhipicephalus appendiculatus. Next base: position 126,742 of record JALIZH010008047.1, on the reverse strand, counting down.
ATAATAATAATAATAATAATAATAATAATAATAATAATAATAATAATAATAATAATATCTGGGGTATAAAGTCCCAAAACCATAATATGATTATGAGAGACGCCGTAGTGGAGGGCTCCGCAAATTTCGACCATCTGCTGTACTTTAACGTTCACTGACATCGCACAGTACGCGGGCCTCTACCATTTCGCCTCCATCGAAATGCGACCGCCGCGGCCAGGATCGAAAGCTGAAGATGCCTTCTAGTCGGCCTGGGTAAGCTCGAGTTTCTCTCGACTTTCCGTAGCACGTGTTCGTGCAAAAGAAAACGTCGGAACATTTGGGCCTTGCGCACTTGAAACTTGACAAACTAAGACAGAGTGATAGTGCGCAAAAGGGGCGCGAAAACGGCTATTTAAATATCTCGCTTATTTATTTGGAAATTTACGTCTGTATATAGGGCTTATTTTGCTTTCCGCTCTTTCAATATTGCTCTTTTCGGAAAGTGTCGCTTTGACAACGTTTGGAGATTCGAAATGGGCACGACATACACTTTCGAAAGTTGTTCAGCGCTTACGCACAAACGACATCGCCGCCTGCTTTCACTCAAAACAAACGCCTTTTTAGGAGCGCCCAAAAAACACATTCGCCTTAGGAGTGATTCACGGGCAGAGTTGCAACACGAAAGCAGGTTAACGAACGCGATACACATCATTTCCCGTTTGTACTCTCTCGTGACATATGTTTTAATCACAATAAAAACATTAAACTCTGTCCTATATACTTCTCTCTTTTCGGGCCTCCTACATTACCGACAGAATAAAATGAGACCGATTTTCACAACAAATCGAGAGCGCCCACGGCTTCTGGTTTGTGATGACCAAACGGGGCCAAAGCTGGTCAATGGAATTAGTTACATATGAAAGAATGCAGTTGTCGTGAAGAAATCAGAAAAGCACCTTCGATGCCCAACATGCGTGACCAGTTGATCTTTCTCCGACGACCAACATCGCATCTTTTTCTCGCGAGCTGTACACAGATTTACTCACACACCGAGCTAAATTAAACAAAAACAAATGGAAGTCTTGTGCACGCTCCATACAGCGGTGTATTCGCGTGAGATTCTGTGCAGTAGGGGCGCGATAGGAGAAGCGTAGGGAGGGTAGGCGTTACGCGTATTGCTACTATACACAGCGAAGGTTATTACGGCTTAAAGGCCGTGCAGAGGGGAGGAGCTGTTGGTTGCACGACGAGGTTTCCTGGCGTGAAGGTGACGACCGGCGGACGACGTCAGGCACCAAGACGGGGTGCGAACCTTTCGAAAGCAGCTGCACGCGCGTCTGATATCGGTCACGATCTTGGCGGTAAACCCACGCTTAACGCGCCACAGAGCGCAGGGAAACCAAAACACGCGCCGCGCACACGCGAGAGCACTGGCCTTATGCCCAACGCTGCATGCGCGTCCTGGAGAGCTTTGGAGGCTTTTGCTGCACACACCACTTTGCAGAGTTTCGTGATGAAATAACTTCGGCGGCTGCCTTGATTGTCTACACAAACAAAATAAGAATAAAAATAAGATATCGTTCTTGAGAGAAAGGCTGCCGGCGTGAGTTTTTATGTGTGTGTTCGGGAGGAGAGGGCGAGTGTGAATTAACTCCTAAGTACACCCGGAGTGACCCTAGCTCCGAGTGACAACTCGGCGAAAAACTATTGCTGCCAAGGATCGATAGTCACAACGACGTGACATTGCATGCATGGTCATCACGCTGACGTCATCGGGACCAAAAAGCTAGATTATTACAACGATTCGAATTTGCATGCGCGCGCGACGTTCCCTGAAAACGGCACTTTTCATCGATAAGTATGTAAAAGCATCTTCTACGCGTATACTTTCAGTAAGATATCTATTTCATTCGTTTATTTCCTCTGTAATATTCATTGCCTCAGGTATACCCGAAATAGAATTTACTCTGTAGCCGAGATACCCAGCGGCCATCTTGTCGAGAATGCGCTTTACGCACCTTACACCACTGGGGCGACAAGTCAGTGTGAGTGTTTCCGCTAAATTGGCCTTGGAAGAAGTGTGCCGTTCTCTTACACAGCCATATCGTGTCACAAGGAGAGCGAGAAGCATTTTGGCGCAGCCCGATAAAAACAAATAATAAATAAGGTACACGACGCCGAAATGAAAGCAAGAACCTGCAGAGGGAATGAGACGCCCTCAGATACATCATTGTGCCCTTGTCGCGCCTTCCAGCGGATATATGAGACAAACTCCCAGCTTCTACGGCTGCCTCGATACAGTATACACTAATCCGGGGGGATAGACGGGACGCCATTTGGTCGTCGTGACGCATCACGTGACGCCTGTAGTGCGTCGAGCTCCTAACGACGATTCCTCGAGAGAATCCGCTTGCGTCGCCATTGTGTTATCGCACGGTCAATCCTCTTTCACAGCCTCTTTTGCTCAGCCGTTCTTGTATTCCTTTTTCTAATCAACGAGTGCTTTTATTTACATTCATTGAAAATGGCGATCGACTCGGCAGAATGATCTTTCGATGTCACTCCCCATCCGTGCTGTATAACATGTCGTTTTCGTTCAAGCGTAGATAGTCCGGCGGGAGCTCTAATGAGCGATCGTTCCCTTGGAATTCTCCGTGCGCATAAAGAAAGAAAGAAAGAAAGAAAGAAAGAAAGAAAGAAAGAAAGAAAAAGAAAGAAAGAAAGAAAGAAAGAAAGAAAGAAAGAAAGAAAGAAAGAAAGAAAGAAAGAAAGAAAGAAAGAAAGAAAGAAAGAAAGAAAGAAAGAAAGAAAGAAAGGACGCCGAAGTGGCGTGAGTTCGCTTTTAAAAGCGAGAGACATTTCAAAGCCTTTGATATCGATAGACGAAAGCGCCCATAGACAAGCGTGAATGTTAATTTGTTTCCGTAAGACATGGTCATTTAGTTTATCGAAAAGTGGAGAACGTTTGCCGTATTCACCGCCGAACAGGTGGACTTTATTTTTTTTTCCGATTTCCGGTTACATGAATTCCCAATCACGCATGGCGAATTCTCCGCGCCGAAAAAGACATTGACGGCAAGAAAGCCATTGCTAAGCAGCCTCTCCGTGCTCTCAGCCATGACTCTGGTGCACGGTGTTAGAATAGGTGAGGTTAACTATTCTAACACCATGCTCTGGTGACTGGTAGTGGTTGACGGAATTATTGTAGTACAGTGTTCTGGTTCGCATAGTGAGTGCTTCCCTACTTCGTGAAAGTGGCCGGACGCGGGACGCGGGAGGGAGGGACGGACATAGCCCTGAGCATAATACCCCTGTCACACGGCCACCACTGAACTCCATTTATCTCGTTCGTCGTTTTGTCGAGGGAGATGGAGTTCGTGTCACACGGTCTACATTTCGCCGAGGAAGTCAAATGGAGCGTTTGGCGAATGGAGTCCGGAAACGACCATTTGGGCTCGATGAAGTACTCTCGTACCCAGATAGTGGCTGCTACGAAGAACACCGAGCTAACAAAATCGTCTCAATACGCTCAATTATAAATTTTAACCAGCCTAGAGACGCGAACACACACAATTTCAAAGCGCAAAACTACAGTGAACCAGACAAGCTCACCTACGTTCGCTCACCGCACACGTGTCTCACCAAAACAAGAGCGCAGTGTGGCCAGCATTGCTTTCAACTTCCCCGTGCTTGGAGAACACAAGTCTTGCAATAACATATCGCATACTTTCTAGCTTTAATTTTATTAGATTACATGCCACACTCACAGACACACACAAAACACGTCTACATTGCTTTAAAGGTTATACATACGTGAAAAATGGGACGTTTCGACATGCGCCGCAGCGCCGTTTCTGCCCCATGCGGCTCCCGTCGAAAGCTTGGGCTGAGCCGTGTTGGCCGCGTAGCACGGCCACAACTCCATTCTCGTAATGCTCCATCAGGGATTTAAATGCCGAACGGAGTGAAATGGAGTCCGGTGGTGGCCGTGCGACAGGGGGTATAAGATGCTTCGCATCTTAAAAAAAGCAAAGGAAACGTGTGTAGAGGAGGAGAATTACGCGCGTGGCCTCCAACGTGGTAGAACCGTGGGGTACCCCCAAAATTTGGCGGGGTCACTGAAAGGGTTAAGGAGGGTAGTAGCTGACAGAGGTCACAATATTGGGAGCGGAAAGCCGTGGTGGCTGCGGTGCTAGACAAAAGAGGATAGGGAACGCAGGAAAAACTGGAAACAAGTGCTGCCTGCAGGAGAATGTAAGGTAGGCTGTGCGAGAACAAGAAAAAAAAAAGTGCCGTGAAGGAAGTAAATGCATCCCGACGAACCGAGCGACACAGGCGAAAGAACTGACAACACAAAAGCCAAGAGCAGCTAGTGTTGTACCCGTGGAGAACTTGTCGGTGCAAGTGTTCTGTGCAACGTGCTCGCTTGCCCGGCCGTGTATGAGCATGGAGGTTGCGGGAAAGAAATCCATGGCTGCTGTGGCACTCGCGCTGTCGGTTGAGGACGACGAGGACCTACAGACATTTTTGCTCAAACGGCAACGATCCCGCTGGATGAAGACGTGGACGTATGGGAAAGACAGAGGAACGCAAAACCATCTCTACCGAGAGCTCTTGTTCTCTGAGCCCGATGAGTAGCGTCGGCTTCTTCTCTTATTTCCTCGAACAGTTTACGCAGCTGCCAGACAGGACACTGCCATGCGCCGAACCATCTCTAGCGACACGGCTGCGCGTCGCTACCTTGCAAATGGTAAGCATAGTTTGGTGAATGATGTCATATTGCAGTGGACCGCCCAGTCTGCGCAATTTCCCGTTATCTTGGAGGGACCTACAACTGATTTTTCCCGACCAATTTTTTTTACGGCGCGGCAGAAAGCTCACCCTTCGTAGTGTTTGTAGCTGCAGTAGTTGATACCAAAAGCACGTAGTTATTTTAGAAGCAGTATTTTTCGATCTGAAAGGCTCTAAACACAGATGTACCTTTCCCCCCAGCAACGCTGAAAATTGATAGCCATGCCGCCCCCCCCTTCTCGCGATTTGTGGAAGCTGTCGTCGTTCTGCTTTAACAGGAGTCCACCCTTATGTTGAGCTTTTACACTATTTTTGAAAAGAACAAGCTGTTACATTGAGATGATGTTGTATTATACACTTTCGTTGCATTTGTACCGCGCTGTGTGCGCCTGCGCCCAAGGTTGCCTGCGCCTGTGTCATGAGTGGCTTGTCCCGGCGTCGTTGCTCTCTCGATACACGAGCCAAGCCAAGTCACCGAAAACGTCACTACGCATATGCCGGGCCATTCCGAGTAGCAATGCACGTCATTTCTGAGATGAAGTGCAGGTAGCAAAGCTACGTCGCTCCAAAATCTTAGCGACCTCGAAACTGCTGCACGGTTGCATGAGCACGCTGAAAAGTTGCTCGAGATGCCCTGACGAGCATGGGATCATTACGTCATGCGATGGCAGTGCCACTTTAATGCATACTACTAACGCAGGCCTATATGGACTTTTTTATCGAGTAATATATTTTAATATAAAGAAACCAACAATATTTCAATATATAACAACAAAAAAAAAATCGTGGACAGCGTACAGCAATAAATGGTCACGTAGCCGGGGACATCGCATCGTTCATGTTTTTGCCGCCAGAGGTTCCACAGGTCATTTTTCGCGACTTTCAATGAAGAAATAAAAATATAAATCCGGCTTTCACGACAAAAACAGGGTTGGTTTGAGTTAATGTGACGGACAATCTTTCCATCAGTGGGGTCATCTCATTTCATGTTCTGGGCAGTTGTCGGTCCCTTTAACCGCATGGTTTCTGACCTGCCCTTTCAATACTTATGCCACTCAAAGTCTCTCATTACAGCTATGTATGAATGCAGCGATGTCAATTAAGCAGCATGGTACATCAGCTGCGTACTATCGAGAAATTACTGTTACTCTTTATAGCGTTTGTAGCTCTACGACATTCTCGTTTGTCCTAGCGCTATTTGCAGTAACTACCGCATTTTACTCGTCTTTTGAAAGTGCTATGAAAAGCAATAAATAGTAACGTCGTATTTTCTTACGTTACAGAGGAGAGCCATTATTCGCTGAGCCGGCAATTGAGACTGGGGGGAACTGAACTGTCAACGCTCTCATTCATGAGGCGTGCGTGGTAATTTAGGAAAAAAAACATTCACGGCGCAAAGAATACGGGGACGAAGTGAAGAAACGGACAGAATTTAGACGCCTTAGACAAGGCGTTTGTGAAAAAATGCCCCCCACCTCCCCGAAGGGGAATCGTGAGGAAATGCGAATGCATTTCGCGCGCGCTTCACTCCATTTATATATGGGGGTTGTGGTTCGAAGAAGGAAAAGGCGCCTAATTTCTGCAGCCCGGTCGGGAGCACGGCGCAGCGCCCCCCCCCCCCTTTTTTTTTTTGCTTTCTTTTTTCTGTTTTTTTATTTTTCTTTTATTTTTTATTTCTTTTTCTTTTTTTTATTTTTTTTTTCAGTTTTTTTTTCTTTTTTTCTTTTTTTTTATTTTTTATTTTATTTTTTTTTTCATATATAGCTCCGCCGAGCTCCCGCGATGCGAGCGCCCTCACGCAACAGAGCGCACTCCTCTCCACTCACTCTCCGCTACTACACTCTCGCCGCGGACCCCGCCGCCGGACAGCGCCGGATGCCTGACATAGCCCGACTAAGAAATGCATTCGCATTTAAAAGCCACGTACGGAAGAAGGCTGGTTCCGTATGACAGATATGTTCAGGGAAGAGTGACAATTGGCGAACCGTGTGGGAGCCATGGACGGCAAGTGTTTCTATCGCAAAACTGCCAAGCTCTAGGTCCACTTATTTCAACCGCAAATAAAAAAATTATTTAGCATTGTTGTTTTCGTTGTAGTGGATGCAGCATACAGGCTTATTTACTTAGACGTAAGAGCGTCAGGTTCTCAAGGAGGTGCCGGCATTTGGCAAGTAACAGAGCTCTAGCGCGACGTCGAAAGCAAGCGCGCAATTCTTCCAGAACACGTGCAAGTAGCAGCGTAAACTGATCTGCACTTGCCAGCAGTCTTCGTCCGGGACGATTCATTGCCCTTATATAAAAAACTTGATGGAGAACTCCTCTCTCACGGACGACCAAGAATCTTCAACGATACGTAAGATTGCCTAAAACATTTCGAAGTTAATATATAGGTGGTGAGTTTACGCCGTTTATTGCGGACAATTATCACGTAGGCTATGTGCTTCGTGCTCATTTTTGAGGTTCTTCAGGCCTCAGGCCTCGCCGTCAACGCCTTCGGGATTCTCACAAATTGACTTCCGCAGTGCGTGTACACACCGTTATCAACTCTGGTCCCGAAATAATTGTGCAGTTTGCCTAGGCTCAGGGGTGAGACGGCCGAAATTGATTTGGGAGCAGTTTTCGGAGCAGCAAAATTTCAATTTTGGAGCAGAAGAACCTTGTTTCGGAGCAGTTAGCGGCATGTATTATGTCGTCTTCGGAGCTTGAAAGAATAAATTTGTAGCAACTTGAGAGGACTAGTACATAGTGCAATTTTTCGGCTTAAAATACACATGACATTCAAACAGCCTTTGGAGAAATCTTTTTTTTTAATAGATTATCCAGGCATGAACTGCACTATTTTCTTTACAAACAACACAATTTATCCAACCCGAGCAACAATATATGAAATACATGCTGCAGATCCTGCTAACATTTGCGGCCGGCGGCAGGCCCCGCAGCCAGGGGGGGGGGGGAAGCTTGCCCCCCCCCCCCCCCCGAAATTCGGATGGAGGGGGGTGTTTTACCGCGAATATATAACAAAAATAGGTGGTTTCCGAAGTTTTCAACAGGTGCCCCCCCCCCCCCCCGAAAAAATTTCTGGCTACGGGCCTGGCCGGCGGTACTAACGGTTAAAACGTAGTTGCGGCGAACGCACTACTTTTTTGAGGCATAAATGTTAACCGCACGTATTTATCACGTAAGCGTAAGTGTGCCGCAAATGGTCTTCCGTCTTATCGGTTACGGCACAGACTGGTATATCAATGATTCCGACTACCACGCGATTGCGGCGATGCCTTCACGCATAAGAATCACGAAATAACAAAAACGGTATGGCGGCCACCGACGAAGGCGCCACTATGACCACTCCATCACAATAAAGCACCTCCAGCTATCTGCTCGGCCACGCGGGTGGCGTAGCGTCAAGTGTCCTGAACTCTTCGCACAGCCGTTCGCTGCCACCTCGTGCGGCACCGCCTTCAAGAATGCGGCTCGGGCGCCGAAAAACCTTGCCGCATTGACACTACTACGTGAAACGCTTGCTGCGAGCGTAGCGCCGTTGTAAGTCTACCGCACGCTTTCATTAAGGAGCGACACAAATGCTCTTTGTTTCGTTCGCAGCCGCCTACTCGTGCAAAACCGATAGAACATAGCGGAGACGTGTCGCATACATGAAGCTAGTCGTCGCCGCGTTGACGAAACAAGGTACTCGCATCACCTGCGCACGGTATCGGGCGGAGCGATACGAACACTCTCACGGCCAACGCACGTGTTGGGTACAGCAAGAGGTCCGGCAGAGACAGCGTTAGACGAGTGTGAGTAGCCATGTGGCCATGTGCACACAACTAGCGGAGTAGCACACAACTAGCACGGCCGAAGGGGGAGATCGCGCGGCCGTGCAACTAGCCAGGAAAGGTAGTAGCGCGTTTCAGTGAAATGACGTTGGTTGTCCTTCAACTGCAGATCGCGGTTGAGCCGTGCACAAACTTATCACGGAAAGCCGTGCCTCCGTCTGCTCGCATATTACAATGCGTCAAGGTGTCACGCGTATTACAACCACAGAGAGGATTATCGCCGCGCCATGGAAGCCTCAATTACAAAGGCGTAGGGTGCAACTACAAAGGCGCGTAGAAGAGTGACACCTGGGTGCGTCTTCGGGTTCTGCGAACGTGTCATCCTTGACGCTGCTTCGTCACGTTCTTTTTCCCGCTAAAACTCGCGTGGCCATCAAAATTCTCGCTTTTGAAGTCGTTTTGGCGCAGTTCGGCGCAATTTTGGCAATTTTTCTGCTGTGGGAGCAGACTGGCGCAGGAAAATGAAATCGTATCAAAAATGCGCAATATGCGCAGCTCTCACCCCTGCAGTCTCACCCCTGCTAGGCTACGTGGGTTATGCACAGCGTGCTGAGTTTATGAGATGAAGTCTGCTGGCGAATCATCAAGTCTGCCCCATTCAAATGTGACTGAGCGACTGCAAGCATCTCGCGGTCGTAGTAATGCCATCGGTGCCGCAGCACGTGAAAACATGCGCAACTATTTCAGGGTCAGAGGTGCGGCGATTTGGCAAAACGACTCTGAGAGCCTGACCTTGTCAAAATAAAGAAGGAAAGTTACTGATGGTGACAACTTTCATTTATTTACTTGGTTAGATATTCTTTGGTGACGGGCAAAATGAAATACATGAAAATGGTGTCATAAGAATTTCGACTAAACACTGTTTCAATAAACAGACCACAATATGATAATAAATTCTACAAAACACAACATCAAGTCCTTGACAAAAAAAAAAAAGACTGACAGCCTAAAGGACAATCACGCAATGAAGGAAAACTAAGAGAAGTGACGAAGTTGAGCCAATTAAGGTAAGACCGATTGAAATAAAAATTGCCTGTATCTCGCAGACGTTGTGCTAATTTAGTTATCGACGACGTATTCTTGAAGAACAGCGATAATATCTTGCTGGCACGTCAGCTGCCTTGGAAGGCTCATTCTTCTCATAACCGATGCCACGTATCTACCGAAGTGAGCGGTCGGATCATCCGGCTCCCCTGGCTGAATACCTTTTGCGATGTGCCCCAGAAGAGCTTGCATCTGTGCAAAAATTTCATCTGAGGGTTCACATGTATTTTGTGGCCGCCTTATACTGCTTGGCTTGACTGTGTTGGTCTCCGACGCTGTCGCAGCAACATCCTCCCTGGAGCTACGTTTGTCTTCTTCATTGCCAGGGAGTCGTGTGCTCTCCAGCTGTAGGTCTCTGACGCTGTCTGGACCGTCGTCTTCGTCGCTGAGATCTTCCAGATCATCCACCTGGAATAACATGAAAGTGAAATGCATGGCTGTCACATTGCACAGCGGGAAGGCAACGCTTCCTCTAACTACATGCCCACCCGCTCTCTTCCACACGTCGCTTTCTCTCCCGAATAGAACCTCATGCCGGAGCTGATCACGGAGGCCACGCCTCCTGCCGCGTGTTGCGACCAGGCGCCAAGCGAGAACGTTCATCTCCGTACCTCTTAGTCACGTGACATGTCTTTACCAGCTGCTATGGAGGCAGCTGTGACAGTGGTGTGAGCCCACAAGAGAATGCCGCGTGAGGCGCTGGCCACTGTACCAAAATAGAGTTACTGGCCCTGCAACGCTTTTTGGGCGCAGTCAGAAAACGCTCCCGATCGGTAGACAAAGTTCCAGGGATCACGCGAGCAACAGGTTAAGCTACGGCTCCGTGTTTTCGGATAAATCAGAAAAAATTTGATAAACACTCGACGTTTATTTTTTTTTCTATTAGGATTTATCAGATAAGCTTCGATTTTTAAAGGGCATTTTGAAAGCTGTGAATCATCAATCGAAAGTAGCGCATCTGCGTCAGCAACCTCGTAAGGTATGCCTGCGTCTGTTACAGTAAGATTAAAGGTACTAATACGAACAAACGTAGGTGTTTTGTATTCAAGTATTTGTGTTTGCATCTATCTGTGATAGCACGTTCAAACCTTCCAGACATCTAAAATACAGTTAGCGTGTTCACACGTTTTCGTGTTCAGATATAATTTCATCTAATATTTCGGATTATTGAGAACAATAATAATAGGTCCCTTATTTTTCATAAAGAAGATGAGGGAGGCTAGGAGAAAAAGCGGAGAAACAGCTTCACTAGCTCCTGCCCCCCCCCCCCCCCCCCGGTACACTTTGGTGAGTTTACAGCAGTGCTCATCAACAGCCTTATTAACAAGGTAAGTGAGCAGGAAATGAGAAAGAATGAAAAGATGGAAAAATAGGATTATCAGCAACAATGCAAAGCAGTTTCATTTGAAAAAAATAAATAAGAAGAGAGAGACAGAGAGAAACGAAGAAGAAAGGCAGGGAGGTTAACCAAGCTTGGCTCGGTTGGCCACCTGGCAACAATTTATAATGGAAAATTAAAGACCGCAATTCGGAGAATTGGAGATTTACGAGGAATAAACTCCGAGAATTTCCTCAAAAAATAAACTGCGAAGACACGTAGCCCTAGTTATAGCGCGGCACGTGGTCTGTGTTTAAAGGTTAATTCTCAACGTCAGCTAAACATCACTCCCTCTTCTCTCTGTAAGCGATATATGCCCAAATTATTTCGCTACATACACTAAGTCCACGGCCGTTGGCTGATGTGAGCATTGTGAGCCGCAAAGTTACCGTGACCGTTGCGAGATACCGCCACCTGCTCCCACACGCGCGCTCGCAATCACATTGACAGCGAACCACGCGTTCGAACAAAAAGTAAACAAAAGAAAATGTCAAGGTCATGACGCGAGCTGACAAATGGACGCATCTTCTTGCCTACTTGTCATACCCTTCCCTGCGTAGCTTTCACCGCGCTCGCTGTACGAAAAACTAGCAGTTGTTTCGTGTACGAATACAACCTATGAGCGAAGGTCTCTATAAATGGAACGCAAACGACTATGTATACGTTTTGAAACTGCTGGCGGCGTCGGCGCTTAGATTTGGCCGCTCTAGCACGTACGGCAGGATCCTGTCGGCCTAAGCAGTTCTAGCTCCGCTCGTCGTGCTTTAACCGCAGGATCCTGTTGCCGGACTCGTCTTGCTGCCGCTGCTTTGGCTTTGCGTTCCGCATCCTTGCTAAGATGCTTATCGTCTTCATCATCACGTTGACGTTTCTGAGGACGACTATCCATGTTCTGTGAGCAGCCCTAAGTAATCTCAAGTGGGTCCCTATTTTTTTTTATACATGTACAAACATGGTTTTCGATTAATATTACCAGAGTCATTCAATGCTTCTTATGGTCACGAAACTGCCGCCTCAGTTTCATATGGAGCCAGAGGTGCAGCTGTGCTTGAGAGGCGATGCGAACGCTGCTATATCGCTGGGGTTGTGTGTGGAACAGCCTCAGTGCTTTAGCTTTCGAAGCTTCCGCGACGGTCCCTTTTGCTTTCACGCATTTACTTTTAGCACTAAGTATGCCCAAGTACCTGCCTGAATGCGTTTTCTGTTTTAAAATGAGCACCCGGGAGGGAAATAAAGCGGTTCAAAACATGCAGCTCGCGGTAGTATCAGCCGAAAAAAATACCAGAACTTGGGGGCTTACGAACGAATGTCACGATACGATTATTACGAACGTCGTAGTGGGGGACTTCTGAATGATTTTTTGCCACCTAGGGTCCTTTTAGGTGTACCTAATTCTCAACGTACTGGTGTTGTTACATTTCGCCCCCCATCGAAATGCGGCCGCCGAGGCCTGGCAAGCTCCTGTCGTCTCAACACTACGCCACTACCATAGGTGCAGCTTTTTAATATTACCGTGAAGTTAAACACCATGCATTCGCAGGAAAGTGCCAGTGGTGTCACTTGAAAACAGAGGCAGAAATGCGAGCTCATACAAGTCCATTCGCCCGCAACAGATTCTCAATTCATTAAACTGTGAGCAGTATCTAAGTCCTGGCTGCATCTTAACAGATCGAAACAATCGAGAGTAGGTATTTTGCTTCCTTTAACATAAAGCTGTTTACTAGAGGCATAGCTATCCTAATCTCACCGATGTTGATATTGTAATCATGGTCGGAAATTCGAGAAAAAAGAAAGCTTTATAACTCAATAAAAAAAAAAAGAAATACAGGTTGCTTGTGCAAAAACAAAATTACAAGCACGATCATAAATTAATTTTCGTCCACAAACCACATACATGGAGCAGCAACGCATCAGGTGAAGAGTAAGTTCATTAAGCAACATGAATAATCAACATCTACACATGGAATATGTATTGGGGTGCCGCATTGCCTCTAACTGTTTCTTTAACTGAGTTTTTTACCACCACCTGCTGGACATGAAGTGTACCCCTTAGCTCACATCTGTTTGTTTGTGACTCACGTAGTCGTTTGCATGGTAGTCGCATTGTAGATGAGCGGGAGCGGGGTTTGCGCCCCGTGAGATACGAAGGAACTCCTTCAAAAATCCTTGAAACGGCGTCAGCCTTCAGCGTTGGCTTGTCGCGTTTCAGGGACACGGATTCGCCGTCGATGTTAAAATCATGCACAGTGACTATGTCCGAGGCGTCGAAATTGTTCGCGCACACACGTGTATACTTCGACTCAAAGTTTAAATCGCCACTTGCCTGCGGCGGTATAGCCCGCTTCCATTTGTCGTGCTGCTGCTTTTCTAATGGTAAAGAGAACGACATCTTTTTGGTTCCCTCGTATCCGGAATGGCACCCCGGCACGCAACACGAGTTAGGCATCCTCGTCCTGAGGGAACGTTAAGTTAAACACATCGTATCCAGCAGCTTGTCTCGCAATTGCGCGAGCATTTTAATACGCGGACGGTGGACGATGACCTCTGTGGCGCAGCGGCACCGCGTTGCGGCATTTTCGAGCAGCGTATGAAGCCTGCCCCTATAGCGTGACGGCGAAGTTTTCGTGACCATGAGAAGTAAAATTACTGTCGTTTATAAACGCGAACTGTTTTTCCGCCGCGCGCCTTCCTTTATTTCGCGCCGGGTGGCGAGAGCGTCTGCTACTACCTTCGACAAAGCGCCCGTACTGCGCTATAATGATGGTTGTCATTTCACAATCCACGATAAAGATGGTGAAAGTGAAGACGACCATAACCAGTTGTGCACCTGAGCTTATTTCGTTTAGTTAACCTCAGAATTCTGGTGCGCTACAACCAAGCCTCTCGGCGTTCGCGGCGTTTCATTGTCTTTTTGCGTCGGCGCCGCATCAATGTTGCAGGGAGCTTCGCCCGCCGACGGCGGGGTGCGGGCTTAAAGGGATACTGAGCAAAATTTTTGCCGCCAAGATTTCCAGCCAAATAGAAAGATTGGGGGGTTGAAATCGATGGGCACAACCTTCATTTCAGGCAGAAAGTAGTGGAATAAATTTAATTAGTTTTTCACAAACCGCCGCGTCTAGCGGCCGTGCCGTGAACTAGAGGATGTGACGTGAAACTCGCCGGAAACAGGCATCCCATCAGTGCCAGCCGTCGCCCGCGTCTACCCGCGTCTCTCAACCCGCTCAGCTCGCACCATGTTTCCCAGAACCACTACGGGAGCGAACAATGTTCCCGGATGGGGTAAGGCATCAGTGCTTTTGTGGAAGGGAGAGAGTGGAATGAAAGGAGAGGTGGAGAAAAGGAAGAGAAGGACAGGAGCACGTGCACCCAGCATGCGCCAGGGAGAATCTGACCTCACGGCTCGCGCTCGCGTGCAGCCGCCGCGCGCTGAAAATCCACCAAAAATACAGCCAACTGTTCAAAACTACGTGAAATAAACTCTGTTTATCGGAACAGTTACGTCTTCCGAGTAGAATTTCGATGTTTTCGTCAGTTTTTCAAATTTTTGTTCAGTATCTCTTTAAGGTGCTTCGCTCCTAAAAAATAGAGAAAGTGCTTGAAGCGTGCGACAAATTTCTGTAATCCCGCTTGTGCTTGACGGATTCTAAATATTTTAGGGGCGAAGCTGCCTAGGGCCTAGCCTTATCGTCGTCCGCGTCCGTCACGGGGCGATTCATGGATATGAGACACATAAAAACGTTTAACAATAGACTGATATCAATCATAATTGTGACAGAACAATATAAAGCACCTAGAAGCGCAAACTCGTTATACTATAGCCGGAGACTCAACGTACGCATTATGGACCTTAGGACCTAGCTTTGTCGTCGACTCTTTATGTCACCAAATTTACATTATATGGGGCAATACTCTGGTAACATGTGAGAAAAAAAAAAAGGGTTTAACAATACACTAATATCAATCATGAATGTGACGGAACACTATAAAACACCTACAAGCACCAACCCTTTATACTAGTCGGCGACTTCAACGTAGACATTGTGAACCTTAGGACCTAGCTTCGCCCACTCGTCATCATTCACTTCGTGAAAATGCGTGTTTCTTTTTTTTTTTTTTTTTTTTTTTTTTTTTTTTTTTTTTTTTTTTTTTGGCGGCATGATATTCGCGAAGCGTCATGCGCTAATAGTGACACTGTTCCATGGTAACTCTGACAAATGTTGCAGGTCCCCTTTAAAACACCCCTGACACCAGATTTTGAAACTCGAGATGCTTGTGTTGTTTGAGACTCCTGCATTTGAGACTTCTGACCGATTATTAGGGACGAGCGTTGCCTGTAAGATATTATAATTTGGTTTTAAAGTAAAAGTCAGTGCTCATCTAAGTATTCAGGTGCAATCGACATTTTCGGTGGTTTGACGTAGACAGAGGTCCGCCTCGTGACGTTGCAGAGGTCAAGGAAGTATTGTCGGCATCGGAGAACATTGTCGGGGTGCGCACAATACCCCGACTGGCACCCGGCGACGACTATTGTTCGTCACCCCTCTCGCTCTGGTGTCGGGCTGCTCTCAAGGTGGTTTTGGCTGCTTACGCCAGGAATGCTTTTCTTTTTCCTGAGAGGGACAAGCTCAAAGCACCCACATCGTTTCATTCTTCAACGCCCGCGGGCCCCCTTGAAAACGGCGCGTTCAGCGCCAACCGAAGCTTGAGCGCATGTAGTCTCGGGCGCTGCCCCGCTGTGGGGCGCTAGCTTCTTATGGTATTTAGGCGGGTGTTTCGAACTTAAAGGCCAACTCCGGCGATTTTTTGACCGTGTCAGGGTAATGGTGCTTTTATGTTCCTGAGACACTCTTGTCACGCGCCCGATAGCTGAAATGCTCAGCAAATTCGAAAATAATTTTATATAAGCAAAAAGGCGCAATACCGAAACCGAAACCCAACCGAGTGTACTGTCTACGTATGACGTAGTAGTTTGTTACGAACCGGAAGTCGTGCAAGGCATGCTGGTTCCGCCGGCGCGGAATATCACACGCTCCTCCACAGAGAACAGAAAATCGCGCGCCAAACCAGCGAAGCGCCGGCCAAACACTGTCGCCTTGTGGCCAGCACAATATACGCTGTAGCGGCCAAAGTGAGCGAACCCATCGGCTGCGTCACTTCCGTCGACCGGCAAACCAACACGTCACACGCGCAATGTTGCCAATAATTGTGGGAAGCCGGGTGTGCGTTTGCAGACAATCTTTAAAATTCAATTGCAAACAATCAGCGCATCTCTCAAGCTTGAAATTTGGCATAAATGACGGAAGTGTGCAAAGGAACGTACCCAGCGAATTTGATTGAGATGCATTGATCTCGCAAAATCGCCGGAGTTGGCCTTTAAGCAAGATCGTTCTGAATTAACGACGCGAGCATTAATTATACGATGCGTTAGAGCATTTACTATTCAATTTCGGCATTACCCGACGCAAAGCTACAAATTAGTGTAAAAAAAATGTCGTAAACAAAACTTTCGCTGTCAGGGGTACTTGCGACTCTCTTCTGTACGGCGCTAGCAACCATGGATTGCGGAGAAGCTGAGGTAAGGTGGCTAGCTGACGCTCAAGCTTACTAGATTGACACTAGTCATCGACAGTCAAGGTAATCACCGGTCTCCGACACGCCAAACAAGTCGATGGATGACAAGGTAGACATGGTAACTCTATAACAAAAGGAAGAGAATAGGTGAGGGAAGGCTAGCGTTTTCGCCGCTCACGTTCCGGGAATTGTGTGGGAAACTAATAAAAAAATTGGAGGATGCTTGAGCTTCGCCTTGAAGTGCAGCTCACGATAGTGTAATCGGGCCTCATGCGCATTGCCTTCTAAATTGCTAGACTGCTTCGGTTCTCGGCGCACGCGTCAACCGCACCGTAAGGAAGCGAGCAACATTGACCATTGCTAAGTACCATTGAATGCCTACTGCAAGCATAGTTTTTAATTAAGTGCCCACTACGCCATAATTATTACTTTCGCGAATCAACGTTGAAAATTGTCAGGTACGCGGGTAACTAAAACACTTGCGTCCACCGTGGTGGAGGAGTGCTTTCGGTGCTCGGCTGCTGATCCGTAGGTCGAGGGTTCGACACCGGCCGCGGCGGTCACAATTCGATGGAGGCCCGTTTACTGTGCGATGTCAGTGCACGTTAAGGAACACCAGATAATATATCGTGGTGATAATGATATCGCGGTTTTGGGACGGAATACCTCAGATGTTATTCTTAACTAAAACATTTGCAGCTTTTAGCACCATGCACTTTTGTCTAATTACGTTCACTTGCATGCTGACGTCCTTTATACAAAGTGGCAGTTCCACCGCGTTAATAAAACGGGAATTGGGTAATTTAGAACAAATGTTTGACATACCATTCCACGACGTTGATTAATCTTTTCCAGAAACTTCATCGCGTTGAAGTACTTCCATTTTCCGGAGTAGCCGTCCGTCAGCGCCTCTCCGCTCTTCGTGTCCGAGACCCTTGTCTTCTCCTTTCGGTAAGTCCGGCGCTTGTTCGAGAAGAGTGCTTTCAGCGATTCTGCGGCAGAATATTTGTACCAGCTTTATCAGAGTTCGCGCTGTAACACGCGAGTGTCTTAAATATTGGTGTGAGCAAAAGAAATTGTTGCAAACTCGACACAGTCACAGAAGAGAAGTTCACGTACCCGCGTTGTGGGGACCGCATCCGGGATACAGCGCGGTCATGTCCTCTGCTATCCGACTCCACAGCTTCTGCTTCTTCTGGCTGTCTGAATAATCGACGGTAGATGGATGCCAAAGTTCCGGGTAATACTCGACAAGTGAGAGAAAGTATAACGTTGCCTCTTCACCCCACGTAGACATCTTTACGCCGGCAGGGTAGAACGAGTACTGGCAAAAACGATGTAGACGATACCGCGCGCTTGTTTTTCAAGCACTAACCACATGCTCGAAGAGCCGCATCGTGCCCGGTTACTGGAAAACGAAGAAAACCGGTCTTGTTGTCATACCATCCCCGCGAGCGCGCGGCCCGCCATCGAGGGCAAGGATGGGTGGCCCAGAGAGTATTAGTGCCGCGTACCCGCAGCCTCCCGCGTACGCAGGCTCTTGCGTTCCTTTGTATTCTCGGTGGGTGCAGCTTGGAGTACAAAGGAACGCAAGAGCGTGCGTACGCGGGAGGCTGCGGGTACGCGGCACTAATACTCTCTAATGACTTCATTGTCGGTCTGCGAGGTCCCCGGACCAGCTACTGAGTCCCCCCAACCGAAGGGGGGGGGGGGGGGACTTCGAGGTGTGCCTGCAGGAGAAAAGAGTGGCCTGGTCTGACTGGTCCGTCGTCTGAATGCACCATATGGCCACGTGCGAGCCCGGAGGGCAAGAAGGAGGCTGCAGAAGGGAAGCCGACTCACTCCAGCTGCGCGCGCTGCAGCGAAGCCGTAGACATGGAGGCGCCGACGACGGCTGCTGCGCGTTGCCCACCAGTCAACCAACAAACACGTGTGCGCCGGCACGCACGAGTAGGCACGTGCTTCGGCAACAGTTCGGTTCGAATGTAGAATGCGTGCTTTAAATGTAATCATATTTGACAGATATCTGCCTGGCTGGGTAAAAATTATACGAAAAAACAAACTCTCCAGCCACTTTTCTTAATCGAAGTTTTTAATATTGAAATTAAAAACCGGCCCAACGTTTCGAGACCCGTTCGGTGTCTTCATTAGGGGGTGACTGTCCGGCCGGCTGCGAAGCTAGCGACGTTTCTTAGTGATTGTCCCCCCTCTCTCTCCACCGTCGTTCCTCCCGCCGTTCTTGTTGCGGTGTTGTTTTCTCCATTGGTTCCGGAGACCATGATAATACACGCTCGGCAGGGTCCCAGTTGAGCGGTTGATATTTCCAGGTGTTGTTTGGATATGCCAAGACTCTAAGAACGGTCTTTTGGTGCGGCTACCTTCTGTGTCCGATGCGAGTGCACACGGAAGTGGACGAAAAGTAGACGAAAAGATAACTTGCCGGCAAGTTATCTTTACGTCCACTTTTCTTTCTTCACATTTACATTACACATACTTTAATAACATCCCCTATACTTTCCTTGTCATCATTGACTGTTAGTTCTAATTAATATTGTGTTTAACAGGGGTGAGACAGCTGCGCATATTGCGCATTTTTGATACGATTTCATCTTCCTGTGCCAATCTGCTCCCAAAGCAGAAAAATTGCAAAAATTGCGCCGAACTGCGCCGAAACGGCTTCAAAAGCGAGAATTTTTATGGCCCCGCGAGTTTTAGAGGAAAAAAAAAAACGTGGCGAAGCAGCGTCAAGGATGACACGTTCGCAGAACCCGAAGACGCGCCCAGGTGTCACTCTTCTACGCGCCTTTGTAGTTGCACCCTACGCTTCCATGGCGCGGCGATAATCCTCTCTGTGGTTGTAATATGCGTGACACCTTGACGCATTGTAATATGCGAGCAGACGGAGGCACGGCTTTCCGTGATAAGTTTGTGCAGGCTCAACCGCGATCTGCAGTTGAAGGACAACCAACGCCATTTCACTGAAACGCGCTACTACCTTTCCTGGCTATATAGACTATTTTACTGACGGGTTTGAGTGCCGCCATGTTGGGCTGTTAACCTTTGTTTTTTGTATATTTAACAACTAAACGAACAGTGGTACGGTAGACGCATACGCATGAACACGGTTGGGTCGGTGCATACGATGTTTCATGGCCATATTATTTCACGTCGCGATACGCAAAAACAAGAAAACACCTGTTTAACAGCCCAAGATGGCGGCGCCCAGATGCCTTACGGAAAATAGTCTATAGTTGCACGGCCGCTCGATCTGCCCCTTCGGCCGTGCTAGTTGTGTGCTACTCCGCTATAGTCGGTGACAACCTAAGAATAAATATAAGCTCCGCCCTCGAGGCCGCATTGCTCATATTTTGCATGCCTCCGCGCTACAAACGAAGTAGTTCCTAAACAATGGCATTAATTTTCATGCATATAAACCTTATTTTCCAATACTGCACTGACATTGAAATAAAGAAAGCAAAGCTAGATAAAAAAATTGTGAACGCACGGCGTTCGGCGTCAGCTTAACAATATATCTTTTGTTTAAATCGCACCCTCCGCCGCGGTCATCTCAGAGTCTACGAAAAAGTAATGTGCGTCTCAAAGGCGACGTTTCTGCGCAGCGCCTATTATGGTATTAAAACAAAGAATGCCACATTTTACGTATAAATTAATATAAAGGAACCATTTCTTTACGACACAGGGACATTAATAAATTTTAATAAGGTCGCTCGCAATTTTTTTTTCTTTTTACGAAAATTTCGCCACCAGTTTTCTTCATTGTCTGCAGTAACTGTGGCAACACCGACTCAAAGCGAAGAATAGCGAAGTGTTCTGAGATTGCCTTCGCGAATTTCGATTCTTGTGTTACCGTGAATACCATATTTGCGTCTGGAGTTACCGTGGTTGTCGTCGTGTTTGAGGTGAACGACAAGGCTTCATTTGACGTCGCTTCAGCGAAATAAAAGCGCGTGGCGCTCTTAACTGTGCGGGTCATTGGATACGTTGCCGTTAAGTTCACGCCAAGGTGATGTACACGGCAGAAGTGGCAGTGACTAAAAGCTTTACGTGGGATTGTTTCTGGCCTCGACAACTTGTACTGGCGCTGCCCCGACTCCTTCAGCCATTGAACGTTCAACTTTTTCATTTATTTATTATTTATTACATACCTGCATCGCCCCAGAGGGCATTACAGCAGGGGGGCCCAGTTTTACCTTCTATGTATATGTGTCTCTGCGCAAAGGTGTCTGTATATATATATATATATATATATATATATATACATATTGCGAAGAGGCTGTCTTCGATTGCCGTGGGACAAACAGGAAAAGGAGATACGCTTCTAAAAGATACCGTTTATTTTTTATTTGCCAACGTGTCAATCGGAGACCGATCTTTATATAGGCAAAATTTACGAAGCTTCGATGCCCTTTTATAGCAGCGTCCTCCAAGCAGGGAGAGAGAGAAAGAAGGAGAACACAGAAAATAAAAATAGAAAATGCAAAAATGAAAAATTGAGTAGCCAAAAGACCATACAAAAAAAGACGTGCATCACAAGAAGGGCAAGCATTTAAAAGGAACTACGGACTATCAGCTTCACGAGAGTCCACTGCAGTTTAAGATAAACAAATTATCACTGATTAATATATGAACACAATACACACAAAATACAGAAAACGCAAGTTACACAAAAGCAGAATTCTAATGTGATATCGTGAAGTATCATGCAACGCCATCATAAACAAAAGCTGTTTTTTTTTTTTTACTCAATGATAGTTTTAGCGCCGTTACTTCAGTTGCGATCGTGATCTATGCAGTCGAAAGTTCCTGCGTCACAGCGATATTATGTAACGCGCATCATTTCGCTCTTCGTAGACAACGATTACCTCGCATGGCGTTTTTCATGCAAGGCGTTCGTGCATCGAGCGTGAAGAGACTTACGCGACGGGCACTTCAACCTAGCACATCATTCTGGGCCGGGGGGCACACATTACATAATCATACATGCACCGCATGACCACAATTATCTCCTTATAATGCACACACCACAGCATGTTCTTCACACCTGGTTTGTTTACTTTCGCACTGTGTTGCGCTATCGAGTTATGATGGTCGCTCTTTCGCTTCGTCCGCACATACTACATGCATAGAGACAGTGATAGAGACGCACAGCGCCGCATATTGCGCAATAGATCACCAAGATTCCCACGTTGCGAGCTCGAAGTAACACACGCACGCACATGTGGCAACGCTAATGCTATGGCTTTTGCAGACGGTAATCGAGCACAGACGCGCACATTCCGACTCACAGCACACGAGTGAACGCGACAATCGCCATTATGGTGACGCTGAGGCGATATGCTTGGTGCATCCGAGCGATGGAAGGAACACACGCCGTGATGCAACTTGACACTGCCGAAACGACGGAACGCGATAGAGCGTCCGAGCTGCTAGCTGCCGCTTCGGTGCACTTCAAACGCGGCACAGTCACACGCTTCATCGAATGACGACCGGCGACGATGATGCTGCGTACGAGCGGATAACACTAGGAAAGAGCTTCTTCTGGAAGAAAAACACCACAGAAAATTCGAATCAACGGCTCTCGGTCTCGGTGCTGCGGTACCTCGCCTCTCGTCGCGGACGGCGCCATGTTGCACTTTTCATTGGTTCGTCTTAACCGTTACGTCATCATAAAGAGCGGCCGTAGTTGGACGCGCATGATACAAGTGGACAGCGCGGTACAGTTTGCTTTTTATTCTTAGCTTGTCACCGACTATAGTTGTGTGCACATGGCCACATGTCTACTCAGACTCGTCTAACGCTGTCTCTGCCGGACCTCTTGCTGTACTCAACGCGTGCGTTGGCCGTGAGAGTGTTCGTATCGCTCCGCCCGATACCGCGCGCAGGTGATGCGAGTACCTTGTTTCGTCAACGCGGCGACGACTAGCTTCATGTATGCGACACGTCTCCGCTATGTTCTATCGGTTTTGCACGAGTAGGCGGCTGCGAACGAAACAAAGAGCGTTTGTGTCGCTCCTGAATGAAAGCGTGCGGTAGACTTACAACGGCGCTACGCTCGCAGCAAGCGTTTCACGTAGTAGTGTCAGTGCGGTAAGGTTTTAAGGCGCCCGAGCCGCATTCTTGAAGGCGGTGCCGCACGAGGTGGCAGCGAACGGCTGTGCGGCGCGTTAAGAGTTCAGGACACTTGACGCTACGCCACCCGCGTGGCCGAGCAGATAACTGGAGGTGCTTTATTGTGATGGAGTGGTCATACTGGCGCCTTCGTCGGTGGCCGCCATACCGTTTTTGTTATTTCGTGATTCTTATGCGTGAAGGCATCGCCGCAATTGCGTGGTAGTCGGAATCATTGATATACCAGTCTGTGCCGTAACCGATAAGACGGAAGACCATTTGCGGCACACTTACGCTTACGTGATAAATACGTACAGTTAACATTTATGCCACAAAAAGTAGTGCGTTCGCCGCAACTACGTTTTAACCGTTAGTACCGCCGGCCAGGCCCGTAGCCAGAAATTTTTTTTCGGGGGGGGGGAGTGCACCTGTTGAAAACTTCGAAAACCACCTATTTTTGTTATTAATTCGCGGTGAAACACCCCCCTCCATCCGAATTTCGGGGGGGGGGGGCGCCTAGGCCCCCCCCCCTTCCCCCGGCTACGGGCCTGCCGCCGGCCGCAAATGTGAGCAGGATCTGCAGCATGTATTTCATATATTGTTGCTCGGGTTGGATAAATTGTGTTGTTCGTAAAGAAAATAGTGCAGTTCATGCATGGATAATCTATTAAAAAAAAGATTTCTCCAAAGGCTGTTTGAATGTCATGTGTATTTTAAGCCGAAAAATTGCACTATGTACTAGTCCTCTCGAGTTGCTACAAATTTATTCTTTCAAGCTCCGAAGACGACATAATACATGCCGCTAACTGCTCCGAAACAAGGTTCTTCTGCTCCAAAATTGAAATTTTGCTGCTCCGGAAACTGCTCCCAAATCAATTTCGGCCGTCTCACCCCTGGTTTAACAAAGCAAACGGGCCTATAAATTTACACTACTTTCCTTCATTCAAAGGAAAATGTGTAATACTCGATTGTGTATTACAGTACCATACGGCGCTGTCGATAATTTGTAGGGGTGTGCGAATAGGGAAATTACAGCTCGAATCGAATAGTGCCGAATAGTGGCCAAAAGAATCGAATTGAATATCGAATAGTAAATTTACACTAAACGAGGACCGCCAGTTATGGGAAGGCAAAGCAAAACTGAGGGCGCTATGCCGTTCTGACAGCGCTATTACGCACTCGTTCGCTTTTCCTTTTGCTTCAATTTCAGCTTTTGTGGGCGCGCAACCATGTCGATAGAAAAGACACCATTCCAGTCAGTAGCACCACTCCTTAAATCCTAAAGGCTAACAGAGGGGAAAGGTAGCTGTTTTTTTTTTCATCCTATGGTCGCGCAATACGAGTCATCTGACAACGGTAATGTCGTACTTCATCGCCATGGGTGCTCCGGGCCCAAAAATCTTCGGACCCTGACAGCAAAAGTTTTGTTTGCGACTTTTTTACAGTAAGTTGTTGCTTTGCGTCTGGTAATGCCGACATTGAATCGTAAATGCTCTAATGCATCGTATAATTAATACTAGCGTCGTTAATTCAGGACAAGTTTGCTTCAGTTTGAAACGCCCGCCTAAATACCATAAGAAACTAGCGCCCCACAGCGGGGCGGCGCCTGAGACTACATGCGCTCAAGCTTCGGTGACGCTGAACGTGCCGTTTCCAAATAGGGTGACCCGAGGGCGGTGAGCAATAAAACGATGTGGGTGCGTTGGGCGTGACCCCCTCAGGAATAAGAAAAGCATTCCTGGCGTAAGCAGCCAAAACCACCTTGAGAGCAGCCCGACAACAGAGCGAGAGGGGTGACGAACAATAGTCCTCGCCGGGTGCCAGTCGGGGTATTGTGCGCACCCCGACAATGTTCTCCGATGCCGACAATACTTGCTTGACCTCTGCAACGTCACGAGGGGAGCCTCTGTCTACGTAAAACCACAGAAAATGTCGATTTTACCAGAATACTCGGTTGAGCATTGACCTTTACTTTAAAACCAAATTAAAGTATCTTATAGGCAACTGTCGCCCCTAATAATCGGTGAGAAGCGCCCCCCGCATGCAAGAGTCTCAAACGACACAAGCACCTCGAGTTTCCAAATTTGGTGTCAGGGGTCCTTTCGGACGCCCGTTCACAGCAGCGTTTTAACTTCGCGCCGGAGCTATGGGCGCTTGTGAACGAGCGGTGTGGTCCGGCAGTGGCGAAAGCGCAGCGTGAAAGGAGCACTGGCACAAAATTTCGAAGGCGAGATAATGAGCGAGATAGATTTATGTGGAGACATACACAACATCTACGAAATATCAAGGGCAAATATAGCCTAGAACATATTTAAAATCAATTTTAAAGTGCATACCGCGCGACTGAGCGAGATGCGGAGCCCCTCGCGACGCCGACATCAACGCAGTGGCAATGTAAACAAACCTACGTCACGAGTTTGTGTTGGCTGGTTGTTGTTGTTGGTGGTTAGAAGAAGAAAGAGACGCCTAATTTCTGCAGCCCAATAGGGAGCACGCCGCAGCGTCTTTGGCTGGTTACTGGCACACGCCTTGCGCTGCCTGCGATTCCTTCCTCCTTGCCTGCGGCTTTGCGTGTGCTGGCTGTGGTGGCTGTCAGTGCGGCGTCCGCTCGCGCGCGTGGCGCCCACTTCACAGTTTTGCGGGGTCACATCGCCAGCTGCGTTTATCTTGCCACCGGAACTGCTCCTGCCTAGCTCGGTGCTTTTTGAAACCGAAACTGTGACTGGGCGCTCTAAAAACGTCTCTAAATAAATAACCGTCACGCACTCGCGCAGACCAGGTTTGCAGCCGTGATAAGTGGGTCATAAGTAGAGACCGGATTATAGGCAAATGCCTATTTTTTTCCTTGCGTTCCTATCGCGCCACTTTGATATATGAGCATGAATTAGGGGTAAAGGAAGGCTTTTATAGTGTTGTTATAGTGCCTATAAATGCCTATTTTTGGGGTTTGTGCCTAAATGTCTATAAGTGCCCATAAATGCCTATTTTCAAAATTGGTGCCTATATGAACGCTATTTAGCCTCAAATTTTGCTTTCGAGTACAGTTTGAGACCGTAATTAATGTTACCAGGCAAAATTGACGTTTCGGAACTTTATGGGGTGCAACAACCTAGTTCCCTAGTTCAACAAACATCCGGGAAGCAACCGGTAGCAGCAGTGAAATGGGACGCGCCGGCCACCTTACCCCACCGCACTGACATGGCGCGAGCGGTTGGAGCAGGGGAGAGGAAAAGACGCTATTTCTGCAACCCTAAATGGGAGCACGTCCCAGCGTGTACAGTGGATGGGGAGAGGAAAATAAAGGCTGGAAGAGGAGAGGGGAAGAAGAGGAGAGTGGCGTCTATGGCCGAGGACGTGGCGGGCGGCTTTTACCGCCGGTTTCCCAGTCCAGTGTTTCCATGGAATTGAAGCACCTCCTTGAAGACTTGGGCGTGGTGGGCAGTCTTGGGCAGTAACTAGTTACTAGTAACGCGTTACCGGTAACTAGTTACTTTTTTCAGTAACTTGTAACTGTAACTAGTTACACTTAAATTGGAGTAACTTGTAACTGTAACACTGTTACTTTTTACACGGTAACTGTAACGGAAAATACCGTTACAGTTACTTCCGTTTTTATAACAATTTATCCAACAGCAAAAGGCCGATGTTACACGCTTTTCACTTTTTCTAACTTTCTCTTTACCATATTCTCTCCACCTTTCAACTTTCCAATAGGGCTCCCCTCGCACTTCAGGAGAAGTCGCTAAGCTTCCCTGCAGAAGGCCATGTTCGAAGTTTACTTGTAAACTACATGTCTTAAATCAATCAAGCTGAGACTGAACAGCTTGCTAAGTTCACGTCCTTATTTATTTATTTATTTTTTTTTTGGGGGGGGGGGGGGAGGGGGGGGGGCATATATACTCTCATCATCACTTCAGCTTCTATAGCTGTGTTCTTGGTGTGTCAGTGGAGAATTCCTTCGTCCGAGGCGCCGAGCTAATCGTGTTTGACAGGTGACTAGAAAACAACAGCGCGAAACGGCTGAAAGCCAGAAGTGCTGTGAACAAGCGAAGCAATTTAAAACTTCTTTGAAATTGATTGTCAAAGGCCTACTCCGACTTAACACAAGAATTATTAACAAAATGAAAGACGTTTTGCCTCCTGTGCAGGTGGCATCCTCTGTATTCACTGGCAACAAAAAAAAAAAAAAAAAAGGAAAAGCAAATTTGCGCACTGCGATCAGTCCATTAGACACACACATGCCCTCACAAATCTTCGGTAGGAGGCTGCGCTTGCTGTTGCAAACCGATGCGTCATGGCGAATGAACCACGTCTCCAGAAGCCTCCCCCCCCCCCCCCCCCCATTTGCTTTCGTTCATGATCAAGCGTTGTCGCATTGTTTAGGTCAAAGCTATACCCTGTGCAGCAGTGTTCAACAAGCTCCGTTTAAGAAAGCGTTGCATGGTTGACTTTAGCAACCTTTCCTTTCCATCATCATACTTGTAGATGATCCCGCACCGATCGTCCGTAGGTGTGCGGTATTTGGGCAACATGTGTCTGGGTTTCGCGAACACGTGTCCCGAGGTATAGCGGGGTTTAAAGACGGTTTGTATGAACAGCCATAGGCGTGCGCAAGAGGGGGGGGGGGGGGGACCGCCCCCCTAATCACCTCAGAGGGGAGGGGGGGCCGCAAAGTCTGCCCCATACATTGCCTTAATAGGGAGGGGGGGCGCGACGGAGACCCCTCGCCCCCACTTCCCCTGAAGGGGAACCCTGCGCACGCTTATGTGCCAAGCGGACCCCTTAGAGAACATACGGAATAAACTGAATGGACGTCGTCTTCTCTCGTTACGCACTCCCCGTTCCTCTTCGTACGTTTTTATTAAAAAAATTCTTTCATTTGGTATGTAATCAGTTAGTTATTTCACACGGTAACGGAAAAGTAACGACGTTACTTTTTAATGGTAATTGTAACTGTAACAAGTTACTTTTGGAAACTCGGTAACTGTAACTGTAACAGAGTTACTTTTTTGGCTTAGGTAACTGTAACTGTAACAGTGCTACTTTTTACTGGTAACGTGCCCATGACTGGTGGTGGGGGGCAGGAAACAGGAGGTACCTGCGCGCAGCAGCGGGAATATGGAGAGCGAGTGCGAAACCATGGAGGGCCGTCAGGAGAAAGTAGAAAGTAGGTAAAAAAAATCAGATGTGCACATGGCTTTCGTTTCGTTTGTAATTTACTCTTTAAGGGCGCTTCACCAGGTCACATGAGAAATTTTAGTCATATACTGGAAGTGTTCGCGTGCCTAATGAAGAGCTTTGTACCACAAGAACTTTTTAATTGGTTCATTACGAGCCGCGAAAGCGTGATGCCGGTAGGTGAGCTTGAAACCTTTGCCACTCACAAGCCAAATTCCTTCCCTGCCCTGTTCGGTATCAGGGAAACTGGGAGCCGGAAGATCACACGACGTTGACGCATACGCCATGCGCACGCAAGATTACACTATGTGCACATGACATGCCCAAGCCACGTCGTGCGCACAAGCGGTGTTGTATCGTTTCGGCGTTCGCTCTATAGTGTACTGCCTGTTTCTGTGGGATGGATCCTTCTATGCGTTTGGAGAGGCTGGCATGGATCCTGTATCCTTACCACGACACAGCGCGTCGCACAGCTGGAACTGCTGTAAGGGACGATGCACCAAAAACATGCTAAGCGTTGTCAGCGCTGGCGCCGGCACGACGCGGGAACGGCGAGAACACGAACACAAAAGAAATATAGGCAGCTAAGTCTCGCATCGCTCTCGATTCGAAGAAAAAAACTAAAGAAAAACGCGCACACATTCCATTTGTATGTTTTAATATTTCTATTAACTTTCATTCCTCTATTCAACCAACAGATTGCACAAATTACACATGTATGGTATGATAAACTTTATTAAGGTCCTGCAGTGCGTGGCTCAACACGCAG
Organism: Rhipicephalus appendiculatus; assembly: GCA_030522465.1. NCBI lineage: Eukaryota > Metazoa > Arthropoda > Arachnida > Ixodida > Ixodidae > Rhipicephalus > Rhipicephalus appendiculatus. The sequence continues at coordinate 98,067 of JALIZH010008047.1, read as the reverse complement.
CGGGCCGCTCCCACGTTGGGACCGGAAGGCCAAGCCTCTCGGCCGCATCGTGGGCCTGCTGGACAGCCCAGAGTTGGTCGGCCAGAAGGGGGGCTACGGAGGGCCGCATCCCACCTGGCCGAGTTGTTATCGACCTTAGCGTGTGACTGGGCACACCGCCAGAGCATGTGGTCTAACGTGGATATTTCTCCGCATGAGGGACAGGAACTGTCGTTATACGTATCAGGATAGATCGTGTGGAAAAGATGCGGGTTAGGATATGTATTTGTTTGCAAAAGCCGAAGTGTGAGGGCCTGAGCTCTGTTGAGCCGCGGATGTGGAAGAGAGTAAATTCTACGTGCGAGACAGAAGTGTTTTGTTATTTCGTTGTAGGTAGAAGGAGTGTCCCTGTTCTTGATAAATTACACATGTAGCCTCGAATAATTCTCGCAGTTTCATGTACTACTGTGACATACACAGGACCATTCCTTGTTGAACTTCACTTCCCCCACATTTGCAACAGCTTTTCGCCTGGAGGACCCCCCAACAAATTGTAAAAACTGTTGGAAATAAAGATTTGATTGATTGATTGGTTGATTGATTGATTGATTGATTGATTGATTGATTGATTGGTGCGCGCGCCCGTGAGATAAAGGGCACGGGGCATTCAGTCTGACATTTCACCTCCTTCCGGGGAGCGTAGCGTTGCAAATCTTGACAGACGTGATCGTTAGCGCAGTGCATGCATTACACTTCTAGCTCGAAACGCTCAAACCTGGTAAGGGGCCCTTTATAGTGTTCCCACAAAGAGGAGAAATTTACCTTGCGCTATTAGACCCGGCCAATACGAGGCTAACAGACCCTTCTGGCCTTTTAGCGGTCTGGCCATTGAATCCTGTGCTGCCCTTCCCAGCCATACCGAAAAGAAGCAGACCCAGGAGCGTGTTTATTCGATGGTGGACACTTAACTTACCATTCTGGACAATAAAAGGAGAGACCGTGTTCTGGAAACCGTGCCCGAAAAGGGACCATTGCATGGCTATGTTAAATCATTGACGCCTTTGTACAATCATAAAATTTCCTGTCGTAGACCAGGTCGCGCACGTCCTTATTCGAAAATTTGAGTTTTTGTAAAAAATTTATTGTGCCTATATTTACGATTTTGGGGGCCTAAAACTGTGTTTTTCCTGCCTATTTTTGGCGCCTTAAAACACGATTTTTAGTGCCTAAAAATCCGGCCTCTAGTCATAAGCTACCTACTGCAACAACAACGAAAAAAAAAAGTGCAAAATTTCTCTGTCAGGGCTCCTTGAACACATTTTCACATGTGAAGCCAATCACTGAGGGCATCGCGGGCGAAAGTAGGTACGTTTTATGGCGCTTGCGGCGTACGCGACCGAACTACGCAAGAAGTCCGTGCCTTCGCTTCGGAAACGAAGTTGTGCAGGGCTTGACAGTTCTCCCACTAGTTTTTTACGTGCAGAAATGGCATAATCTCTTTTAAAATAAACATGCATTCGCTTTTGAACCAGGATATTTGTGCAAGTTTTAACGAAAGGCCTACTGTAAGGACGTTAGCGTTTGTTTTAGCCACTGTTGCGACTGGCCTGCTGCTGGAGCCCACCAGCGGGTAGCGTGGTGCTGAGCGAAGGTGTCGAACCGCAGGCCCACCGATGTCAGGAGCAGAGAGCCGAGGCAGTGAGCGACTCGGGAGGAGGAAACTTAACAGAAGTTTATTTACATGATGAAAGATGACAGATTCGTGTCGAGCGGGAGCTCGACGGCTCGTTATATACAGTTCATATTCCTTGTTAGGGAAATGCTTTCATTAAAATGTCCAATCACTGCACGAGTGACCATTTGAAGGGAACGTCCCTCCGACGCACATGGTTACCGCCGCCAAGGGGGCGTCCACTTAACCTTCTTTCCATAACCGCTTCGAGAGAAGAGAAAGCGAGGGAGTGCTGTCCCTTCTTGATCGCTGTCAAGTTCTGACGAACTATGACGTCACTCCACACCTGCACACCACTCGTCGCAAACACAGGTTCCCCGAAAGAAATGTCTGCAGAAACACGCCCTTCGCGTGCGCATTCCACCACCATCGCATTCCTCATACTTGAAAGGCGAGGACCGCTCCCTTTTTGGACAACGATGCGTCTTTGCACGTGCAGGTAGAAGCGCCTGGACAAGTGTAGGCGAGTGCAGGTATAAACGACAAACACATTCTCCGCAGTGAGAGGGTGAGGGGGGGGGGGATCTCCCAGTGTCCAAGAAGCCTGAAAGACCCTTTTGTGGACGGTTGGCGCTAATCCTTGGAAACGCTTTGTAACACCACCCACCCTAACCAAGTTGTACCATGGGCCTTCGTCGCGTTTTAGATATTCGCCCTGTCGAATTATTCGAATCTTCGAATACCAGCTATTCGAAAGTCGAATCAAATCATTCGATAAGGTATTATTCGATTCGAATTCGAAATTCGGATATTCGCACACCCTTAATAATTTGTTATTGCTTGCGTTGTTTGCTACAGTTTACAAAGCTCCCCATTAAACATTGCTTGTTATGATACTGCGGCATGACGCTTGCAGTAGCGCATGCAGACGACAATCTGCAATGCATTTTGTTAGGCAGCCCGGAGGGAGTGATACGGAAAAACGTAATTTCGTACAATACATCGTCGATTCGTATAGGAAATTGTAGGCCTTCAAGCTTCACGAAAATTCTAGATTTATTGTGATCGTACTAGTTACACAGATGTTCGCTAGCAACCACGCAGATATCTTAGTAAAGGAGCTGATACAACCGGAAATAAATGACCGACTGCTGCTTACCCTAACCTTATGCACCTTTCTGAATTCAAGTGCCTATCTTATTGTGGCCTTGCAATGCGTTTCTGTTCATTATTCAATTTTTGCGAGCACACTAAGCGACCTGTGTTCTGAGTTGCCGCATAGTTCTTCGATGCTTGACATAGGAAAGTAGTAAGCTGGTATTTGATCATACTCATTCAATACAGAACGTGAAAAAAAAATAATAAAAACATTTCGATTATCTTTGACAACGGTATTGAAACTAGTGGCTTTTCCCCCCTCCATCCTGCTTGGAAATTCTCCTGCAAAAGATCATCGCTTTACGCCTTTACTACGTGTATTGGGCTAACGTAGCCAAAGCATCATTCCTTGGCGAACAATAACAGCGTTAATACTATCGATGAAGAGATAGAACGCATGTGGGAAAGCTGCTCTGCATTCCTGCATGTGAGCGGGCTCCCCAATCTCCACCCTATCGTTTGCATTAAATATAATACATATACGCGTACTATGCATTCAATAGCGTCGATAACATCGCTACGTTCAGCTCCTGCCGACAACAACAACAACAACAAAAAAAAAAATTCGGCAGATCCCACACACTGTGGGAATCGATGTAATGCGAAGCAGCCAGGAAGGAGCAAATCATGCTTTACATAATTTGCATGTCATGTTTTACATGTTACGACCTGTCATTTGTGTTCGTCATACAGTCAGGTCGCGATATACCAATTTTGTTGTATGTCACACTAGCGAACTGGACGCAAGCGCACCATGAGCGTGGCATGTAAATGGCATTGTAGACGACATGCATGCCAAGATTTTCATGTTACCACCTGCCACTTATGTTCGTTATACAGTCATGTCACTCAATACCAAATTTGCTGTATATCAAGCTAACGAAACGGCCGCGAGCACGCCATGAGCGTGGCATGCAAGTCATGTCGCACATGACAAGTCATGATTTCCATATTACCACTTGTCATTTATGTTCGCCATACAGTCATGTCACTCAATACCAAATTTGGTGTATCTCAAGCTAACGAAACGGCCGCGAGCGCGCCATGAGCGTGGCATGCAAGTCATGTCGCACATGACAAGTCATGATTTCCATATCACCGCTTGTCATTTATGTTCGTCATACAGTCATGTCACTCAATACCAAATTTGGTGTATATCAAGCTAACAAAACGGCCGCGAGCGCGCCATGAGCGTGGAATGCAAGTCATGTCGCTCATGAAGTCATGATTTCCATATTACAACTTGTCATTTATGTTCACCATACAGTCATGTCACTCAATACCAAATTTTGTGTATCTCAAGCTAACGAAACGGCCGCGAGCGCGCCATGAGCGTGGCATGCAAATCATGTCGCACATGAGAAGTCATGATTTCCATATTACCAGTTGTCATTCATGTTCGTCATACAGTCATGCCACTCATTACTAAATTTGGTGTATATCAAGCTAACAACACGGCCGCGAGCGCGCCATGAGCGTGGAATGCAAGTCACGTCGCACATGACAAGTCATGATTTCCATATTACGACTTGTCATTTATGTTCGTCATAGAGTGATGTCACTCAATAAAATATTTGGTGTATATCAAGCTAACGAAACGGCCGCGGCGCGCCATGAGCGTGGAATGCAAGTCATGTCGCTCATGACTACACTGTAAGCAAAAACTATCCCAGATTGGGGTTTTTGCGGCTCATGACCTCTGAAAACTCCCTCGCGTTTAAAATTACTACCTCATGTTGGAGTAAAAGGCGGTACATGACATAGTTTTACCACCACCTCTCAGGGACGTAGTAAAAGGATGTCACAATCCAGTTTTACTACGTGGGGAGTTTTGTCACGTAACTTTTAACCACGATGTGAGAGTTTTTATCACGTGACTGGAAGCTGCAGCTGCTTCGGCGGCTTCCCCCCCCCCCCCCCCCCCGAGTGACGCTCTCAGTTCCAGTGAAGGTATGCGAGCCCCACAAATGCCTTTTTTTTTTTTCAAAGAGTGGTATGGCATTGTCGCGCTTCGTGGTTGACCCCCCAGTGCACGGCCGCTCGATCTCCCCCTTTGGTGCCCAGTGCATGCACTTTCACTGGAACTGGGTGCTGCTGAAGCGAAACGAGCGAGGAAAGCGTTCTGTGAACGAAAGGGCGTGCTCGAAGAAAAAAAGCCGGCAGATCCCACGCACTGTGGGAATCGATGTAATGCGAAGCAGCCAGGAAGGAGCAAATCATGCTTTACATTATTTGCATGTCATGTTTTACATGTTACGACCTGTCATTTATGTTCATCATACAGTCACGTCACGCAATACCAAATGACATGTCATGATTCCATATTACGGCTTGTCATTTATGTTCGTCATACAGTCACGTCGCGATATACCAAATTTGGTGTATATCAAGCTAACGAAACGCCGGCGAGCACTCCAGGAGCGTGGCATGCAAGTCATGTCGCACATGACAAGTCATGATTTCCATATTACCACTTGTCATTTAGGTTCGTCATACAGTCATGTCACTCAATACCAAATTTGGTGTATCTCAAGCTAACGAAACGGCCGCGAGCGCGCCATGGGCGTGGCATGCAAGTCATGTCGCACATGACAAGTCATGATTTCCATATTACCACTTGTCATTTATGTTATTCATACAGTCATGTCACTCAATACCAAATTTGGTGTATATCAAGCTAACGAAACGGCCGCGAGCGAGAGTGGAATGCAAGTCATGTCACTCATGACAAGTCATGGTTTCCATATTACCACTTGTCATTTCTGTTCGTCATACAGTCATGTCACTCAATCCCAAATTTGGTGTATGTGGAGCTAACGAAACGGCCGCGAGCGCGCCATGAGCGTGGAATGCAAGTCATGTCACTCATGACATGTCATGATTTCCATATTACGGCTTGTCATTTATGTTCGTCATACAGTCACGTCGCGATATACCAAATTTGGTGTATATCAAGCCAACGAAACGGCCGCGAGCGCGCCATGAGCGTGGAATGCAAGTCATGTCGCACATGACATGTCATGATTTCCATATTACGACTTGTCATTTATGTTCGCCATAGAGTCATGTCACTCAATACCAAATTTGGTGTATATCAAGCTAACGAAACGGCCGCGAGCGCGCCATGAGAGTGGAATGCAAGTCATGTCACTCATGACATGTCATGATTTCCATATCACGGCTTGTCATTTATGTTCGTCATACAGTCACGTCACTCAATCCCAAATTTGGTGTATATCAAGCTAACGAAACGGCCGCGAGCGCGCCATGAGCGTGAAATGCAAGTCATGCCGCTCATGACATGTCATGATTTCCACATTACCACTTGTCATTTATGTTCCTCATAGAGTCACGACACTCAATACCAAGTTTGGTGTATATCAAGCTAACGAAACGGCCGCGAGCGCGCCATGAGCGTGGAATGCAAGTCATGTCGCACATGACATGTCATGATTTCCATATTACGGCTTGTCATTTATGTTCGTCATACAGTCATGTCACTCAATACCAAATTTGGTGTATATCAAGCTAACGAAACGGCCGCGAGCGCGCTATGAGCGTGGAATGCAAGTCATGTCGCTCATGAAGTCATGATTTTCATATTACCACTTGTCATTTATGTTCGCCATACAGTCATGTCACTCAATCCCAAATTTGGTGTATGTCAAGCTAACGAAACGGCCGCGAGCGCGCCATGAGCGTGGCATGTAAATCATACTTTTCATGACAAGTTAGTCATGATTTTCATGATATGACCATCCATTTATGTTCGTCATACAGTCATGTTATGCCATACCAAATTTGGTATAAATCCCATTAACGATACGGCCAGGACAGCACAAAGTCGTAGGCGGCTAGATAGATAGATAGATAGATAGATCGATCGATAGATAGATAGATAGATAGATAGATAGATAGATAGATAGATAGATAGATAGATAGATAGATAGATAGATAGATAGATAGATAGATAGATACGCTCAAAGTCGCCGAAGTTCGCTAAGAAATGCTTCGCATTTAAAAAAAACTGCTGGAAAGCCGTCTTGCAGATTTTCGCAAACTTTGGCGTATGTTGTTTAGTGGCCCTGTATGGAGACTGGCGAGTGTCAGAAGCTCGCGCTGTATGTGTCTCGTTGCGCTGATGGCAAGCTCAACTGGATCTCACGTGTTTCTTCTATCATCGAGCGGCCGTGCGCGTACGAGCGCGAGCCTCCGAACCTGGACGTCGCGGATACCTCGCTTCCGTGCTGAATCGCGAAGAGCTACGAAGAACACAGCCAGCGGTAACAACATCAAGCTGGTGTGATCGTCCGTATTGCTTCCTGGAGAGTGACCGGTTACAACTTCGAAGCGATAGGAAAAAGGCTTCGCTACGTCGTCGGCACCGAGCCGGCCAGTGTGAGTGCGTCGCCGGAGCAGGTGAAACAAGCGTCGCATAGATTTTGTTTCACAGAAAGCAATGTCTGCTGTAGTAAAGTACAGCCGGAATTGTCCGCAGCATGCGCCAACCGTTTTCAAACATCTAGATCGAAGGCGAGCACCGATACGAGGCATACGGAACCAGCGTGCGGCCGCCGGTGAGCACGGTGAAAACCCGGTCGGTGTGCCGTCTCGTTCGTTGTGAGTACATCGCTCCATAAGACGCCGCGAATAGCGGAGACGTATTTTTCATTGCTGTCTAAAATAACAACGACGAAAATTGCAGAGGAGGTGCATTCTGTGATCGCCAGCTGTCTTTCATCGCATAGCCGTGCTCCTCGAAAAGGCCTAGCGACGCCGTTGGTCCGAAGAGGCGCGGCACCGCTCTTCTTCGCCGGCGTTCCTGAATATGTGCTTCGACTGTGTTTGTGTACTGCCACTCAATGAAAATTATTGAGCTGCCATGGTTTGTGTGTGCTTAGGTATATATATTGTGGAGTTGTGCGTGAGCACTGCTAACGCGTGTGGGCCAGCAGGCTGCAGTGCCAGCTAATAATTGGATAATCAAAAAAGGTAAGATCGGGAGGGTTTATGCTAAGAGGTCGGTGTGACTCATGGTGACTTGCAACCCACCTTAAGTTTACGCGTGCGCTATGAAACTTTATTGTTCAACGATGCCAAAAAGTAGCTCTCCCACCGGCACTGCATGGCGGGTCAAATGCGGTGCCTATATATACCGGGTGGTCGAAGTACGGTTGAGTAACGCGAGCGGTCCGTTCAGGTGATGTTTTATTTTTGCATTGGTTGTGTGTGTGTGTGTGTGTTTGTGTATATGTTAATCTCTGTATATGTCATCAATTCCGCGTCATTTGATGCTTAATAAATGCGTTGGCTCATGGTCTGATCACAGCTGTCACTTTTTATTTATTTTTTTTTTGTACCACTAGAAATACCTCTCAGAAATCACCCTAAAAACCTTGTAACGGCAGTAAAAAATTACTCCAACTATACTCGCTGAAAACCTCGGCGGGGTAAATAATTACTACCGTTTCTACGCTCAAAAACTCGACTAGCGTGAGAGTAAATTTTTACCTCGACTGGTACGTAGTAAAAAAAAAACCCAGAAAAGGTAGTGCGCTAGAGGACAAGCAGTTTACTCCAGTTTTTGGTTTTTTTTCTGGTTATTTTTGTTTAGTGTGTAGAGACCGGATTATAGGCAAATGCCTATTTTGTTCCTTGCGTTCCTATCGTGTCACATTGATATATGAGCACGAATTAGAGGTTAAGAAGGGCTTTTATAGTGTTTTTATCGTGCCTATAAATGCCTATTTTTGGCGATCGTGCCTAAACGCCTATAAGTGCCTACAAATGCCTATTTTGCAAATTGGTGTTTATATGAACACTATTTAACCTCAAATTTCACTTTCGAGTGCTGTTTCAGACCGTTATTCATGTTACCAGGCAACATTGACCTTTAGGAATAGTATAGGGTTCAAACTAGCCTTCTAGTTCAACAAATTTCCGGAAAACAACCGCTAGCAGCTGTAAAATGGGACGCGCCAGCCATGTTACGCTAACGCGCTGAGATGTCGCGAGCGGCTAAAGGAGAAGAGGTTCGGGAGAGGAAAAGACGCTGTTTCTGCAACCCTAAATGGGAGCAAGTCAACGTCTACTATGGAAATGGGGATAGGGAAATAAACATGGGAAGATGAGATGAGAAGAAGAGGAGAGTGGCGTCCATGGTCGAGGATGCGGCGGGTGGCTTAGAGCCGTTTGTCCATTCCAGTGTCAAGGAAGTGAACCACCTTGAAGACATGGGTGTGGCAGTGGGCAAGAAATAGGAATTCCCTCTGTGCAGCCGCGGGAAGGTGACGGACGAATGCGAAACCATGGAGTACTGTCAGAGGAAAGGAGAGTGTAGATCAAAAGTGCGAAAAATGAGATGTGCATGCGGGTTTGGTTTTGTTTGTTGATGAGTGCCCAATGAAGAACGTTGGACCACAATAATTTTTTAAGTTGGTTCATTACGAGCCGCAAAACCATTATGCGAGGAGGCCTCATGCGCACGCAAGGTCACGTGCGCGTGACGTGCCTGAGCCAGGCCGTGCACGCGAGCGGTGTGGTGTCGTTTCGGCGTTCTCTGTAGTGTACTGCCTATTTCTTTGGGATGGATCTCTCAGTGCGCGCACGTTTCGAGAGGCTGGCACGGATCACGTATCCTTACCGCGACACACCGCGTGGCACAGCTGGAACTGTTGTTAGGGACAATGCACCAAAATCGCGCCAAGCGTTGTTAGGGCTGGTGCCGGCGCGACGCGGGAACGGCGAAAACACGAACGCATACGAAATGGAGGCAGATTAGTCTCACATCTCGCTGTGATTCGAAGTAAGAAATAAAAACTAAAAATGCAAACACATTCCGCTTGTGTGTTGTATTATTTCTCTCGACTTTCATTCATCTATTAAAGGGGCCATGACACCCAATTTTCGACCATAATCTGTGTTATGTAGGTTGATCCTTGTACGTTCACGGACAAGCTGGCGAAATTTTAGCGCATTTGGTCGTGCCGTTAATTTATAATTGAATATTTTTATAAACGAGCGAGCGGCCTGAGAGTCTGGCAACACTGGCACGCTCGCTAGCCGTGACGTAACGAGTAGCTTGCTGTGCGAGCGTCTGCACGGTCTGCATTCCGTGTTCCGTGTTCAGCTGCGCGTGCGAACGAGCTATTTCTGCTTTTCTCAACTTGCCTCTGGAACTAAATGACTTGCAGCGGTTGAAACAGCAACAGAGCAACACTCGCAGTGAACATACTGACCGCGTGTGGAACGTAGCAGACGACGTCACTGCTCCTCGCAGTTAGTGACGTCACGCACGCCATGGCAAAATGGCGGTCGCCGGCGGTGGGCGGAGTTTACAGCCGAAGACTTCCCCGGCTTATTTTGGACAGAAATAATCTTTTACAGTCCAGTTTTCACACGTGTACAAGCATATTTGACCCTCTACCTTCGTTTTTCGCCAAAAACGGCAAATTGTTGGGTGACCAGGTCATGGCCCCTTTAAGCAACATATTACAGAAATTACACATGTCGCCTCGAATAATTCTCGCAGTGTCACGTGATACTGCGAGCGATGTCAGAGCACCAATCTCTACGTAGCGGAACGACGTTAGAGCTCAGTTAACTACGCAGGAGCATTCCTTGTTGAACGTCAACCCGTACATCTTGGATCGCGCGCTTGCGAGAAGGGCAAGCGGTGTCCATTTTGAAATTTCACATTTTTCCGAGGCGCGTAACGTTGCAAATCTTGGCAGACGTGATCGTGAGCGCCCAGTTCATGCAAAACTTTTGTCATGCAAAACACTGGTGAGGGGCCCTTTAAAGGTGTTTGTCGACAGAGTAGCAACTGACCCTACGCGATTAGACCCGGCCAATACGAGGCATCCCTCCCTTCTGTTTTTTTAGCGGTCTAACTACCTGTTTCTGTGCATGCCGAAAATAAAAAGATCCATGACTGTGTCGATTCCACGGTGGACACTTTACTCGCCATGATAGATAATAAAAGGAGAGACTGGGTTCTACGAACCGAGCGGCAAAAAGGACAATGGCGTGGCTATGTTCAACGGTTGGCCCCTTTGTGTCATCATGAACAATAACATTCCTTGCTTTTCTGTCGTAAATACAGGTCGCGCACGTCTTTGTTTGAAATATTTTGAATTTATGTAACAATTTATTGTGCCTATATTTACGATTTTGGAAGCCTAAAACTGTGTTTTGCCTGCCTATTTTTGGCGCCTAAAACGCGCTTTTTAAGTGCCTAAAAATCCGGCCTCTACTCATGACATGTCATGATTTCCATATTACGGCTTGTGATTTATGTTCGTCATACAGTCACGTCGCGATATACCAAATTTGGTGAATATCAAGCTAACGAAACGGCTGCGAGCTCGCCATGAGCGTGGCCTGCAAGTCATGTCGCACATGAAAATCATCATTTCCATATTACCACTTGTCATTTATGTTCGTCATAGAGTCATGTCACTCAATACCAAATTTGGTGTATATCAAGCTAACGAAACGGCCGCGGCGCGCCATGAACGTGGCATGTAAATCATACTTTTCATGACAAGTTAGTCATGATTTTCATGATATGACCAGCCATTTATGTTCTTCATACAGTCATGTTATGCCATACCAAATTTGGTATAAATCCCATTAACGATACGGCCAGGAGAGCACAAAGTCGTAGGTGGCTAGATAGCTACGCTCAAAGTCGCCGAAGTTCGCTAAGGAATGCTTCGCATTTAAAAAGAAGAGTAGGTTTGGTCCCGAGCCTTTCTTATAAATGCTTCCAACCCTATTTCAAGGACTTCGTTACATACTAACCACTGTAAGTTTACTTCTCACAATTTGATTAACATTTGATGTTTTATGAACTACCGCGCCAGAGGTATACTAATGACGATATTAAAGCAATGGCATGAAAGACATTACACTTATAGCTAAAGCTTAAATAAGAGGAAGGCGCGCGCATTAACTTCCCGGCCACGGAATTAAACTCCCCGCTGTCCTGCACGTAGAAGCAATATTCAGGAGCGTTTTAATTTCGGGCTCGCCTTCCGATGAAGCCACGCATAGAGTCGCCAGTAATCCAGACATTATTCCAGGGACCGGCAATTACTCCTCGGAGCGGGAAGCTTAGCGCCGGGAAAAAGCTGTCAAGAAGCAAAACTAACAAAAACGAAGTGCGAGAGAGAAAGGGGAAGAAGACTGGTAAATGTATTCCTGAAGAATAAGCGGGAGGGCTTTAAAAAAATTCGGCAGATCCCACGCACCTTTGGAATCGATGTTATACGAAGCATCTGGAGGGAAACTGACTGTGTTGTAATTTTTTATTGAGCGAAACGTTACAAAATGACGCTAACGATATGTACAAATGTTAATTGTACTCTGAGACATACGTTGAACAGTAGAATATGTTTTCTATAACCAGTTGTTTACAATTGCGTAAAGATGCCAACAGCAAAAAAGGTATTAGCAGCACCAGAAGCGGTAAGCTGATATGTAGCACTTGTGCTCGCGAGGATAGTAGCTCTGGGCACTGCTACATAAATCAACTTCAGTGGATGGCGCTTAAATACAATTGACGTTATCCCGACGTGACGGCTGTATCATAGGAGTACATATGTAATGTTTATAAAATTGGATAGCCAGCACTGCAACCACAATGGGCGTTTCCCGAACATTAAGGTCTATTTCAAAAGCAGTTCCGAGACCTGGCGTGGCTGTGTGGTAGAATGCTTGATTGCCACGCATAATGCTTGGTTCGATTTCTGCTGGGACCTTGACATTTATTCTTTGCATTCGTCGGCTAAATTTTTGCTGCCGAGATTTCCAGCCAAATTGAAAGATTGGGGGGTTGAAATCGATGGACACAACCTTCATTTCAGGCAGAAACTAGAGGAAAATAATGAATTTAATGAGTTTTTCACGAACCGCCGCGTCTAGCGGCCGCGCCGTCAACTAGAGGATGTGACGTGAAACTCGCCGGAAACAGTCATCCCAGCAATACCTGCCTTCGCCCGCGTTAGGGTGGCTAGAAGGGGAGGTGTGCTGAGCGCCGCGCGTTTCCCTTGCCAGAGAGGGTCGCTCTGCGCGCCGATGCCGCTAGGGGCGCTGCTGCAAGGGGCGCTGCGTGGGACAGCCGCCGCCGTCGCAGATTGCCCGCAGAAGCCTAGCGCTCGACAGCGCGGCGGCGTCGTTTTTTTTTTTTCCAGCGTTTACGTGGTTTTTATTGTACGCGGATCATACATTTTTTACCAGTGAGGACAATGCTCTATAAAACGACAAAGAAAATGGAAAAGTTTGAAAAGCTTGAATAACGAATCGAACGGTGTTCTATTCAATTCAGTATCCGAATCGTTATCGCATATTCGGAATGCCGAGTATTTTTAGAGTAATTAGCACTGGCGGAAAAACCCCAAAGGAGCAACACCTATTAGAACATCGAGGCAACATTTTTCTTGTTTTAATTGTTGGATTACGAAGATCCATATATGCAGGTGCTTCTATTTAAAACTTTAGTGTCATCCTCAATCTGCTATGCACGAAATTCATGATATTGATTCAGGAAACATATTGTTGATTTTTATTTTTATTTTACTTTATTTAAAAATACTGCAGGCAACATCAGGGCCCAAGCAGAAGTGGTGAGAAAAGAAAAAAAAAGAAACGATCATGTACATGAGTGGCATTTAAGAACACATGGACATATAGAAAAATCAAATAAGATTAAGACATACAACACTGTAAATCACAGAACGTTGCATTCCGAATACATAAGTTCGAAAAATAGAAAAGTAAATCATACAATGTTGCATGCCCAGCAGTTTATACATACCAAAGTTGATGATTGCAATGATGCTAACAAATGAGTCTACTGAAGCAGAGGAAACAGCACTCTGAGGTAGTTTATTCTACTAGTCGATGGCAGTTTTAAGCCTCAGTTTTATTTTAACAGTGGCGACAAAGTACCTCCTTGAATTCTGAATTAACCGCTGTATTTCAGCGTACAGTTAAAATTTTTTCTCATAGGCTGTCACTGCTTACACGAGCTTACCGCAGTTAACGTAACAGTGGCATTTTTTCCCGGTTAAAGTTAATCGTAACGTTGCTTTGTTAATGTCTGCGACTATTTGTTCCAAAGTAAATATTGTTGAAGCATAGAACTGTTTCGAAAATTGTTGCCTTACTATTCGAATAGTATTCAATTTGTATTCGATTCCTCGTCATTTATACTATTTCATTCGCATTCGATGCGGTTCTAAAATTGTATATTCGCACAGCCCTGTAGGTACAGGTCTTCGACAGTAAAAGCATCTTTGTTCCGAGCACCGGCATACAAAGAGCTGTTTTAGACGTGGGCTCGTGTAACACCGAGAGTTGATGCTGAATAAATGGTGCCCGCCTCGCCTATTACATCGCCGGCTATGTGACAACAGAGCAGATTATTTGCATCGATTGGGAACTATGCAAAGCAGCTTGCCTCAACATCAAAGAAAATGGCACCAAAAATCTGCCGGTGGGGGGCAGTGGGACCATGGTGGTCTCCTTTACCTGTCAGACGGGCTGTACCACTTAATTCAGTCGCTTGAGAACAAGATGACCATTTTTATAAACAGCTCGCCTCCACGCAGTCTGTTGCAGATATGTAGCAAAAGATTGGGTAAACGTCACAGGTCGGTTACAGTGAGCATGTCATTATGTTAAAGCGATCCGTTACACGTTTTTATTGCTTAACTCGCTTCATTTATAAACGAAGTCAACCAAAAGGAGCAACAAATGAAATCCAAGCGGGCTAAGCCCTGTGTTCTGTCGACTTTTTATTGCACAGATCGAAGAAACTTGCTTCGCGTACGAAGGCATTTTCTTTTCGACTAATATCTTTTTTTTTTTCCTGCTGAAAAAACGTACACACGACGTTTTGACCAGCAGCCAGGAAGCCATGGGTCCAAGAAAGCAGGCAAGTTTTTAACAATGTGAATAAGCATTGATTAGACTTCAATACATTGCAATGATGCATAATTGCAATTGGTAAAATGGCACGACAGAAGGAAAAAAAAGAAACACGGCGCTTAAATTAAGTGGCATGCCCGACATGCGTCGAACGATATTACTAGCGCGCAGTGCTACTCGGTATGCAGCCTGCTGCATGATAATGCATGCGAACGCTATTTTTCAAAGAACGGGATGAATGCAACCCCTTATTGTTGCACTCGCTGAGAAAAAACGATTAACGTTGGCAAGTGTAGCACGCAAAATATACCGCGAGCCATGTTCGTCGGACGCAAGCAAGGCTGCGCTGTACGTCGTCGGCTCAACGCCATGCGCCCCTGCGTACAGCGCCCCTTGCGGCATCGGTGCACATTGGGGACCGGTTTCCGCGGGCGCTTTTCACACCTCCCCCTTCTAGCCACCCTACCCGCGTCTCTCAACCCGCTCAGCTTGCACTACGTTTCCCAGAACCAGCACGGGAGCGAACAATGCTCCCGGCTGGGGTAAGGCATCTGTGCTTTTGTGGAAGGGAGAGAGTGGAATGAAAGGAGAGGCGGAGTAAAGGAAGGGAAGAACAGGAGCACGTGCACCCTGCATGCGCCAGGGAGAGTCTGACGTCACGGCTCCGTGTTTATCGGAACAGTGGCGTCTTCCGAGTAGAATTTCGATGTTTTCGTCAGTTTTTCAAATTTTTGTTCAGTATCCCTTTAACGCTTTCGCGTTAAAATTGCCAGTGTCTGTTCTCGCCGTTCCTGGGTAGATAAAAACTGTCAATCACCTATGGCACATACCCGCATACCTGTGGCATATACCCGCATACCCGCCCGTGGTATACGGGTATGTGCCACAAGTGTCTGGCGGAAAGGGTTTGACGACGTACGCGAATAGATTGTCACATTATTCATGTCATGACCAGCGAGTCATATTCGTCAAACCATCTTACCCTCCCATACAATTTTTGGTTTACCCCAAGTTAAGAGGGTGATCACGAGAGCACCCAGACGTAAGCGGCTAGATAGATAGATAGATAGATAGATAGATAGATAGATAGATAGATAGATAGATAGATAGATAGATAGATAGATAGATAGATAGATAGATAGATAGATAGATAGATAGATAGATAGATAGATAGATAGATAGATAGATAGATAGATAGATAGGCACGCTAAAAGTGCCTGCGGTACACAAACAAATGCTTCGCATTTAAAACTCACCGGGTCCCTTGTGCATTCACCTAAGACAACTCGAAGACGAAAGGAATCTGCTCGTTCCTTGCAGTCCGTCTATGGATCCCTCCCCGCCCCCCCTCCGAATGCTTTCTGCGCATAACATGGTTTTCCACTGGCTCCACGAAGCATTGGAGGCTTTCTGCAGTTCACCTGGTTTTGCTCTGCCTCCGTGATCGGCACGGCCCACCTTTGACCAAGCGACAACGTCATGGGATGATATCATTACGTGACGTCACGTTATGTGGCGTCAGAGCGATGATATGAAGACGCCACTAATTTCGGCGCTATTTGGCTTCGTGATGACGTCATATGTTGACGTCACTCGTACAGACGGAATCATACTTGTCTAGAGCGCCCAGCCGGCCGCTCCAGCTGCCGTTTTCTGCAGTAATATGCAAAATCCGAGGCCCGTAATGATACCAGACGTGGTCATACCGCATGCTAGCCCCTTGTGCTATAATTCCAGCATGAACGGAAGCTTGTAGCTAACGTGAGGCAACGGCTTCGGAAGACAACAACGTCCACAGCCACGCACTCCGCTGCTCTAGACAAGTGTGATTCCGCCTGTACGGACCGCGACGCCGTTCGGTACGTGGACATACCCTCTGTCCTGTGGAAACCCTTCACGCGCAGTTCACGATGAACTGCGATAAGTGGCCGCATAATTGCCCCTCTTCGTGTTCAGCTATTCTAGTAAACTGCGTTAAGGTTGTCTGGCTTTCCGTATCCGGTAATATCGTGCTACAGCTTGAGTGGCATTTTCGCACAGCTCTTTGCTGATAATGCTTTAGTCGTAGTTTACTGCACGGTACGACGCACATCACTCTTTCAACCACTGGTCCACGGTTTCTTATGGTAATGACAAATGACTTATTCAGATGTTCCTGCTAGTACAACTACGTTGTTCATATGACGCTATAAGTGAACTTATAATTTCATTATCGAAATTTTGGCCGTGTGAGCAAGCTAGGAATTTTGAAATAGATGGAGGGACGGGGGACGTAAGGCTAATAGCCAACCGTTGAGTTTCTGAACACATATTGTGTAAAAGTTTGTTACGTTAATGGGCGCTTCTCGTGTACCAATTACTTGCTTTCGAGATTGACAACTTTCTTTTTTTTTTTTTAACATTTAAGATAACCTCAACGTGCGCATAACGTGTTAAGAGCCAGCGGTAGCATTGCCAGACCTGTTAATAGCAAAACTGCTACTTTATGCCCTGTTCATACTTCTATTCACAGCCACTTCCTCCGAGATATTCAAAGTACAGGACGACTTTCCGTAACGTGTGTGTGGAACTCCGTAGCCATTACCGAGAGCAGTGACTAACGGGCGTGTTGGGAGCGTGAATGAACGCACGTGCTAGATATGCCGAACAGCCGAGGGGGGACAGAATGGGCGTGCGTCAAACGGTATTCCAAGAATTCCAAGAAAATTGATAATTTTCGGCAAGCAACACTGCTTTTCTGCATTTCCCACATCTACCACGAACACGAGCTCCTCTCCTCTCGTTGGGCTCTCTCATTTGCTTAAGAACGGCAAGGGGCTTTATGATGCTTGCCTCAACGTCGCAATAGCAATGTGATTGGCGCTACGGAAAGTAAATTAGTGATGGACAGCGCGTCGCGCTCGCTGTCCCATGACAGCACGTGCGTGAGGAATCCAGAACTGCGTACGAAGCCGTTGTATATCATATCGAAGCGCCAGTGATGTGAACACTACGCACTAAAAAGAAGAAGAAGAGGTAAGAAAATATAGAAAAGAAAGATAAAGAGACACGCTTGTCTCGAGCAACTCACCTGCGTTCGCGGCGTCGCCAGTGCAGACAATGAGGGAGAGCAGAGAGATGGCGATAATCCGACAGGCCGTTATCCACAGATCGAGGAACCACCGGCGGCGACGATAACACTGGCGTGCCATAGCTCGGCTCTCATGCTACGGTCGCAGCACCGGCTAACTTCCTCGCTTCACGAGCGCGCGGTGGAAGCGCCGGTACCACTAATTCAGATAGCCGTCATGGTTTATCAGGCTTACAGTCGCGTACTAGTCACGTTCTTTTTTGTCAAACACTCGCCAGCAGACGCGATGCAGCAGCAACACTTCCGTCGTCACCGCTGGGAAGCATGCACACTCGTTCGCGCGGTACGTGAAAAGGAGGCAGCTCGCATTGCAGAATTTTTCTTTTCTTTTTATGCGACGCAGGAGGAAACCTCGCGGAAAAGGAGTCGAGATGCGAACGGTGCACGCAAGCAGCGTCGAAGCGCGCGTACTCGTGCCACTCGTGCCCGGAGACGCCTTCTCCGCGATACAAACGTGCCGCCCGTCGCACCGGAGAGCCCAAGCAAGAGCGGCACGTCGCCGGCATCACTCGTTGGCTGGGGGGTCTGCGCGACGCCAGCGCTCCACCGAGAGGAGCGGCGAGATGACCTGGAGCAGGGGGGGTGTGTTGCCTCGGAGAATGATTCGGTAGCGGCGAATTGAGAATGAGTGGTAGGCGTTAGGGGGCAGAGGGGGGCTGATGTGCCTATGAATGTGTACCACTGTCTTACCGAGCAAAAAAAGAAGGCGAAGTAAGATGATATGAAAGGCAGAGAGGTTAAGAGTATCGGAGTAATTGTCTGGTTGACAGCTCGGCTCTGTATGAGCTGGAAGATTGCCTAAAATTGAGTATAAACTGGAAAGTCATGTGCAAGAAATAGGTCTATGCAAAGACAGTGAAGGCTCCGGAAATCGATTGCAATATTTCCTGTTGTCTCCATGCGACAATAGAAAGAAAGAAAGAAAGAAAGAAAGAAAGGAAGAAAGAAAGAAAGAGCATTGTGTTAACGTATGTAGGAACCATTGTCGAAGAATGATCAGCATTTGTTTCCAAAGGAGCAGGTGCGATTTCCTCTGATCCGGCCTATTTATTGATGCCGCAAATACGAATAATTCTTCGGGCACCCTGCTACAGTAGAACTGAAGAAATGAAATAGTGTGTTTTGTCTCTTACGGAGAACAAGAATTCCTTGGAGAACAAAGACACCAAGCATCACAAAGGATCCGAGGAATATTCGAATACGCCGCGAGAGGCGGAGCGCATCACCTTCGTGACGCTGAGACAGGAGAACGGCAGTATGAATTCGAGAACTGCGTTAAAGAAAGGTTTTTGTGGGCGAGACCAACATGAATCTAGGCCGCTGTAAAAGATGAGCCGTGTGGCTGCACTCGGATAACTTATAAATTTCTCGATAGGTAGAACGAGCGTCCGCCTCGGTGGAAGAGTGCATGGTAACGGTGCTCGGCTGCTGACCCGAAGGTCGCGGGCTCGATCCCGGCCGCGGCGGTCGCATTTCCATGGAGGCGAAATGGTAGAGGCCCGTGTACTGTGCGATGTCAGTGCGCGTGAAAGAACACCAGATGGTCGAAATTTCCGGAGCCCTCCACTACGGCGTCTCTCATAATCATACATCTTGGTTTTGGGACGTAAAACCCCACATATACTACTATTATTATAGGTACAACGCATATCTCGGAGCAATGATGTGCGCCGAACCACCTGCTACAGTGTATTGTGACGCCGGTTATCAAAGGGTGGACTACACGCATGCGTTTAAAGAAATTTACAAGAATGCAGCTGCCTACAGAATGAAACGGCTAGCTCGAGATAAACTAGCATGACCCGGAACTGACGAAACATTTATGTGCCACCTCTTTCAATAGGCGCGTGATGTGCACCCGTGCTACTTTTTTAATGCCATTTTTTTTTCTTCACACGACGGTGGTTTGGATAGTGATTTTAACCCTTTGTGCGACAGCGGGACAGGTAAGTCCAACTTCTCCGTCTGCAGAAAAAATGTTATCCCACATCCCCCGTCGCAATTCGCGCAACATTAAGTTACTAATATTTTACCAAAGTCTACGTAATCTCGAGGAAAATTCTTTTACCACGCTTTCGAAGGGCAGATGTAGCGTTACAATGACGTTGAATTTCGGTGAATTTTTTATGACAGCTTCTGAATTTTCCACTTCGTGAGATAGAACTGACCAATAAAAATGCCGGATAAATTCTTTTTTTTTTGGTTTTTGAGAGAAGTGATGTTAGCTACCAGTCATCACGTGTGTTTGTAAACTTGCGAAATAGCTTGACCGATAAATGGATCGGAACAATACCCTGCGAAATTGTACTGCTCGTCCCTCAGCGCAATTGCGGATATTGATGCGTGGAACTATTTTTCTTGATATCATATACCTCTTTAAAAGTAGGCACATGTTCAGGGACAACATCTGTACTCGACAGTTTCGACAGCAGAGGCAACAACGGCCAAATGGAAAAAAAAAAAGAAAAAAAAAAGAAATTGTTTATGTATGCGGTGAAGTACGCTTTACAGGAACAGACCACAGCACTTGAAAGGCTCATAAGAGGCGCAAGTGTAGGCGGTGTTCTCCTGTTGAAATGAAGTTCGAACAACTTTCCTCTTCCCAACTTGAGAAGTGATACTCTGTGCCACTTGATTAGGCCATTTCATCCCAAATACCCGTTGATGCAATCGCGAGATTGTGCCTTCATGAGACCGTGGGAAAGTGTTTTCCCGCTTTTTGAAAACACTGTCACGAGTCAGTGGGACATATGCGTCCCACATTTTTTTTCTCAAAAACTAGAGCCTTCATTTTGATGAAATTTATTCCATGCTATTTCTTTGTAGTTTATATCTATGCCACAGCCGGTTTTTATATCCCCGTGTCAAAAATAGAGGAGAACCTACCAATGTTTAAAGGAATACTGACACGAATTTTAAAAAATTTTCTGATTGTCACTCTAAAAAAAAAAAAAAAAAAGAAAAAAAAAACTACAGGAGTCGAAAAACCCGAAACGAGTGTTGTAGTGCCTGGGAATGCATCGAATATATTTTTATTACCGCTACCTTTAGAAAACAATTCCGGTTTCGATATCAAGGGGGCGGCTTCTCAGTGAAATTTTATAGCAGAGTAACGTCACAGGAAGACAGCAACTGGCAACGTACTAGCGGAAAATCTGTCGTCTGCTCGTGGTGCACGTAAACAACGATGAGTGAATTGTCGTCCAGTGACCCTGACAGTGATTTCTGCGATTTAGGCTGCATGTAGCACGTGGACTCGGGAACTGTCTTGACACTTCGGAGTAATGTCCATTGCAGTGGAGCTGCCTTGCAGATGCTCAGCGACGAAAACTTTAAAATCAAAATAAAATATTTTATACGTGTTATCTGACCCCGTTGTGTGTAAAGAGTTGACACTGCATACCAAGGAAACAAAAAATGTCCCTTTTGTGATGTCTTCAAAGCGTGTCAGTACTCCTTTAACCCTTTGTCGGTCGTCCTATATTTTTGACATGGTAATATAAAAACCGGCTGTGCTTTATTGATATAAACTAGAAAGAAATAGTATGAAACAACTTTAATCAAAATGAAGCCAGTAGTTTACTGAAAAAAAGTGGGACATATATGTCCCACTGACTCATGAGAGGGTTTTCAAAAAGTGGGAAAACACTGTCCCACTGCCTCACGAAGGCACCATCTCGCGATTGCGTCAACGGGAATTTTCGGATGAAACGGCCGAAGCAAGTGGCACAGAGTATCACTTCTAAAGTTGTGCAGAGAAAAGTTGTGCGGACCTCATTTGAGCAGGAGAACGCCGCCTGCAGTTGCGTCTCTTGAGCCTTCAAAGCGCTGTGGTATGTCCCTGTAAAGCTTACTTCACCGCATGCACCAAACACTTTTTTTGTCCATTTGGCTGTCCTAGCTTTTGCTGTTGAAATTTCCGAGTACAGATGTTATCCCTGAACATGTGGCTACATTTCAAGAGGTATATCATATCCAGAAAAATATTTCCACGCATTAATATCCGCAATTGCGCTGCGCGATTAGCGGGATAATTTTGAAGGTGATTGTTCCAATGCATTTATTGGCCAACTTATTTCGCAAATTTACAAAAACACGTGATGACTGGAAGCTAAGATCGTCTCTCTCAAAAACTAGAAAAGGAGGATATTATCCAGCATTTTGATTGGTAGGTACTATGTATCTCAAAAAGAGGAAAATTCAGAAGCGATCATAAAAAATTGACCGAAATTCAACGCTATTGTAACATTACATCCGCCCTTCGAAAGCGTGGTAAAAAAATTTTTGTCGAGATTACGATGACTTAGGTAAGATATGAGTGACTTAATGTTGCGCTAATTGCAACGGGTGATGTGGGAGAAATTTTTTTCTGTAGACAGAAAAGTGGGACGTATGTGTCCCACTGCCGCACAAAGGGTTAAGCACATGCTCTGGGAGTACCCTCTTTACAGTACCGCGCAGACCACGAATTGACCTCTGAATCGTCTCACAGATATATCTCAAGAGCCACGGCTGGTATGATCAACTTCGGGCTGTGCAGAAGGCCTAAGATGCGGCGGTGAGGTTTTGCCTTCCTGTCCCAATGTGGGAGCGGCCCGCAATGTATGAAAGCGTTTCAGCGGCGTTCCTAGATCGCTCACTGGGATGTAAGACATCTAGATGGGCTTGTGGTGTCTTAATTTGATAGCATTTGTGTTATCCAGAAAAAAAAAGGGAGGTAACTTCATTCTGCTTTTTTGTTTTTTTTTGTTTGTTTGCGTTGCGCTTTGCCCAACTCGAAAATTGTGGAGCTGCGTTTCCTCCATGAAGTCCAGGAGCGACCTACGGTTCAGACCGTATATCCATTGCTGGAAGTCAGGCGGCTTGGTTTGCCGAAGTCCCACTCGCCACAGGTGGCGTCGACGAGCCGCCTTGCAGCCCAGGGCATGTCCATAACAGGTGGCTCAGGACTTCACATCTGCTTCCCGCACCGACGCAGTATAAAATGGGCAGCTTGAAGTTTTTCCGGTGTAGTTGTGTGGTGGCGGCACCGGTATTTCGGGGTTCGTGCGCCCAGGTCAGGTGTATTCCTTGGACTAACTGTGTTTCTTCGCACCGCCGCAGGGTGTCTCTGAGGCAACATAGAAGGAAGCCCGTGGTTGTGATCGAAGTCTGCTCCACCAGGTGTCGTAATGATAGCATCTCACAATAAAGCCGTCTGCTCTTTGAATGAATTAATTTAATTAAGTTTCATTTGAAGGCTCACTTCACGACGCATGTTAGGCAGGAACGAACTCTCAGACCAATCTTTGCTGCTGTCACCGCGCAGGCCGCCGCCGCCGCTGCTGCGGTCATTGCTATGGATTGCCTGCGTCAGCGTCGCTGCCACTGGGAGGCGGCACCTTACAGCGACGAACTGGCCGACCAGCTGTGGGCCGTCCGGCAGGCCAAAGATGCCATCCGGGTCCAAGGACTTCGAGCCGTCACCGCCATCATCATAGATGGAGGGTGGGACAGGACATGGATTAATCCCCTCTGCCCCCCGCCTCACCCGAAGGAAACAGTCGGACTAGCTTTAAATGAAGTTTATTGATTCATTCAAAGCGAAAGCCTTAAATGAAAGGTGAAAGCCTTAAATCTATCATCAAAGATAAATTTGACTGCCGGTGTCCCGCAGCGTCGGGGACGAGGGATGCAAAAATCGTCGTCACGTGATGACGTTACCATATGACGCCACGATGACGTCACAGATCGCCAAAAATTGTTACGTCATTGTGACGTCATGCGAAATAACGTCACATACTGGCGTCATCACATAACGTCGTAGCTTGGTCCAAAGTGGTCCGATCACGGAGGCAATATAAAACCAGGTGAGGTGCCTCCGAATTTTGAGACAGTACTAAACCACATTAGATGCCGAAAGGTTTCGTACGGTGGCGGGTCCAAACTACTTAAACATGTGCATAATTTCAGGGGCGAAGCTCCTTAGGGTGTGGGTCGTTCCCTCCTCTGTAATAGTAGGTTGTAGTAGCCACTTCTAGTTAGTTTTAAGAATTGCTCACTAGATGGCGTTGTGTGTATATGTCCTTGGAAATAATATCACTAGATGGCATTAGTGGTTTTCGTATAGTTGACGATTAAAGAGGATAGATGGCGCTGTTATATTTGGCATCGTCGGGCTGACGCAGTACTCGGAGTCGAGCACCGGAGGTGGACTCCATCGTGATCAACGGTGAGGTGAACTTCACCAGAGAGGAGGTAGTCAGCTCCACAGTGCTCTCGTGTGAGTCGGATGCAAAACCAGGGCCGCCGGTATCTGCGGAGCATGCGGCGGCTCCGGTACTCACGACGGCACAACCAATAGCCAAGGACGCGTGGCTTTCACAACTCACAGCAACGTTCTGTGGCGATGCATGCGGAGGCGAGGCGTTGCGTCGAGCACTGGTGTGGACTTCGGCGTCTGAGTAGGTGGCATCGTCTTCCTCTGTCGTGGAACGCGAACTGGCGTTGTCGCTGAGGCTGGGAGCGCCCGGAACACAAGTCGGCGACGCTCGTGCCCAGCTCACGATCGAACACGCAGGATCATGCAAAGACGTGACACGTGTTGTCATGTCTTTGCATGATCGAGTGGGCAATGTACGGGGGGGGATTCACGGTTACCCGAATGATTCCTCCGAGCTTCGCCCACTCACAATCATTCACTAGTTCGTGGATATGCTGTGATTTTTTAAAACTTGCTCCCACCCACGCTATTTTTCGTCAGAAAATCCCGAAAGAGTACTGCGCCTACTTCCTGAGAAAAAAACCACTCAGTCACAAGCTTTCGTAGCTTGTTCTCTATCGATTTAATTAAAAGCATTTACTCAGGGGAAATTCTAAAATTGCTAATCGTTTATCCAAATAAAAGAATAGTAACGATGCAGCGAAAAATTGCTGATTTCTTAACAACAAAACTGGTCCTTCACAGTGGGAGTAACTTTGGAATTAACATGCTATGCTGGTGTCGTACTGCAATCGGATATGGAAACCTCTTTTGTACTTGAGAGTTTAAGTCTTGATGGGCAGGCATCACCTTAAAGCCCCTGAAACTTCGTAAAGTAGCGACATATGTGGAAAAGCGTGCCTCCTCTCTTTTAAAGACGATAGTCTTTCTTGGGATACCTCAACGCAAAAATTTTGGTCTGGCTGTCTGTCTGTCTGTCTGTCCGTAACCCGATTCAGCTACTCGGCTAGAGTTTAACTACTTTCTGAAAGCCCAGCCATCTTGAACTGGTGTTTGCGTTCATATTTGTGAACATATTCGATCAAAAAGCAAATACTACGCATTCCTGAGGCGCAACATAAATATGTAAGTGTCAGGACGTGCGTTCTTTTATTAGAAAATATTTAGGTACGCAATTCTAAAGACCCTAGTGTTTTAAGGCGAAAGCCTTGAATGTCGCATGCTCACGTCCGTCCGGCGTCCGTCCGTCCGTCCATCCGTCCGTCCGTCCGTCTGACTGTCTGTCTGTCCGTCCGTCCGTCCGTCAGTCCGTCCGTCTGTCCGTCTGTCTGTCCGTCCGTCCGCCCGTCTGTCTGTCCGTCTGTCTGTCCGTCCGTTCGTCCGTCCGTCCGTCCGTCCGTCCCTCCGTCCGTTCGTCCGTCCGTCCGTCCGTCCGTCCGTCCGTCTGTCCGAGCTCTGGCAAGGAGCCAGGTGGCCGCCGGGATGCGCAAACGGAAGCCGGTCGCGTCGGACTCTACAGCGCTCGCGCTTCGCTTGCGTAGCGTCGCTGTGCCCAGCGTTTGCAATCACTCTGACCGACGCCGTCTCAATTCACACAGGCGTTCACGAAATACACTTTCGAATTTACAAAGGGTCCGTCAATTTAAGCGCTGGAACGCGGATGGCATTTGCACGATGTGCAAAGCGCGTGAAAATACTAACGCATGCGAACGGAGGAAGATTAGTCTCGCGTCTCGCTGCAATTCGCGGTAAAAAATTAAAAAGGAAAACACGCACACATTCGGCTTGTGTGTTATCCCACTGAGAGTGTAAAAGATAAAAGACATGGCATAGTCAGTGGAATGGCCACAAGCTTTCGCCGAACACACTGTGGAATGTACAAAGTGTCCTTCAATTTTTTATGCTGCGCTGGAAATGCGACGCTGTGCACGTACTGCGACGCTTTGCACGAAAAAAGCCCTGTGCCGACGATAAGGTGCTGCCGCTGGCAGTGGCCCCTGGTCACGGTGTAATGCCCTTGGTTCAGCACAAGCTCATGTTTTTCAATGGCGTCTATATATCGCGCAGCGTCTCCTCTATTTTATCAATGCCAGCCAGATGCGGCCAATTCAACGTAGAGTAGGCGCTGTCTGAGGCAAGGCAAAACATAGTAGTACAGCCGGCACAAGACTATCGTATTTCGACGACTTTTGCAGCGAAGCACGCAGATACGCGGCCAATTTTTCCGTGGGTCGTGCGTCCCTTGTACGTAGTAGCCACCTGTGTGATGACGATGACGCTGCCATCACGGCACACCACATGGAATGTGGTGTGCCGCGATGACGATGACGGTCGCGATGCCATACAACACATGGCATCGCGAGGGGCGAAGCTCCTTATGCTTCAGCCGGCAGAAAACAGCCAACTGAGAACTGGCACGGACCGGGGGGAATCCGACTGTCTAATTAAAACAAAGCATTGCGAGGGCCGTTGATCGGTGGTGACGCAATGTGATTTCTGCCATGTGCTTTGAATGTCAAAGTGAAGAAATTCAAAAATGCGCGGGTGAACGGCGGGAGTAACTATGACTCTCGGCACGCCACATCCCCGCACACCAGATTCCATGTGGTGTGCCGTGATGACGATGATGATCGCGATGCCATACAACACATGACATCGCGAGGGGCGAAGCTCCCTAAGCCGTGCGTCGTGCGTCCCTTGTAGTTTGTAGTACGCAGCAGCCACCTGCGTGATGACGATGACGCTGCCATCACGGCACACCACATGGAATGTGGTGTGCCGTGATGTGCCGTGATGACGATGACGATCGCGATGCCATACAACACATGGCATCGCGATATGGTCTCACATGCACATCGTTTGACCACATGCAACCAACCACCATCACGTCTTTGATGATGTACCCCAGGAGCTTCGCCCACTCATCATCATTCACTCCGCGGATAAGCTGTGATTTTTTAGATGCGAAGCATCTTATGCTCGGGGCTCTGTCCGCCCCTCCCCCGTCCCGCGTCCCGCGTCCGGCAACTTTCATGAAGTAGAGAAGCACCCATTAGGTGAACCAGGACACCGTAGTAATATGAAGGCCGTCAACCCTATCAGTCATGAGGGTCATGGCCGAGAACAAAGAGAGGCTGCTTAGCAATGGCTAGGCAGGTGGTGTCTGTCGCCCAGGTTGACCCCATTCCTTGAGTCATGGCCGAGAGCAGAGAGAGGCTGCTTAGCAATGGCTAGGCAGGTGGTGTCTTTCGCCCAGGTTGACCCCATTCCTTGATCTTGCTTGCATGTGTTTGGAGGGGGGCTTAGTCCGTCCCTACACCACCACAGCGCATGCACGTCCCCTCCCCCTCTCTCTCCTACGCTCACCCCCCTTTCTCTCCTCTAGGAATCCTGTACTCTATGGAGCGGCCCCCCGCGTCCCACAGCGCATGCGCGTCCTCTCTCCTCTAGGCATCCTCTACTCTACGGAGCGGCTCCCGCGTCCCACACCCCCACAGTGCATGCACGTCCCCCCCGTCCTCTCCTATAGGAATCCTCTACGGAGCGGCGCGCACGACAGGTGGTGTGACAGCTGCATACTCCGCTGGGGTTGCCACCGTATACGTCGGTATAAAAATGATGGAGCGCGCGCGCCTCATTCTCTCTCCTTGTACTATGCCGCGATGAGCGCCCGGACGGCTGCAGTGAAATGAGAGCGGCGACGTTCCTCCCGCTCAAGCTAATTATCTCCCCGCTGCTTCGCATCCACACATGGTTCCCTTTAGCGGGAGATGGGGAGTTTTTTTTCTCCCTCCTCCGACCTCTCCCAGGCTGACGCCGCGTCGGCAATGGCCAGATGCCGTCACGTGGCAGCGCGTGCTGCGTTCATTTGTTTACCGTCGCTCTTGAATACCATCTTTGCTCTCGCGGAATCACTGGTGTACAGATAATGTGTTCTACGGATACGCACTTGTCCTTCCGTGCGCGTTGGGCTGTGAAATACTTTTCACCCAAGCTGTTCGTTGCCATGGGTGGATGTTGCGCCTTCTGATGACAGAGCAGCTCCAGTGACGGCCAAACGCTCTTCATAATACCGTCCGTTAAGCGCAACGAGCTGCAACAAAAGACGTAGCTATATAGAATCGGAAGTGAGAACTTCAGGCCGACATTTAGGCTCGACTTTGCGAGGTAAGTTGCAAGTCGCTCAGTATGAGTATGCGTCGAGGTTCGCGTAATTCGATGCCCGCTCTAACGCCGTAGACATGCATGTCACAGTTAATTGTGCAGAACGTCGCCATCTCTCTCACGTTTCACTAACGCATCACCGGGTCTGTTTTTTTTTTTTTGGCAACAATACATGGTTACGTTTTCTGCTCGACGTGATGCGCCGACAAGTTTGAGTTCGCGGTATTGGTTTATGCGCTTAGCATGCACGCGGACGGACGATCGACAGTGTGATTGCGAAACTTCAGAGATTCCGCGCTGCTTTCCTGAGTAAACAAAACTGGAGTGCGAAAACTCTCATTAAGATTTGTACTCTCCGTTGGTTTTTGTTGCGTGCTCGTATATTTCAGAGCAAATTGCCTTCTCTGGCTCTCTTACGTTGACCGATCAGCCGGCGGACCTGTAATGCGAGGGTAGCTATGCAAAGCGTGCATGACCTACCGGGTCGTTGGATGCGTTCATCGGTACGTCACGTATACGTGCCATTTCACGCGACCGTTTACGTGCTGTTTCGTGTGAAGGTTCATATCCACGAGTGGAGCTCTCGAGAAGGAATCGCTTACGGTGGCACGCTAGTTCATTCATTCGCTTGCTCGTTCTTTCAGCGATATAGTTCGTATGTCAGACACGTCCACAAGGCGCACTTGCGAAATATGGTTGGTGCGTCTAAACACTTAATGTTGGAATGCATCAAATATAAATGATGTACGCCTTTTGACGAATTATTAAGGCGAAAGCCTTAGATGCCTCATCAAACGCTGAAATTGACCGTCGGTGACATCGCCGTCCCGCGTCCACAGCGTCAGTGCGAGCTGCTGCTTCCACTGACAGTCATTGTGAATGCTCTCTGCGCATATTGTATACCCTATGCGGCATTACACGGAGATGTCGTGGGCCAACGTTACACTCGTATAGATAATTTTAGGATGAGTTAGACGGCTGGCGCGAATGCTCTCAGCACGCTGCCTGGCAAGCAAGCGCTCTCTCTGTGAAAGGGCGTCTGCTACGCAGGTGCAAGGCAGGTGGCGCCACGTTCGGAAAGAGAGTGCTACGAGAGGAGACCAAGGAGAAACGAGAGCGGAGGAGGTGAGTGTCGCTACTTTGCGAAGTTTCAGGGGTTTTACTTCACTGCAGTCTAACCCCCCTCACCCTCGTTTCAAACGCAGCGTTTTCTAAACACTCCAGACGCATTATTTTCGCATAAGAGACCGCGGCATGCAGCTCTGCCATAGAATAATGCCTATCACTCTAAATCAACCGCTTGTTTTAAGCGTAGCCAAGCACAGGTAATATATGTGATGCCATACATAATAAAAAACATTTATTATTATTAAGTATTATTATTATTATTCTGAATTGCAGTTTGGCAACTTTGCATAGCATTTACAAGCATCTGTCGTTAAGCACATACTTTTTTCTGATAAGCTTTTTTTTTTATTCTGCTTCTCGTACTGATCGAGTGTTTCTATGTGTGCTATCGCGTTCTGGAAATGGTGTTTTTGCTCAGTCGATGTATTTTTCAACTACGAATACTTGAACTACACTGAAGTAACCAGTTCAGATAGCACTTCGCACTTTATAGTGTCCTTCATTTTTTTTCACACATGAGGTACACTTATGGATCGCCATAACCTAAGTGGGAATCCACACGCTGCTGCGCATCGTTCCATCCCGCAGCCCAACCACAAAGCTGGCCGGTTCTTCTCACGCTAACCCACGCGTTCTTTTTACCTACTTCTTCCGCTCTTCTAGCAAGCTCTCCGGCTGGTGACACCCATCTTCGCATCTATGCTTCGCGTCGGCTTTGTTCCCGCCAGCTTCAAGCGACACAAACCAGACGGGTCACCGACGTTTCGAGGGGAAGAACGACCTTTCTCTCTCTCTCTCTCTACCAACCACTCTTCTTGTCTTCTGCTTGCCACAGTTGCTGGATGCGTCTGCCCTTCTATCTCTCCTCAGCCATATTCTTCTTCACCGTTGCGGAACGCACACATATTGCTCGTTCGTGGATGCCCTTCACCGACCGCGTGCTCGACAACATATGTCGTCCTCCTCGTTTTATAGCTTTACTATGTTTTCCTCCCAGTGCACCATCTCTCTCCCTCTTCTATGGCGTATTTATTACGTGTAGCAACAGTGTCGTCTACCATTCTCGGTTCTCCAGCAAAGAATCTCCGGAATCGCACGCACACACTGGGTCCACGAAACAGCCGTAGAAGTGAAGAACCGAGCAAGCAGCGCTATGTTTTAGTGCCTCCGGAGACGCGCTTATGTAGAACCCGAGCCCCACCGCATGCTATCTGACTTCTATATATTTACTTTCGTGAGAATCCGGCCTTCTCTTCGCAACCTTTTGTCATTCTCCCCCATCTTCTTCGTCTTCTTTCTCGTGTTATTTAATTGTCGCATTTCGTTCTTGGTTTCTATACTTTTTAGTCGAATGGTCATCGGGTGTCGTTCAAACTTCTTCGCATGACAGAATGCGTTTTCCTGAAGTGCGAGACGGTGCTTTATTTTGCTTTGTCTTTTTTACGATCCTCAACTTCTCCCTTCCTCTCGCTGTCGACTCTTCTCGTTTTCAGCGGTGCCGTGGTCTGCATCGCGGCGACGCTTTGTGCCCGGACCAAACTTGCGGGAACGACCTAGCCCGCAGCTGTTCGGCAAGTTGGACAGACTGACCGCTAGCCCTGTGGCGATGCGGACGGTGGCGGCGGCCACTGGGAAGGCAAGCTGCAACAACTTGGACCGACACCCAAAGCGGAAGCGTGGTCGGAACTCGTTTTCATCGAGGGGGTACCCTGGTATATCCCCGCACTCCCGACAAGGTCTTTCTTTCGTTTTCCTCCTTTCTCTTTTCATAGTTCATTCTACTTGCATCTTCGGGATCGAGTTAGCAAACGCGAACGAAGAGTGATTCAACTGACTTTTGCTGATAGAGGTCGTTTTGGACTTCCCACAGCGAATGGGAATATTGGCCGCTTAGGTTTTTCGTAGAAGGGAGCCGTTATCTGTTCGTGTCTTGTTTTGCAGTGACTTTTTTTTTTTTGCCTAAAAACACTATTTTATTAGGGGAAGCGAGGTTTCTCTCACTCACCCTCCACCTTCTAGGAATGTGTGCGAATCCAGTAAGCAATTTTTATCTACAAGATTGAACGTGAGTGATTATACACGTCATCAGCAACAAGCACTTGTGCACCGCGTCTAAGAGTGTTAAGGAACTATCCGCACAATATATTCCAAGTTAAAGAAAGAAATACATATGTCAGCCACCAGTAATGTGGCCAGAAATTTTTTTCGGGGGAGGTGGGGGGGGGGGGGGGGGAGGTTTCAGCCATACTTTATACATGTTGGTGCGGGCGTTTATATGTGTGCGTGTGTATACACAGAAGCAGAATTGAGAAATTTCGGGGGGATGGGGGAGGTTGAACCCTCCCTCCTTCTAGTCTACGCCACTGAAAGCGTAGCGCGCGTAGGCTTATCTGAGAACTGATTTCATCACTCTATCTAAATACTGGGAAACACCACCTCGTAACCTTTCTAGAGTTGCGCTGACAGTCAAATACCGTTAGATTTGTAATCTGCATCGCAATGCATCGAAGACTGATGCATTGCTCATTGCGTCTGGAATGGCGCATAGAAATCTAATAATAATAATAATAAACGCTACGCAAAACGAAAGTACGCTAGGGGCTCAAAAGTTGTACGATGCATCAAAACTATTCAGTACCCTTGCCGAATGCGCGTAATGAACGAACAGTCAACTGACTTTTGCTGGCCGAGTGACTAGCCCTTTACTTTTTTTAACACGAAAGTGTTTTATGCCGGGGCCCACCAAGATTTGACTGACGTATTTCCGTCACGGAAATGACGTCGAAAAAATACGCATCATCAGAAGACAAAAAGTTCCGTCAACGGGAGTCGAACCTACGAACTCTTGGTCAGCGACAACACATGCCGGGCACGCTATCCACTGCGCCACAGTCACATACTCTGTAGGCTTTAAAGACAAGCCTTTTATATCTACCACTGTCCTCTCACAGGGCTCTTGCTAAAGTTAAGTAATGGATCGTGACCGTGAAGTCCACAATTAGCACCTTAAAAGCATCGTTTCTACGCGTCCGTCACATTCGGCGCGTTTCGAATGGGAAAAGTGCAATTTTGTCGACGCATTAACACACTGCCAGGTGGCGACCTTACGCCCAGCGTCAGCCTCACTGATAGCATCCATCCATACAAAAAATAGCTCTGCGACGCTCGACTGCATCGCGTGGCTAGTCAAGGGCTAGTGTGGCCGTAACTACCCGTTCCCAACTTGCGCTCACCCTGCGAAAAATCGCAGCAGGCCAGCGGCGAAGACATGACGCGCGTTGCGTTTCCCTCTGGTCGGGCAGCGTTGTTCAATAACTCTAACATGCCGCGAGTAGGCGACCTTAGCCCAAGTTTGGCGTCCAATCAGTGACGCTCTTCTGTCTGTCACACCGCTTTCTATAATTCCGCTCTCACCGTACAGCTACCACAAGCATCTACGACCACAAGGGTTCGTTTAATCATTGATCATGGACGTTAGTCATGGGGATACAGACGTACCACCAGGCGTCAACGTGAATGCATCCACGTTACACGGTGCTATAACTGTCAAACACCAGCAGACATTATGCAAGCTCTCTTATATCAATTTACAGTAAAAATTCAACTACATCTGTAAGAACAGGTTTCACTTTCGTGTTATACCGATTCCTATGACGGAGGGATCAACCATGTATTTTTTTCTGATTACACTGACGCAGCATGGGCGGAACCTTATAATGATGATTGCTTTTAATGTCATCCGCTACCTAGCGTTAACGAAACTAAATCACCCGAGCACATACTGCGTGCCATTGAACCCGAGGCTTAAGTTATAACAGCCAGCACATGATGTACGTGTACCTTGTAATGAAGCTACACTAAACAACACGTAAAAACGTATAGAAATCTCAGCTAGCGCGCTTGTCGTGATGTCGTGTGCAGGAAACGACCGTAGATTCCCTACAGGCAATTTAAAAAAAGGATTGAGCGTCAACCGGTCGACCGCCGATTTGTTCTCGCTCAGACTACGTATAGATCTCTCTTTCTGATTCACCACCTCCGATACGACACTTGACATCGTATATAGTTTACGCAGTTTGCCATGTCTATTTAGTTAGGGTCAGATCTAGAAACCAGTTAGCTTTTCGAATCGGACGGCTACAATGGCAAGATGATTACGTAAGACCCGCCACGGTGGTCTAGGTGTTATGGTGCTCGACTGCAGGCCCGTAGGTCGCGGGATCGAGTCCTGGCCACGGCGGCCGCATTTTCGATTGAGGCGAAAATGCTTGAGGCCCGTGTACTTAGATTTATATGTGCATGTTAGGGAACTACAAGTGGTCGAAATTTTCGGAGCCCTCCACTACGGCGTCGCTCATAATGATATTGTCGTTTTGGGACGTTAAACTCCTACAATTATTAGTATTATTTCTTTCTGTCTTCATTTATTTCTTTGTTTCTTTTGGGAGATATATCAGACAATATTGGGTTATGATTGGTATCATTGGATTAAAATTTATCAATGAATTTAGACTGGATGCGAAGCTCTAGAATGGAATGAAACAGCGCTGTCTAAAAGCTTTCGTAAGTATGGACGTTGCATAGTTACTCCAAATAGTTGCAAATTATTACTGTCGCCTCTGAAAGTAACCTTGTTATGCTTTATTCCAAGGCCTTGTTGCAGTAACTGAGTAAACAGTTTCTTATATGGTTATTCCGATTTTAAATGTGGATCAATATACATCCGGTATAAATGGGGCACAAAAATTTTCTAATATCGTTATCGTGCCGCTTAATGGTATGAAAACCTAAAAACTCTGTTACTCTTAGAAACCAATCTGCTCATCAGCTTTGTACTAGGGAAACAAACGAAGTTTGCGATTGTGTGGCAGTGGCATAATTTTCACGATACCTCTGGAATCTACCATCAAGACAATGCTGCCTCAGAACGCCCACTTCCTTAGTCTTCAGCACAGGGGCAGCATACAAGAGATAAAGATAACCATGAACACATTTTATTTCGTTTCGGTGAAGGGGGATCAATATATTTATGCTGCGTAGTAAGTAGCTGGACTCTGCGATCCTGGCTCCCTTCGTCCATAAATCATATTGGTCGTTCCGTATCACCCTGAAAGCGCAGCTTATCTTGTAAGAATTTTATGGCGTTTGCTGCTCAACAGTGAAGCGTAGAAGAGCAGGAAGCTCTGGCGTCGCAAAAGACGTCGCTTTCGCTCGTATGCATTCAGGTACACTTTGGAGGCAATGGCATTGTTTCCAATGCGGAACATAATGTGATTGCAAGAAAGAAGCGCGGTAGGATTCTTGAACACACTTCGCGTTCTTTTCTTAAGCAAGCAACAATGAGATAGCATTCCAAAAACGGTGACAGTATACTGCCGATACGAGTGCTTGCAACATGACAAAAAAGCAAGATTTTTCTCAGTCGTCTCGAGACTTCGCGTGCGCTACCTTTCCTCGTACAACGACTGCTACACCGTCGCGACGTCTGAGGTCATTCGTGCAGTGTGCATCTTCTGCTTGGTGCATTTTTACAACGCTCGTAAGGTGCATTAATTTATGCGGCCAAGTGGAAAAAGCAATTTTTTTTTTCAAAATGCCATTTTTTTTCGTTTTTGGTAATGTTAAATGCGCAGTTTATTGCCCATCATTTTGCTGCGCAAAGGTTCTGTCTACGCAGATTTTTTCAAAAGATACAAGCAGAAATGTGAGACCACCCATCACCTAGGAAACCGAAACTGAAGTGCCAGTTTTGTGTGAATCATAAGATTAACTTGATATGTAGTATTTTGTTGGTTACTTGGTAATCATATCAAGTGTGAATATGTAACAATGCTCTAAACGCCTTTTCAACGCATTTTTTTCTTCATAAAAGTCCTAAACTTCTCACCAGGTGAACGCGTAACGTGGTACATGTGTTGTTCACACTCAAGGACACATGCGTGAGCATGTAAACCATCAAATTGGCTTTGTTCAGTGCTGTGTGTCATTTCAGTAATGGCAACAGCAGCACATTTGATATTTTAAAGCAAATTCGGATCGATCGATCTAGGCCTCTGCGCTGCAAAAGCTTGCCTCATAAATGATGGGCACCGCAGCGCGAAAGCGTCCCGTCATGGCACTGATGCTGCAATACAAGCTAGAAATAATAATAATAAAAAAAATCTAGAGTTACCGCTCGAGCAAAGGCACACAGTAGTAAGGTCCACAATGGAACTGGTAACAAATACTGAGAATTTTCGCGCTCGTGATCGCCTTGTGTAAGCGCTGCACCTGTTTCAAATCTTTTTTGTTGCTCTTCTCAGAACTTGTATTTCGGGTATTTTTCCGTACGCAAACAGTCCTAACTTTTTCACTAATAAACATTTTTCATTAAAACTTGGCACACTTCCTTATCACGTTAGTAGGCGTGCAATGAACCTCAGTAAGCAAAATCGTGCCACAAGATTTAATATGGTCGCCTGTTACACGAAGGTGCCCCTGGTGCTAGTGCATACTGTTTTGGTTATTTAATCACTGTGTTTTTAATATTCATCACATCGCATTTGTTTTGGTTTATTGCACAGGCCAAAGATTTTTTCATGTCCCTACAAAAAATAAATCTTCTTTAATGAGCGGAACTTGAGGTATGAGTGTTCGCGTAAGGTCTACTTTTAGTGACATTTTTAATTAGGAAATATAAGTAAAAATAGGACTTGCTTTAAAATGCTCACATGTGCCTAAAAAGGTGTGTTTTATATTGTAGGCTAATAATCTCTAGTGATAATCGTTTTTAAAAAAAATTTCCGACATTTGGCCTCCTACCTTAAGAATTTGGCAATTAAGTGGACTGTTTAACATAATTATTCATGTCGTACAACCTTTGTGTATTTTCCTCTCTTCTTCCCCACTGCATTGTTTTGATTTTACCGAAGCTAGAAATGCGCATCATGCGTCATGACTCGAGGCTTATGGGAAAAAATGCACCATACAATGTGCAAATCAGTAAGACATAAAGCCTTTGCAGCAGCCGACCGCGTTAGGGCAACTTAAAGTTTCACCTCCCTATTAAGTCAGGGGCGCCGATTTTGCTCCCCAGCACCTGTATCCATGAATCATTACGTCATAATACATGGCGGACTTCCAAGCTTATCGGATTATCTGCACACGTTCCCTCCCTCGTAGGCGGGCCCTGCCTTTCTACTGTGACAAGGATCACGGGGACAGAATCTTCGCGGAATACATACTAAAGCCAGCTGGCTCTTCCGACGTCGTAACGACTTGTCACGGCGTAAATCCCGGACAACGCTAACACCCGTCATGCCGTCTAGGGGTCCTAAGCCGCGATCGCGTAGTCGGGACACAGAAGCAGATGATAAATGACAGGCCGCGCATATTGCGCAAAAACAAGACAACTCTTCTGGTGCGGAGCTGATCCAACAACCGTGACTTTTCCTCGTGTTTTGTCTTCCCCCCCTCATTCTTCTCCTTCCTTCTAGGCCCTTGCTAGGCTAGACTCGTCACAAACAAGCACCAAGAGACGGGAGTTGGTGCAACCATATGCTCAGTCGCACGAAATGGCGTGTTGAGGGCCTGTCTCCCTCCCGTGAGCTCTGCCTCTCTCGTCTTCCGAATTTCTTTACGACGCCAACCTGATTATTTACAGCGGACCCTTCGACGGGGAATGGGGGGGGGGGGGGGGGCGGAAGCCCGAAGGTGCACGACCCATCTGAAAGCACCCGAGCGTCTCCGTGCATCAGTTTGAACGCGTGTGCATGGGGGGACGACTTCGAAGGATAGCGAACCATCCCCCTCCCCGTTATCAAGAGAAGCGACGCTTCCCCGCTGAAAAGGTTCTTCCGATCGGGCACAGCGGACGATATTTCATCGCGATCATTCTACTTTCATGCTTAACACGACCAAAGCTAGCCTTCCACACCCCAACAAGCGGTTCGAGCATCACTGGCATATGGAACGATGTGATCAAAACGCTTCGTTTTCACTCCAATCCGTTCCGTTCTCTCATTTCTCGTTGCCGAAGAAAAGCGTGCGCGACGGGAGCATCTGTGACCTGCAGTGATGCTGGCTGGTCTAGCAGGCAGTGTTGTACACGTTCCTCTCAAACAGCATTGAAAGTTCGTTCCTCGTTCCTTCCTTATTTTGGAACGAGTTCCTGTTACAAGTTCCTTGAATCCAAAAGGAACTCGTCACAGTTACATTTCAAAAATTGGAACGTGTCGTTACATAACGTTGCATTCGACTTTTAAATGGATAATATCTAGTGCCGGATACTCCTGAGGCGAAAAAAAGCCGGCAGAGCCCACGCACTGTGGGAATCGATGTAATGCGAAGCAGCCAGGAAGGAGCAAATCATGCCTTACATAATTTGCATGTCATGTTTTACATGTTAGGACCTGTCATTTATGTTCGTCACACAGTCACGTCGCGCAATACCAATTTTGGTGTATATCAAGCTAGCGAACTGGACGGAAGCGCACCATGAGCGTGGCATGTAACTGGCGTTGTAGATGACATGCATGTCAAGATTTTCATGTTACCAACTGCCACTTAAGTTCGTTATACAGTCATGTCACTCGATATCAAATTTGGTGTACTTCAAGCTAACGAAACGGCCGCGAGCACGCCATGAGCATAGCATGCAAGTCATGTCGCACATCACAAGTCATGATTTCCATATTACCACTTGTCGATAATGTTCGTCCTACAGTCACGTCACTCAATACCAAGTTTGGTGTCTATATCAAGCTAACGAAACGGCCGCGAACGCGCCATGAGCGTGGAATGCAAGACATGTCGCTCATGACAAGTCATGATTTCCATATTACCACTTGTCATTTATGTTCGTCATACAGTCACGTCACTCAATACCAAGTTTGGTGTATATCAAGCTAACGAAATGGCCGCGAACGCGCCATGAACGTGACATGTAAATCATGTTGTTGATGACATGCACGTCATTATTTGCATATTGCGACCTGTGATTTATATTCGTCATACAGTCACGTCACTCAATCCCAAGTTTGGTGTATATCAAGCTAACGAAACGGCGGCGAGCGCGCCATGAGCGTGGCATGTAAATCATACTTTTCATGACCAGTTAGTCATGATTTTCATGATATGACCAGCCATTTATGTTCGTCATACAGTCATGTTAAGCCATACCAAATTTGGTATAAATCCCATTAACAGTACGGCCAGGAGAGCACAAAGTCGTAGGCGGCTAGATAGATAGATGGCTAAATCAGCTCAAGGTCGCCGAAGTTTGCTGAGAAATGCTTCGCATTTAATAATGCGAGCACTTTAAAGCTCACAGCGAGCCACATATATTATACGAATTTAACATCGCCGACAGCAGATTATACGTGGGTAAAAACAACCTAAATAAACGCACCTAGACGAATTTTTTGTAGACCACCGGCCCTACTGCAATTTTTTTGCTCGTCTATTTCAAGTGCAACACATGTGGCCCTTTCCACGTCGGTCTTCAAAGGCGCAGTCAGGATACTGTGCTTCAGATATTCAAATAGAAATATTCACCAATGCACCAACATAATTAAACTTCTTGCACTGGAAACCGCATCGAAAGGGACAATACTTAGGCGTTTAATCATGGCTCATTCAATATTTCAGTGTGAGTAGAACATAATGCGCAGAATACACATTTGCAACTAAGTAAAGTCCCCTGTTCGCAATCAGCGGACATATTTCTTTATATTAAATTCTCCGCCTTTCTATTTCTTTCTTATCTCGTTTCCTTTCTTTGCCTCTATTTTTCTCTTTCTCTTTATATATCTTTCCTTCCCTACCTCTGTCTCTCTGCAGTTCTCTCGCCTTCTATCATTTTTTTCGTTCTTCCCTTTCTTTCTATTTCTCTCTTTCTTTCCATCTTCTTCCCTCTCTCCCTGTTTCACTTTACTCGTTCTCCTCTTCTCCCTTTCCTCCTCCTCACTTTCACTTCCCTTTCTAGCGTGCTCGCATGTTGCAAAGAAACACAGAGCAGCCAATAATTTTTCAACATCCCACTTCATTGGGATGGACACTCAGCTAAGAGATGCATACGAGCAAATGGAAAGTGAGCCATAATGGTATTCGCATTCTTGAGGTGTTTATCCTTATCGCCGTTTTAGTGTATAATTCCAAAAGCCTTTACTTGATGAATTCGCTCTAGAGACGAATGCGAATTCTTTACTGCTATGTGGTCGTCGTTGGTTCACGATACGACCACAATGAACCTATTAGTTCTCTGTCTGTATTGAATTGCTGTAAAGTTCCATACCTGTGTTGAATAAATACCATGAAAAAAAAAATTGGCCGCGTATCTGCGTGCTTCGCTGCAAATGTCATCGAAAGACGATAGTCTTGTGCCGACTGCACTGCATGAGCGGCATGAGTACCACAATTTAATAGCTGGGCTAGCCGCTGGGCTCGTTTTTCGGACGTTTCCCGGTCACGCTTAGACGGACGCCGGCGTTTCTCCGCTGAAATTTGGTCGTCGGTCTTTTCTCTGCGTTCTCTGATCATTTCTTGTAGAGTGGGTCGTATTTCATCAAGCGGCCATATATGTTATGCCTTGCCTGAGACAGCGCTCTTCTACGATGAATCAGCCGCATCTGGCTGGCATTGATAAAACAGAAGAGGACGCCATCTACAGCGCTACCGGGGAACATCGGCTTGCGTTGAACTATGCTGCTGCCAGGTGGCAGCACCACAGCGTCGAAGTTAAATCACTGGGCGGAGACTTGTTTTGTACACAGCGGCGCGTAATAAACACTAGGATCTTTATAATTACGTATCTATAGATTTTGTTTTAAAGGAACACTGTGAATAGTACTAAGGTATTGATGTCGTGCCTCAGGTATGCGTAATATTTGATTTTTAATTGCCCACGCTCACCCGTATGAACACATGCTTCTCGGTCAAGATTGGAGGTCGTAAGGCAGGGGGTTAAAAACTTTGGGCAGCTAGCTGAATCGTGCGACGTGCCGACAAACAGAGAGACAGACAGACAGACAGACCGAAATTTCTCCGTTTAGGTATCCCAAGAAAGACTATCGTCTTTAAAAAAAACTAGATAGGCGAGGGGTTCGAAGCTCGCCTTCGGATCTTGGGTAGGCGGTCTCGAATCTCGCCTCGCCAAATTTTTTGTTCACCGAGTAGTTCTCCTTTTCTCTTCCTCTGTGTCTATTTCTTTCGCTCTTTCTGTGCTCGTTCTCTCGCCCATCAGAGTTATTGCATCCCGCGCCGGACAAATCAGCTCCCGTGTTCTGAGAGAAGCAGAAGAGGATGGCGATGACGAAGAGAGTGCGTGCCGGTTCATGATGATGATAATTTTCTTTCTACGACTTATGAAAATCTCGAGCATAACATCTCTGCTGTAAAAAATCAACTGTTTTTCCCGCACGTGGTCAGTCTCGGCGTCTTTCGCTTTCCTGCGCCCCCCGGCGGGTGCGTTGAAGTGAAAACCAGGATGCATCATAGTCACGGGATAGGCGAGTGGTACATGTTTTGCGCCTCACGGGGTCGTCCATCCGCCCTGTTCTAGATGATGGGCTGCGTGCGTGCGCCTGGTGAATGCCGTGGAACGTTTACAAA
Source organism: Rhipicephalus appendiculatus (assembly GCA_030522465.1). Lineage (NCBI taxonomy): Eukaryota > Metazoa > Arthropoda > Arachnida > Ixodida > Ixodidae > Rhipicephalus > Rhipicephalus appendiculatus. The sequence continues at coordinate 57,111 of JALIZH010008047.1, read as the reverse complement.
AGGAATGCCGTTCCCTCTACCGCTCCTTCGTAAACCTAACGAGTTACCGTTACACTTCCACCGATGCTGAATGGAACGGTGGCGTTCCTCCGTTCCTCCAAAAAGGAACTAGTTCCAGAAATGTTTCTTGGAACGCCGTTCCGTGCAACATTGTCGGCATCATATGAACAAACGTCGTGAAGACGCATTTGATTGCTAAGATGTTGAGTTTGTGCACGCGATTCGACGCGAATCTCTAAAACCATGGTGATTTCGTAGGCTCCAAGTATACAACCCATGTTTTAACGCACAATACTCAACAAAAGCTCACGCCTCTCGAAACGTACGGTGGTTTAAATTCTCGGGCTATTGGATACACGACTGCTTCGAAAGTATATGAAACAACGCAGGGACACTTAACGTGAAACATTAAACCAGTTTATATTGAGAAATTATTTGTTGAGAACTCTTTCGTTGTAAATTTTGTCATCATAAATATTTATTTAAAAAAAAAACCCACCTCCCCGAAGGGGAATCGTGAGGAAATGCGAATGCATTTCGCGCGCGCTTCACTCCATTTATATATGGTGGTTGTGGTTCGAAGAAGGAAAAGGCGCCTAATTTCTGCAGCCCGGTCGGGAGCACGGCACAGCGCCTTTTTTTTTTGCTTTTTCTTGTTTTTTTTTAATTTTTTTATTTATTTTTTTAATATTTTTTTATATATAGCTCCGCCGAGCTCCGCCGCAGACCGCTTTTAGTTAACGCGCACGCTGCGAATTTTTATTGTTCAACAACGCACAGGAGAAATCTCCCACCGGCACCACCTTGGAGGTCAAGATTCATTGCCATATATACGGGGTGGCCAGTGAACGGTTGTGCAGCGCGAGTAGTCGGTTTTTTCAACCAAGAAACTCGCTAGCAGACGCTGCCTGTGTCGGCGTCGCCAGGCGAGAGAGGGAGAGGGGGGGAGCGTAGGAGAGGAGAGAGAGGTGGGGTGCGCATGCGCAGTGGGAGTGTGGACGCTGCGGGCAGAGATGCCTAGAGAAGAGAGGGGGGAGCGTAGGAGAGAAGAAGAGAGGTGGGACGCGCATGCGCAGTGGGAGTGTGGACGGCGCGGGCAGGGATGCCTAGAGGAGAGAGGGGGGGGAGCGTAGCAGGGGAGAGAGGAGGGGAGGCGCATGCGCAGTGAGGGTGTGGTTGCCGCGGGGAGGGATGCCTAGGGGAGAGAGAGGGAGAGAGGAGGTTTTTTATCTTTATTTTTTTTTGAAAGGGTTTGCGCATGCGCAGTAAGGGCGGTCACGCCGTACACCACCACCACCGGATTAAGCTTCGCCATAAGATGCTTCACATCTAACACCTGCCGGCGCGCACACCTCCTCAACCTATCCTCCTCCTCCTCCTCCGCGGACAACGCCGCACAACGCCAACGCCGCACAACGCCAACGCCGGATGCCTGACATAGCCCGACTATGAAATGCATTCGCATTTAAAAGGAAAATTGGCTCAATGTCAACCGAAGTCGAGAAAGGAGATCTCTGTTGAGCGCAAGTGCTAATATTTCGCGATTGTGCACAGCTCGCTAATTATGTCAGCTTGCTCTGCGTGGTAGCTCTCGCAAAGAAAACCAGTGATATGCTGGCTGACTGGAGCGTATTGCTCCTGAAGAATGAATATCCCTTGCCCTTCTGTTGCTCATAAATAACATCAACGGCGTGTCACCAGTCCCGTATTCCTGCTTGTCTCTCTTACAACGCATCTGGATTTGCACTTCATATACACATGCAGGTCAGGATTTTCGGAACGCCACCATCGGGCGACACAGAGTCGGCTAACTTAGAGAAGCCCACAGCACGATACAAGACGCTTCCAGCCGGAGGTTGTGCTTCCAACAGGTTTACTCCGCGGTAGATTTGAGGACGGCTCTTCGCAGAACTGTTTGAAGCAAAGGCAAGGACGGTGCGAACATCGGCGTGCAGTAAGACCGCGCTAGCAAACGTAGACGTGTGTAGTAATTGTACGGAGAGTAGGAGCGCCAGTGTAGTGGAGCTAGGCATGTGTCTACGACTGTGCAGACAAAAAAAGAAAAAAAAAGAAAAAAAAAAGGTCTCGCCTTTTTGTCTTGGAGGTTTCCGTCCGCCACGGGACACCATGCAGGAGGCGGTTTTCTCCTGTTCTTTACACAGAAGATCCCATTTTCTGCAGGTGTGCGCCGCGGTAGCCGCGATCGCGGGTAATTTATGACTTCTGGACTCGGGGAATCATCCCGTCCGAGCCTGGCTTGCACGATCTACATCCGGCCCCACAGCTTACCGACGACGCCCCGAAGGCTTAAACCTGGAATATTTTCGAGTGAAGGTAACTCGCATATTGGTTTCCTTGCCAAAACCTTCACTCGCACTTCTAATACGGCAAGATCGCTGAATGAAAGCGGTGATGGTCAGTACGTTATATAGCGAACATGTAGATGCCATTTTCTGAAGTTCTTCGTTTAATGTAGCTGTGTTTGGGAATTTATTAAAGATTGGGTACCCTTCGTAATGGCTAATAAAAAAGAAAATAAAAAAACAAATGAGATGAACCACGACAGAGCACTATCTGTGAACGCAGCTAAGGGTATACACGTAGAAGTGCAGCAGAATTTTTTACGAAAAAAAAATAGAAGACAAACACAGGTCATTCCAACTAAGCAAGCACAAAGGTGTGAACAAAACAGGATTGTTCTTTCTTGTCTCCGTTCTTCTTCTTCTTCTTCTTCTTTTTGAAATTTAGCGCTTTCTGTAGCGCTAAGCTGCTTTAACCTTTGACTGAAGCATATTTTTTGAGAATCATGTTCACACTTTTGTGTCCACGGGCTTAGTTTGCACTATTCTAGCATAAAGATACGTGGTGTTACGTACCTTGTACATAACACCAAGCTTTTAGGCATTATATCTGATATCTCGCTCGGTATTTTCTCGGTGAACGTTAGACACCACTAGCCAAAACCTACCACTAGCCAAAACTAGCACACACGTATTATTAATAGCCAGTTGCGGAAGTTACATTTTCCCACTTACGCCATTCATGTAATGACATGTAAATAATTACGGCGTGGTTGTCATTCTCTCATACGCATTCTAGCATATCCATGATACAGAAAAGACTGTGACGTGTTCAGGCGTGTGCAGTTTGTGATTTGTTTCAGTGATGTCATATGAAACGGATGATATGCATTCCATGACATTAATGACATGTCATCTACTTGCGATGAAAAAATCCGCAGACAGGGGTTGTGTGCTCGAGCCGACGTTTCGACAAGTATACTTCTTCAAGGCTAGAACTGCTTCAACTTTCACTTCTGGCCTTGAAGTAGACAAGTCCACTTGTCGAAACGTCGGCTCGATCACACAACCCCTGTTTGCGGATTGTTTCATCGCAAGCTTCCACCTTCCCCTTCCTGCCGTTTCTTGGACGTCATGGACTTGTCATTCATGCTTGTTATACGCGCGAGTCATGTGAAGCACATTCTGGTATTTCCAAGGCAATGGAAAGAACACCATGTCATCGCGATAGCATCTTGTCATTTATCCGTGGCTCATATGATATGCTTCTCATGCAATTTGTTTTGTGACCTGTAATTCATGTTCGTGATGCATTCACGTCATGCCATGCATATTCTCTGGTGTGTCTTTTCCGCATTGTGCAGTCTCTCTGGGCGTTAAAATGATAAGGAAGTAGACAGATGGAAACAGTAAATGCAGACTGCAAAAAATTGAAGGACACTTTGTACATTCCAAAGTGTGTTCGGCGAAAGCGTGTGGCCATTGCACTGACTATGCCATGTCTTTTTTCTTTTACACTCTCCCTGGGATAACACACAAACCGAATGTGTGCGTGTTTTCTTTTTTAATTTTTTACCGCGAATCGCAGCGAGACTAATCTTCCTCCGTTCGCATGCGTTATGGCTGGTTCACGCTAGCGGCACGGCGGCTCGCCGTTTGCCGTTTGCCGTTTTCAGGCTGCCGTGCGCGGGCGGTTTCGTTCGCGCACGTCTGCCGTTCTTTGCCGTTCGGAGAATAGGTCCGAGACCCATTTTCTTGCCGTTTTCCGATCGCCGGAGAGCGATGCGGCATGGACGCGGCCAATCAGCGACGGAGGATCTACATCGGTGAGCCGCGTCGTCTGCTTTCGGCTTTTCCGTCGTCCGCGTCGGCTGCGGGACGCTTCGAGCTGCTTGCTTCCTGCTACGCGGTTTTCACGCTGGAAGAGCGGATGTCGTCGGCGTCGTTGCCCAGCATCGTTCCAGCAGTTAAAAGAGCGTTTTAGTCTGTCTAGTATTGGCCGCGAGGAGTTACAGAGTCGCCCTGTATCGGATGCGCCTCGATTGCGTGCTAGGCACATTATACCGCCGCGCGCTCCCCATAGGATTTGCTGTGGGCGCTCTACAAAACACATCGCGGAAGCGCTTCAGGACATTTCTGTGCATACTTTCGAAGCGAAATACGTTCTTTACTGTTAAAATAATAGTTTTCGACGAACAGAAAGCACAACATAGTTTACAGTCGCTGTCTCTTTGCAGAAAACGGAGCACCCGCTTCAAGCGGTCACCGCGATGCAGACCCCTGAACCGGCTTCTTGCGTGAAATATAGTCAGTAGCAGAGCGCCAGCTATGTGAAATATGTTGTTAAAGTAGACTGCATGTATAACCAAATGGAGCATAACAGAAAGAAGCCTCAAGCCGATGATCGCACAGGTTCGCGGCGACCGACGGAGCTTTTGCATGTATGAGCGTCTGCATGTATGTTCGTACTGATGGTTTCGCTTTCGCTACGAGCGTGTTTTGGCGCCGTGTCGTGAACTTTAGGCAGCAAAATATGAAAATTTGTGAGTACACAAACAACTATTGTTGCGACGACGCTATCAGAGCAGTTCAAGAAGAATTTTGTTACAACTACGACTTCAGCGCGCCTATGGCAACTTGCGATGTCCCGTGCCGACGATTCAACGATTTTTTTTTTCGGTCAAAATTCGTGTATGTTTCAGTGTCATTGGACATGTTGCCTCGCGCTGCATATTGATCAGTCTTCTAAGCGAGCAACTGCCGGTGCTTCTGTCATTTCAAAGTGTTCGTTTCGTTTGGTCACCACACAAAGCATGAGAAAATGCGATGACTTTTTTAATATACTCCTTAATTACTGTGCATTCCACTGAACTTGCCGCTCTCGACAAATTCATAGAGCAAAGCTTCACCCCTTCGATATTGCTGGTAGAAGGAGAAGTGGTCTATGCCAAGGAAACGAAAGAAGATACGTTCGCCGGATTTGTTCTGCAAACGTCGGCTGTGAACCTATGTGAACTTCAATTAGCGGTGAAAGAAAGAGAAGTTATTGCAGCAACCTGCAGCTGCAAAGCAGGGTAACAACAACACGTAAAGAGTGAAATGCAAAATTATAACACCCAGCATTATTTGGTGAGTTGCCCAGCAATTATGTCAGTATGATCGTGTCCGAACAGCATAAATAAATAAGGCTCCAAGAAAATGCATGGGGTTGGAGAGGCCAACCTTGAGTTTGATAGTGGCGCAAATAAATTTTGGCTTTTCAGCACGTAGTGTTTGTGCCCTGACAATGCACTATTGACAGAAAGATTGTTATTGCGAACATAAATGCAGCACACATCAACCGCAGCGTTTGACTCGCTCGCTACGTATCCACCAGCAAACGCTGTGCATAGCTTATGAAGGCGAAAGCCTTCGATACTTCATCAAACGGGAAGATTGACCGCCGGCGTCCCGCGTCGGTGGCGTCAGCACGAGGAATGCCAAAAAAGTCACCATCACGTAATCACGTCACCATATCACGTCATCATGACGTCACAGATTGCCCAAATTTGTGACGTTGTTATGACGTCGTCATGAAGCCTCATAACGTGATATCACATGATGACGTGTTGCCACAACATAGTAGCTTTGCACAGCCTCCGTGATCGGCGAGTCAATTACGGAGGCACTGCAAAACCGCGTTAGGTGCAGAAAGTTTTTGGAGTGGGGTGGAGAAAATCAATACATCGACTGACAGGAAGGAGAAGAAGGTGGCTTTCGCCTTCCGGTCATCATAAAGGAATGCATAAGGAACCCTGTGATTTTTTTATGTCCAACGTATCTAAACAATGATTCAAGTATCTGCAGCCCATATTGTAGACGCTGAGCACGGGGCCAGCGATCAAGAGGTCGCACGGGAACGTTCTCAGATGGTATCGCACGAGATAAAAGGCAGCTCATTTCCTATCCTACGGGAGATATAAGCCCCGTTAGTCTACAGGAAGCGCGCGCGAACGATCGTCTCAGTGCGCGCTTTCTGCTACTCAACATCACAGCACCGACGCAGTAGCGAAGGTCGTCGCGGAAGTGCTTTTTGTACACACGACTCGTAGCCGATGGCTACTTGCCGGTTCTTAGCTCTACAACCCACTCTTCACGTAGTTTCTTATCCAACGGGCACCGGTGCACCGTGCAGGTTTACACCGGACTCGATCTGTTGCGTACGTCCGGCGCTGCGGCACCGAGCAGCATGTTAATCGCTTTCGGGTTAAGTCACTCCTATCACAGTGAGTTCAGTTGTGTTCACAATGAGAGAAAACCTCCGCATTCGAACAGACCGCAGCGCAGGTGCGGCTTGAAACTCGTTTACAGAGCACGCGGCAGCGCTCCACAAGCAGCCGACGCGGCCGCTGAGACCCCGTGATCCTGCCAAGCACGTCACGTCGACGGTGGCGCCGGCGTTTCCAGTGGTGACCCTCGAGGCCAATTGAAAAACGCGCAACGTTAAACCAAATAACGTGTGTCCCCAAGCTGGCGCCTGGACAAGTGGTGCCAGCTATCCAGATTAGAAACAACTAACAAACGCGTAATTTATGCCCTCAGAGATTTGGGTAGCACCCATCGCCACTCGCTAAGCTTACAACGTCGATTATTTGAGTATGGCTCTGAAAAACGGTGCCCAATCGATCCGAATACTGTGTTGTCGAAGCTTAAGGACATGAATCTAAAGCGAATGGAAGCATCAGTTCGGAGCTTACAAGCTACAGAGCGCACGGCGGCCGCTTGATAGATTCGAGGTGGACGACAACTGGATTCGGAAGTGCAGCCATGTTTCTCGGAGGCGCGAATGCCTCGCCGACGAAGCTTACCGTGCACTTTGAACAGCTCTCTCGCGGGCTTCGGTGGCCGACGGTCTACGGCACCGCGCCGTTGCGGCATGCTTGCCGCTACCGTGAACCAGCCATTAGTATTTTCTCGCGCTTTGCGCATCGCGCAAACGCCATCCGCGTTCCAGCGCTTAAATTGACGGACCCTTTGTAAATTCGAAAGTGTATTCCGTGGACGCATGTGTCCATTGAGACGGCGTCGGTCAGAATGATTGCAAGGGATGGACACAGCGACGCTATACGCAAGCAAAGCGCGAGCGCTGTAGAGTACGACGCGACCGCCGTCCATTTGCGCGCCCGGGCGGCCACCTGATTCCGTGCCAGAGCTCGGATGAACAGACGGACGGACGGACAGACAGACGGACGGACGGACAAACGGACGGACGGACAGACGGACGGACAGATGGACGGATGTACAGACGGACGGACGCCGGACGGACACCGGACCGGCGGACGGACGGACGGACGGACGCCGGACGGACGTGAGCATGAGACATTAAAGGCTTTTGCCTTAAAATTACACCATCTCCCGCTAACGGGAACCATGTGTAGATGCGAAGCAGCGGGCGCTAACGCTTACACTGGCGGCAGCGTTGACGCTGGCGCTCATCGCGGCGTTGCGCAGGAGAGAAATCTAGGGAGGCGCAATCACGCAGTGATGGACCGGTGTTTCCTACTGGGACATGCCAATCGCTGCTAATGGGCAACGCTGCATGCGCCGACGCTGCCTGCGTCGGCGTTGAACGGTTGTGCAGCGCGAGCAGTCGGTTTTTAAAGACGATAGTCTTTCTTGGCATACTTAAACGCAAGAATTTTGGTCTGCATGCCTTTCTGTCTGTCTGTCGGTAACCTGATTCAGCTACTCGGCCAAAGTTTAACTTCTTTTTGAACGCCCAGCCGTCTTGAACTGGTGTTCACGTTCATATTTGTGAACATATTCGATCAAAAAGCAAATACTACGCTTTCCTGAGGCGCAACATTAATATGTAAGTGTCAGGACGTGTGTTCTTTATTAGAAAATACATAGGTACGCAATTCTAAAGACCCTAGTGTTTTTTAGGCTGTCTCAGGCAAGGCAAAACATAGTAGTACGGCCGGCACAAGACTATCGTCTTTCGACGACATTTGCAGCGAAGCACGCAGATACGCGGCCAATTTTTCAGACAAGAAACTCGCTAGCAGACGCTGCCTGCGTCGGCGTTGCGAGGCGGGAGAGGGGAGCGTAGGAGAGGAGAGAGGGAGGAGGGGACGCGCATGCGCATTGGGGGTGTAAACGCCGCGGGAGCGAGGCCTAGAGAGAGAGAGGGGGGAGGCGACGCGCATGCGCAGTAGGGTTGTGGTTGCCGCGGCGAGGGATGCCTAGAGGAGAGAGATGGGGGGAGGGGACCCGCATGCACAGTGAGGGTGTGGACGCCGCGGGGAGGGATGCCTAGATGAGAGAGAGGGGGGAAGCGTAGGAGAGGAGAGAGAGAGAGGGGCAGGGGACGCGCATGCGCAATGGGTGTGTAAACCTCGCGGGCGGGAGGGATACCTAGAGGAGAGAGAGGGGGAGCGTAGGCGAGGAGGTGCGTGGGGAGGGTTTGCGCATGCGCAGTAAGGGTGGTCAGGACGCACACCACCACCACCGGACGGACGGACGGACGGACACCGCACGGACGTGAGCATGAGACATTAAAGGCTTTCGCCTTAATATCCTTCGTCCATTGCAGCGGAATCGAGCATGGGCCTAGTCTACAAGCCCCGCGCTGACGCGCTGCAGCGCTTACGTGTGGTCGCGCCTTTAAGGCCTGACCACACGCACCCGTTGCAGCACGTCAGCGCATGGCTTTTTGACGCGGCGTCGCGCCCTCTCCCTATGGAGAGAACGGGCGCGCAGCTTCGCGTAGCCACGCGCCCTCTCTCTCCATAGGGAGAGGGCGCGGCGCCGCGTCAGAAAGCCACGCGCTGACGCGCTGCAACGGGTGCGTGTGTTCAGGCCTTTTAGGCACCCTTACCTACTTTGAGTGGCGTCGGCGTCGGCGTAACAGACAGAGTGAACGAGGACGAAAGAGAGCGAACGCGGAGTCTGTCGATACCACGAGCCACTGATCTCTCAGCTCGCTTTCTCCCTCCGTCACGCGCACTGACTCCTTGATCGGAGCTCGTGCGCACGCGGGGCTGCTACGCGCAGTGCGGCTGGCATCGCTTGTCGTAACGGGGCTGTCGGCGTTTCGCTTCGTTCGCGATGCCTGGTATGCACAGAGTGGTGTGCGTAGCACTCGAGCGCTGGCAGTTTCTTTGGCAATATGTAACGAATCTTATATTGCTACAACTGCGGTTAGCCAGAACTTCAAGCACAGTTGGTGTTGCCCCAACACGAAGCTACGCTCAAAATTCGCATTACGCAGTATCGTAATCGTCGGTGACTTTTCTTTAATTTCTAAAGCCCGGGCTTACTTTTGCTTTACGAATACCCGTATCAACGTGACAGCGGATAGTCACGTGCAAAGTACAGTGACTCCTAGGACACTTTTGTACAAGAAGCTGCGCACAACGGTGCACGAAGCTCGATCCTACGAGCGTGCTGACGACTTCGGGTTGTGTGCGCTACCGTGTCACTCCTTCGCCAGCTTTGATTCCGAAAACTGTCGCACGGCTTTTTCTTGCTTCCTCCAAGTCTGTCGAGATGATAGACGCTGAGGCCGCGTTATGAATGACACGAAACGTGAGGGTGACGACGATGACGCATCGCGACATGTTTCGCAAACTTGCGCACGCCGTCATTCTTTCGAGATGTACAACCGTTATAATCGCTTTCTTGCTTGCTTGCTTGCTTGCTTGCTTGCTTGCTTGCTTGCTTGCTTCCTTCCTTCCTTCCTTCCTTCCTTCCTTCCTTCTTTGGCATTAGCGTCGTCTGGCTGGTCGCGTCAGCTGGCGACGAAAACAGTGCGCAAAAGAAGCAGAAATACTCCTCGGTCCCGAACTTAGATGGTGCGCGTCGCGTGAAGCTTGTAGCAAAGCGTCCCGGAAGGTTCCGTTCTTGAAGAAGCACTTGTCTTCTGCGGAGATAGATTGCCGTTACCACCTACGCACCGCTTCTTCTGCGCACACGATGATGCCGGCCACCACGCGTGAGAGACACGCGAGTGAGCCTCACAGAAGGAAAACCGTGTATCAACGCCTCCTCCTCCTTCTTCTTCTTCTTTTTTTTTACTTCCTTTGAGGGTTCCAGAAAGACCTGCAACGCGTGCAGCGTCTCCACGCCTTACGCTCTGAAGTCAACCAATTTGTTCGGGAGTCTTTTTTTCACGCAACGATAATCGTCATTGGGCTTGACTGCGTATCCTTTCTTGAAAAATACGAGCTCGATAATTTTCTATCAGTAATTTCGCCTTACGTTGTTGGGGATCACGCCGTTTGGGACCTGAAAATACCGGGCGAGCGGCATTAAATATGTGCAAGGTGCGCAATAAAGTAACAATTATTGGGAAAAAAAATTTAACACTGCCCTATAAACTGTAATTCGAGTCCACACGAGAATTAATTCTTGGGAGTTAACGTATAGTATTATAGGGTAGTGTGTAGTCTCATTCTCCTGCACTCTGAGCTTACTTAAGAATGCCCCTATTAAAGCTGTGCGAAGTAATAAGAGAATAAATATGAAATGTACCGCTACTGTGCAGCAAGCTATACGCCGCCACTGCCGCTACTCATACTACTCCTTCTTCCTCCGAAAACTTTCAATGTTGCATGTGCATATATTGTGTGCGTGTATATATTGTGTGGCAATATATACACGCACGCATACAAACGCAGGCAGGAACATTCGTAAAGGTTGGCTAGCCACACCCGTTCCCCTCCCAGAAAAAAGTTTCTTGCTGCGCCCTCGCCCAGAATCGTCACTATAGCTATCCAGTGTTCCTGCTGCTTTCGAACATAGCCTATATCCGCTAAACACAGAACGGGTGCACCTATTTATTTAGACGGGGAAAAGCGCCCATGTTTGGACCATGTGGAAAAGCGCACATGTGGAAAAGAGTCTATGTTTAGCATTAAAGTGCTTGTTTATATGGAATGTAGGCTATGTCAGTGCACGTTAAAGAATCCCAGATGGTCGAAATTATCCGGACACCTCCCCTACGGCGTCTCTCATAGCCTGTGTCGCTTCGGGACTTTCAACCCTATATAAACCAACGAACCAACCAACTTTATATGCAAAGTGTCGAAGTATATGACAGGTTTCTTCTTGCAGCGGGCAAAGTGACAGAACGACAGTCTCTATGACAAGAGCAAACTTATTTTCGCATTGGAACCAACGATGAAAGCGGCAAGCTTCTATCACAGTTTCGAGATAATAAAAAGAATATGTACTTGAACTAATGACGTGAGGACCCTTCTTTTATGAGAAGTTTGTTGAGTGAGAAATGTCAGCTTCTCGGAATTTCAGAGGAAGCGCCTTCCACCGCGAAGGCGCATAAGTGCAGGAAGAGATGGCCGTATGTTCACTCTGGGTGTTTCACTTTGGGAAAGGTCAACAAGCTTGTCTGTTAGCGCCTCAGAGATAATGCGGCGTGCCAGGCATTACTCCCCGTTTCCTCGCTGAAGGAAGAAGCCGCTGCTGTAAAAGCCGGCGTGCCGAAAATGGCCTCGAGCACGCCGTGAATGATAAAAGTGCCGGCCGCGCATGGCTAAAACGGTTTACAATGTTTGCCGCGCGCAGCTTCATTTCGTTCTGGATCTTTCACGATTGTAAAATCTTGCCGGCGTGCAGGCACGTGCTTTAAAAGGATGTTGGCGCATACCTCGTCTTTCGCCATTTGTGTTAAATATCTCTGGAATGGGAAGAACAACGCGCGAAGGAGCGAATATGAGTTATTAGAGGAAAGGCATATGGGATGGTCTGCAACACTCTTTTGAGAAAGAAGTGAAAAAAAGAAAGAAAAAAAACCGGCAGATCCCACGCACTGTGGGAATCGATCTAATGCGAAGCAGCCAGCAAGGAGCAAATCATGCTGTACATAATATTAATGTCATTATTTACATATTAGGACCTGTCATTTGTGTTCGTCATACAGTCGCGTCGCGCAATACAAATTTTGGCGTATATCAAGCTAGCGAACTGTAAGCAAGCGCACCATGAGCGTGGCATGTAAATGGCATTGTAGATGACATGCATGCCAAGATTCTCATGTTACCACCTGCCACTTATGTTCGCTTAATTTTCTACGTCGAATCGCAGCGAGACGCGAGACCAATCTGCCTCCGTTTCGCATGCGTTCGTATTCTCGCGCTTTGCGCATCGTGCAGACGCCATCCGCGTTCCAGCGTTTAAATTGACGGATATTTTGTCAATACCCAAGTGTGTTCCTCGAACGACCTGTTCCCACTCAGACGGGGTCGGTAAAAATAGAACGTGATGCGTGCGTCTCCTTCCTTGTATGACTATAAAGACGCTGGGCCCAGCGACGCTATATAGAGACGCTGGGCCCAGCGACGCTACGCAAGCAAAGCGTGAGCGCTGTAGAGTCCAACGCGACCGGCATCCGTTTGCGAACCCCGGTGCCCACTTGGCAACGTGCCAGGGCACTGCTGGAAGGGACGGACGGACGACCGGACGGGTGGACGTGAGCATGAGACATTAAAGGCTTTCGCCTTAAAAATTTCGTGTATATCAAGCTGGCAAAACGGCCACGAGAGTGTCATGAGTGTGGCATGCTAGTCTTGTTGCACATGACATGTCATGATTTCCATATTACCACTTGGCATTTATGTCCGTCATACTGTCACTTCGCTGAATACCAAATTTGGTGCATATCAAGCTAGCGAAACGGCCCCGAGACTGTCATGAGCATCGCATGCAAGTCATGTTGCATATGACATGTCATGATTTCCACATTACCACTTGTCATTTATGCTCGTCATACAGTCACGTCACTCAATAAGAAATTTGGTCTATATCAAGCTAGCGAAACGGCCACGAGAGTGTCATGAGGGTGGCATGCAAGTCATGTTGCACATGCCAATGTCATGGTTTTCATATGACCACTTGTTATTTATGCTCGTCATACAGTCATGTCACGCATACCAAATTTGGTGTATATCAAGCAAGCGAAACGGCCCCGAGAGTGTCATGAGCGTGGCATGCAAGTCATGTTGCACATGACATGTCATGATTTCCATAGTACCACTTGGCATTTATGTCCGTCATACAGTCACGTCACGCAATACCATATTTGGTGTTATCAAGCTAGCGAAACGGCCGTCAGCGCGCCATGAGCGTGGCATGTAAATCATGTTGTACATGACATGCAGGTCATGATTTTCATATTACCACCTATAATTTATGTTGGTCATGCAGAAATGTCTCATCGTACCAATTTTTAGATATCTCAAATCAAGAAAGCGTCCTCAGGAGCACTATGGCCATGGCATGTAAATCATACTTTTCATGACAAGTTAGTCATGATTTTCATGATATGACCAGTCATTCATGTTTGCCATACAGTCATGTTATGCCATACCAAATTTGGTATAAATCCCATTAACGATATGGCTAGGGGAGCACAAAGTCGTAGGCGGCTAGATAGATAGATAGATAGATAGATAGATAGATAGATAGATAGATAGATACGCTCAAAGTCGCCGAAGATCGCTAAGAAATGCTTCGCATTTAAAAAATCATGTTGCATTCCTCTGTCATAGGAATCGGTATAGATAGATACGCTCAAAGTCGCCGAAGATCGCTAAGAAATGCTTCGCATTTAAAAAATCATGTTGCATTCCTCTGTCATAGGAATCGGTATAACACGAAAGTAAAACGTGTCCTTAGAGAACTATTTGAATGAATAAGAGAGCTTCCACAATGTCTATTGGTGTTTGGCAGCTATACCACCGTTTAACGTGGATGCACCAACGTTGACGGTTGGGTGTACATCTACATAGCGACGACCAATGTCCTTGATGAATGATTGAAGAAACCTCGTGGTAGCTGTAGTAGTCAACGGTGAGAGCGTAATCCGAGAAAGGCGTGATAGCCAGAAAGGCGTGATAGTCCGTCCATCCCGCGGCATTTGAAAGTGTGATTGAAAACCTCGGCTGGACTAGAGGGAAACGCTAAGAGCATCGTGTCGCCCGGCCGCGATTTTTCTCGGGCCAAGCGCAAGTGAGGAACGCGGTACTACAGCCAGGTGAGGCAGGCGCGCGTCGTAGAGCCATTTTAGGGACGAAGCACCTTAGGGTCTAGGCTTGTCCATTGTACCCACCATAGAGTTTCCTATAAATACACTAGAGGGAACTCTGGCGCTAGTGTATATAGGAGCTGCAACGCACGGTGCTTCAGCCATCATGGTAATAATGGGTAGTACACAAATTTACCTAGCCTTGCCTAGTCTTCGTTCTTTTGGCTCCGTGTGGCCTGAATCCGCTTTGCCGCAATACAAAGTTCAGCAAAGGTTTAGCAGTCACGCTTCACCACCTTGACCTTTTTAGGCTCACGAATTCAAATCGGCTCACGAAATTCACGACGGTCCATTATTTTATCCGAAACAGAACCAAAACACAACAATAAACAAAGCCACAAGTGCGTTCGAAGCCGCAAGCACGAAGAATAGGCAAATTTGTGTGTTACCCATCATTCCCAAGGTGGCTGAACGATCGCAGTGCCAGGATCCCCTGTAGTCAATTTTACGAAACTCTATTGTACCCACTATACGCCATGACGATGAGAATCACGCTGATGACGATGAAGAATACGCGCGTTAGCACATGCAAGGTACCCGCTGACGATGACGACCATGGAACATTCTCTTTCTGCCATGGATGAAAGCGAACGTAAGGCGCGGGAAGCGGTGGCAAAACGACAAAAACGCCAAGCGGCTCGGAGTTGAGGGCGAGGGAAGCAGAGGCTCAAGGGCAACGCCGACAACAAGCTGCTCCCCCGGTGACGAGAGCTCGGCAAGCGGCGGCAAAACGGCAAAAACGCCAAGCAGACTCGGAGTTGAGGGCACGGGAAGCGGCGGCTCAACGGCAACGCCGACAACAAGCTGCTAGCCCGCGGCGGCGAGAGCTCGGCAAGTGGCGGCAACACGGCAAAAACGCCAAGGCCGGACTCGAAGTTGAGGGCACGGGAAGCGGCGGCTGAACGGCAACGCCGACAATAAGCTGCTACCCCGGGGGCGGAAGCTCGAGAAGCGGTTGCTAAACGGCAAACACGGCTTGTGCAGTATATAACGTCTCGATGCGCTCTAAGATGCATTTTGTATGACTGGAAACAACCAACAACCACCAGGGGAACGTCCATAGACCTCGTCTTTGCCACCTTCAGGCCGATCGAAGCTCTGGGGTGGTATTTTGTGAGCGTTCTAGCATAAAACGGGGGGAGGGATTGAACAAAAGGACGAGGGGGGAGCCACACGGGATTGGTCGAAGCTATTCTGACGGTCAAGACGTGATAATAGCCACAAATTTGCATAGAACGGGCGAGGAGGCGTTGGAACGGGCTCAGGCGCCGTTCTAGCGATAGAATGAACACAAAACAGTCTCCGCGGATGACTTGGATTGGATCGAAACGTACGCGCCGGGGCCGGAGGAGTGGGCTTCCCGCGCGTCTCTCTACCGCCCCACAGCCGACGCCTGTCCGCTGCTGTGAACTCGTGGGTGAGCTCGCTAGCCCGTAAGGCTAAGTGGGGATGATGCTCCATAAATGAGAGCAGCAACTCCCTTTGGTTGTCGAGGGAACGCGCGGACCTCTTCTCGATTGCTGCGCCATTTCGACAACTGGGTAACGGTTCGAATGGTCGCTCCGTTTGATTTGTTTTTTCAAGTACACTAATACTAGAAGCATTGGTTTAAACCGCGTAAAACCGCGTGGTGGCCAGCGCCACCACCGAACGACTCGTGAAACTGCGACACCAACTGGCGCTATGTCAAGACATTAACACTAGTTAATTGTTAAAGTCACCGAGCTCTTCAACTTCAAGCTGCGAAAAACAATGCCTCTGAATATTGATGTTCAGTTATAATAACTATACATTTATTACAGCGAAAGCTGTTATGAGATCACAACAAGGGTCGTTTCTGCGCCGTAGTTGTCCGCCGCCGCCGCCGCCGCCGGTGTCCGTAACCAATATCGCATGAAATAAGAAAAAAACGAAATAAACAAAAAAACACCTATGACACAATACGGGAATCGAACCCGGGTCCTCTGCGTGGCAGCCCAGCCCTCTAGCCACTGAGTTACGCCACTGCTTGAAACTGCGGTGCAAACTGACCCTACGCAGGCTTCATATCGGGCAAGAAATTGCGTTAATGTGTGTTGTAAAGCGTTTTAGAGCAGTAAAGTAACAACCAGGCGTCACACAATGCGAATTGCGTGACGAGTGGGTCGTTCAATGCTCCAACCCATTACAAAAGCCTGAGGCATATTTCCGAAGAATGACGAATAATGGCATAGTAGACGCTTCCCCACTACACAAAAATTATGATGATTTATGGCGTAGTGGGTACCATGCAAGTGGGCTTGTAGTAGTTGCCCCAAGAGTAAAAAGGCTAAAGGCCACTCTCCCAGCTTTCGCTGTGGCTGTGCTGCGCGTTCTGCGCAGGCCTGGCGGTTTTTTTTATGCACTGGATACATTCCTGAATTCCCCAGTTCGCCTATCTGTTTGCTCCCTCTCGTCCTTTTGTTCGATCCCTCGCCCGTTCTATGTTAGAACGCTTACAAAATAGCACCCCTACATTTCACGGACCACAAAGCAGTAATAATGAAGGCAAAACGAAATCCAGAACTCAACACGGCATACCATTTATGACCAATAAACATTGTATATAACTCTACACCGCTTTGTCACTCATTTACATGCGTGAGGGGGCAATGTAACGGGTGATTTACGGTAACGCCGAACGATCCCACTGCTTCGCCCACTCATCATCATTCACTTCGCGGAGATGCGGTTTGGATGGACGCTATGACCGAGTCCGACGCTTGGGACAAGACCGCCACCTCGCGGTGTGTTAAGGCGCTGCCAAAAAAATTGGCCGCGTATCTGCGTGCTTCGCTGCAAATGTCGTCGAAAGACGATAGTCTTCTGCCGGCCGTACTACATGAGTCCTGGTCTCATCCGCGGCCACCCGTGATGCTGTTCTCGTACCATTTCCGTCCTGGCATGATAAATGCAATGTAGGTTTGTTTGAACAGATTTCATTTTACCGCATTATTACTGCTGGCATGCCATGTGTTCGTACCTCCACGACGTGTCAGCAATCTTTGAGTCGCGTACGTGTGGTACTGTATAACATGATAGTTTGGAAAGAAGAACCATTTGTAAGACATGAAAGTATTTTATTGCGTGGAAGGGGCGCCATCTTCTGGAGTTTCTGTTTCCCGGCGTTTCCGTTGTGTCTGGCGGTCCTTGGTTACCCGTTCTGCACGAGCTTCGGGCGACTCTTCTGCCGCCCGGTACGCTCACTTAGCTTCTCTGTCGCTGACGATTCGCGCGTCGCACACCTGGTCTGTGTCCT
Organism: Rhipicephalus appendiculatus; assembly: GCA_030522465.1. NCBI lineage: Eukaryota > Metazoa > Arthropoda > Arachnida > Ixodida > Ixodidae > Rhipicephalus > Rhipicephalus appendiculatus. The sequence continues at coordinate 39,452 of JALIZH010008047.1, read as the reverse complement.
GTTGCCTCCGGGTGCGCCTCGACTCACGTTCTTTCGCTAGCCGCTGGGCTCGTTGCTAGGACGTTTCCTGGACACGCTTGAGACGACGAGCGTCGGCACGCCGGCGCTTCTCCGCTGCAATTTGGTTGTCGGTCTTTTCCCTGCGCTGTCTGGGCTTGTCTTGTAGAGTGGGTTGTATTACATCAAGCGTCCATTTATGTTTTGCCTTGCCTCAGACAGCGCCTCCTCTATGTTGAATCGGCCGTATCTGACTGGCATTGATAAAATAGAGGAGGCGCTGAGTGAGATGTGGACGCCGCCTGGCAGTGGCGTCGGGAAACATGAGCTTGTGCATGAGCTTGGTGCTGCCAGGTGGCAGCACCATATCGTCGGCAGAAGGCTTTTTCGTGCATAGCGTCGCATTTTCAGCGCAGCCTAAGAAACACTAGGTTCTTTAAAATTACATATCTATGTACTTTCTAGTAAAGGAACACACCACCTAATACTTACGTATTGATGTTGCGCCTCAGATATGCGCAATATTTGCCTTTTGATCGACAATGTTCACAAGTGAGAATGCAGCTACCAGTTCAAAATGGCTGGGCGTTCAGCGAGTGCTTAAAGTTTGGCCGGGTGGCTGAATCGTGTGAGAGACCGACAGCCAGAAAGACAGACCAAAATGTCTGCGTTCAAGTATCCCAAGAAAGATTGTCGTCTTTAAAATGCACTTCAATTGAAAACGCGCCAAGTACTACGAGTGCGTAGTAACACGCGTTGCAGGTGCTAATCGCGGAGGCCACAGTAATGATGAATTACTTTACTTTACCCCTCCCAGAAAGCGACACCACCCCGCTGACCAAGAGCACTGTGAGAGGAAAGTGTGAGATATAAAAGACGCGTTTGTAAAGCCGTTAGAGTCTGTGGCCGTGGCGCACTGCAGAGTGTGCTCGGTATCTGCTGTGGACCGAGATGTCGTCGGTTCGATGCCCGCTGGCAGAAGTTTCTTCTTTGAGATCTCATCGTGTACATTTTTGGACGTCATTTCCGTGGCGGAAATAAGTCACTGAAGTCTAGGTGGACCCCGGCATAAACCACTTTAGTCTTAAAAAGCAGAGGTTTGGGTAGTGGCGACGAGAATAGATGGTGGGATTGGCGCACGTGCGTTCGTGTGCATGGAACAGCTTCATAAGCCTGTCCCAATGAAACTTTTTTGAAACGGCAGTGCCAGGGTAAACGGGTTTCTTAGAGAGTGGGGGGGGAGAGCTTATACTGAATCATTCGTTCACTTTGGTGCGCTTGAAAGAATTGGAAAGCGATTTGTCGCTGGCATCTGTAAGACCTCTTAGGGCTCATTACCGCCTGCGATTGGCATCCGGTCGCCCGACCAAATTTGTCGCAAAGTGACTGGTCACAAATGGTATTGAAATGCCGCATTGATCAAAAAGCGAGTGCTTGTTTGCTGAGTCACTTGCAGCTCGTTATTTCAGTCGAGCGACAGCTTGTCGCGAACATCCAGTCATGTGCGCTAAAACAGGGAGTCAGCTGCTTTTACGACGTAATATGGCAATGCAAGAAGACGCGACTTTAGCGTGGCGACGCGCATAGCTCGCACTATACACTCTAAAAAAAGATGCCCTTTGACTCTCCTTGGTATAAATGTGAGTCATATGTGTAGCACTCCATTTAGAGGAGCATGCTGACTCTCTTTTGAAAAGTCGTGGGATGCATAATTTTCCTTTTAGAGAGGCACGTTGACTCTCTTTATGAGTGCCGTGCATTGACACTCTCATAGAAAGTCGTTCGTCCCACGACTCTCGTTTTGCAGATCGTTGACTCTTCCTTATGAGAGCCGCGCGTTGACACTCTTTTGGAAAGTTGTGCATCCCACGACTCTCCCTTTAGATAGCCACGTTGATTGTCCTTGAAATAGCCGTGCATTGACACTCTTTTGGAAAGCCGTGCGTCCTACGACTCTCCATTTAGAGTGGCATGTTGACTCTCCTGAAAACATCCATGCTTTGACTCTCTTTTGGTAGCTGTGCGTCCCACTACTATCCCTTTAGAGAAGCACGTTGACTCTCCTTTAAACAGCAGTGCATTGACTGTCCTTTGAAAAGTCATGGGTCCCATGACTCTCCTTTTAGAGAAGCACGTTGACTCTCCTTAGGAAAGCCGTGCATCGACACTTTTTTTTGAAAGTCGTGCGTGCCACGACTCTCGCGTTAGAGAGGCACGATGATTCTCTTTAAAACACCTGGCATTGACTCTCTTTTGGAAAGTATATGCGTCTCACGACTGCCCTGAAGGGAGTGAGCGTGCCTCTCTAAAGGAAAGTGCTACACACGTAGCTCTCACATGTACAAAGAGAGACTCAGAGTTTTTAGAGTATAGCCGGTGTGAACATCGGTCACCTTGAGTAGTTGCTTGACGGCAAGTCACAAATGGGCGCTCAACCGGTGCTCGTCGGAAGTATGAATGGGCCTGTATAATCGTTCGACATAGCTTTAATTATTTCATTTGACATGTCAGACAATGATTTCATTATGAGGCACGCCGTAGCGGGTTCTCCGGATTAATTTCGAGAGCAGGGGTTACTTAAGCTGCACCTTAGTTAGGTGGTTAAACATTATAATGTTTAAGCGCACAACTAGTCGAGTATACTCATCGAGTATACTAAACCTATGTATACATTGGTGTTCAACACTTCGCCCCCCTCGAAAATGCGGCCTTTCGCCAGGAATAGAACCGCGTGTCCTTAGCTAGTATACTAGCTAAGCGCGTCTAGTTATAGTAAACTAGCACGTCTAGTTTGTATACTAGTGGATGAGTATACTCGACTGGTTGTGCGCTTAAACATTATAATGTTTAACCACCTAACTAGACGGCATAGCGAATAACACGACACACACACGGGCGACACACGGACACGTGTTCTTCACTGTGCTGGTTTGGTTGTGCGTTTAAACATTATGAATAACGTCTTACCAGCCTGCTCGAACAGCCACCTTATCAATCCTTGCTGCATGGTACCTACGTGAAGGGTAAAGTGATTGAACACTCATAGAAAGAAATATTTAGGAGGTTAAATGATCGCAGTACAGCAATAAAGTACAATTTTGGCAACCACGAGTAATTAGTTGAATAAAGAAGACCTCGATATCAACTTGCTTTGGCAGCAATGGCCACTTATTAGGAGCGAAGCTCCTTAGGCCGGCACCCGTTCGCCGGTGAAGCTCCCTGGCAAGGTGCCAGCTGTGGCGTCTCCCCCTCACGCGGGAGGATAAATTAGCTTTATGAGCGCTGGGACGCGGATGGCGTCTGCACGATGCGTGAAGCGCGAGAATACGAACGCATGCGAGAAGGAGGCAGATTAGTCTCCCTCTTTCTTCGTCTCTGCGCTCTCCACTTAAACTGGCGAACGCGCGTTGCGGCACCCAGCGCAGCAGACGCTCTCCGCGCGCAAACAAGGCGCGAGCCGCAAAAAAAAAAATAAATAAATAAAAAAAAAAACACTTCGCGTTTTAGTGTAGCCAGCGTTCTCCCTGTGCCACACGCACGCTCTGCTGCCATGAACGACTACAGTTTCCTCCGTGCTACCATCTCTTCTTTCCTCTGACAGTAGACCCATTGCGGGTTCGACAGTTTCGGTGAGTACTGGAAATACGACCTACCCGATGTGGACACTTTCAGCGAAAGCGACTTTCCCAAGATCATTGGCATCAACCGAGACACCGAAATCACAATCTGCCTTGCATCCTTCGAATGGCTAAAGAGTTTCAAAACGTACATAGTCACTTGCTTCCCATTTCTAAGGAGCTTCGCTCATCGGTTGCATTCGTACTCGGAACAACTGCTAATTTTTGTATATTCAAAACATAGAGGTAAAACTGGAAAAGAGTAATATTTAGTGTAGTTAATAACACCACTCAGGTAACGAACTGGAGGAGAAGTAAAAAGAGACGGCTTGTAAGTTGCGTAGCTGTCCCTAGTAAAACAGCCTACATTGTATTTATCTTGCTTTATCATGTCAAACGTGAACACAATACCGGAACATGCAGTAAACGTCGTATCATGCAGTAAACGTCGCTGGAACGTAGGCGCTTAAACCTTCAACTATTTGATTCAACCAACTATGCACGTTGTCGCTTGGGTGCAACCAAAAAGGTCTATAAGAATTCAGGAACCCTTCGCTGTCGGGTACTGGAACCTCATTAATCATACAGGAAACGTCGCAGGAGCGCGGACGAGCATTCCCTCAAACTATTTGATGTAGGTAACTATATATGTTGTCGCTTGGTTGCGACCAAGTTGGTTGCAACCGAGGAGGTATAAGAATGCAGGAAGACGCACTTTCACGCTTTGCTCAGTCAGCATTACAGCGTTCTAAAATTCCGGGATGCGTTCTACATTCCGCGGGTGTCGCATGATTGTTCCGCGCATGCGCACTATCCTTCCCGCTGCGCGTTTTGTGTGGAAATTGCTCTTTAAACAGGCTGGACCGGAACGGGGGACCGGAATGCTGTGCTAAAAATTCTCTAATGAAGCATTCACCTTTCGTAAGCAAATGTGCGAAAACGGGAAGTTTCCCAAAAGTGTGTTTTCTTCGCAACGATGAGATACCTTTTGTTTAGCGGCCGTGCCTTGTAATTACAAACTGCAGAAAGAGCTTGTATGAGTCTTTCCGAATGTTAAAAAAGTAATGTAGCAGGCTCAAAATCATTAAATTCATTGCGGGCTCGTGTTATTTCCTCTTTTTGCTGCTAAACAAATGCTATAGCATCCAAAGACACATTGATATTCATGAAAAAAATTGAAGGACACTTTGTACATTCCAAAGTGTGTTCGGCGAAAGCGTGTGGCCATTCCACTGACTAAGCCATGTCTTTTTTCTTTTACACTCTCACTGGTATAACATGCAAACCGAATGTGTGCGTATTTTTAAAAATTTTTTACCGCGAATCGCAGCGAGACACGAGACTAATCTTCCTCCGTTCGCATGCGTTAGTATTTTCTCGCGCATTGCGCATCGTGCAAACGCCATCCGCGTTCCAGCGCTTAAATTGACGGACCCTTTGTAAATTCGAAAGTGTATTCCGTGGACGGATGTGTCCATTGAGACGGCGTCGGTCAGAATGATTGCAAGGGCCTGGGCACAGCGACGCTACGCAAGGAAAGCGCGAGCGCTGTAGAGTCCGACGCGACCGCCGTCCGTTTGCGCACCCCGGCGGCCACCTGATTCCGTGCCAGAGCTCGGATAGGACAGACGGACGGACAGACCCATGGACGAACGGCGGACGGACAGACAGACGGACGGACAGACGGACGGACGGAGGGACAGACCGACAGACGAGCGGACGGACCGGACGGACAAACGGACGGACGGACAGATGAACGGACGGAGAAACGGACCGACGCCGGACGGACGGACACCGGACGGACGTGAGCATGAGACATTAAAGGCTTTCGCCTTAAAATTACACCATCTCCCGCTAAAGGGAACCATGTGTAGATGAATGCAGCGGGCGCTAACGCTTACACTGGCGGCGGCGTTGACGCTGGCGCTCATCGCGGCGTTGCGCAGGAAAGAAATCTAGCGAGGCGCAATCACGCAGTGATGGACCGGTGTTTCCTACTGGTACATGCCAATCGCTGCTAATGGGCAATGAGAGACAGAAGACTCGGACTGGACACAGAGACCCGCAGTCCGCTTTTAGTTAACGCGCACGCTGCGAATTTTTATCGTTCCACAACGCACAGGAGAAATCTCCCACCGGCACTACCTTGCAGGTCAAGATCCAGTGCCTATGTATACGGGGTGGCCAGTGAACGGTTGTGCAGCGTGAGCAGTCGGTTTTTGCAATCAAGAAACTCGCTAGCAGACGCTGCCTGCGTCGGCGTTGCGAGGCGAGAGAGGGGGGAGTGTAGGAGAGGAGAGAGGGGGGGAGGTGACGTGCATGCGCATTGGGGATGTAAACGCCGGGGGAGGGATGCCTAGAGGAGAGAGAGGGGGGAGGGGACACGCATGCGCAGTGGGGGGTGTAGACGCCGCGGGGAAGGGATGCCTAGAGGAGAGAGAGGGGCAGGGGACGCGCATGCGCAATGGGGGTGTAAACGCCGCGGGAAGGATGCCTAGAGGAGAGAGGGGGGAGCGTATGAGAGAAAGGGGGAGGGGACGCGCATGCGCAATGGGTGTGTAAACCTCGCGGGCGGGAGGGATACCTAGAGGAGAGAGAGGGGGGAGCGTAGGCGAGGAGGTGCGTGGGGAGGGTTTGCGCATGCGCAGTGAGGGTGGTCAGGACGCACACCACCACCACCATCACCGGACGGACGGACGGACGCCGGACGGACACCGGACGGACATGAGCATGAGACATTAAAGGCTTTCGCCTCAATAGGCAGGCTACCTCAAGTCGAGTCACTTATAGCTCGCTAATTGTATAGATGGATGCAACGGTCCAATGAGCCCCATATTTAACTTTTACCTTTAAGAAAATCACTCAACGTTAGCGATTCACGCATGCAATCTTTCCTTAACCTTGTAAGGCCTCGCCAAGGTGGATGAGCGTTTGATTCTTCGCCTTTATGGCACAAAAAACTTGGAGGGCGCTTGAGCTTCGCCTTCAAGAGCAGAACGCGATAGCGTAATTGGGTCCAATGCGCATCACCTTTAACTGTGCCGCAAATAAAAGAGCGTTTGCGTGCGTATCATTGGCCGTTTCAAACCATACTAGAATGGCTGCTGCATGTACAGTTGCTAAGTGCCCACTACGTCATAGTTCTTCATTTTAAGAATTGGCGAAGTACCCTACGTGTACGTTAGGTGCCACGCGCACCATTACAGCTGCACGCTGTGTTATCGTGGGTAGCTTTAAACCGCCCACTAGTTGCGCAGTTCCCATGCTTTGACGCCTGGTGCGATTCTACGATTCTGCCACGCAATATTGCATGCGTTAAGGAAGCTCCACCCAATGCAGAAGATTACCCGCTGCTCCACCCATTCTACAAGGCTATATAGCGTATATAGCGTTTTTTTTTCTAAGTGCGAAAGTTTTTAACGCTGGGGTCGACCAAGACTTTACTGACGTATTTCCATCCCAGATATGGCGTTGCAACATGTACGCTAACAGATGACAAAGAAAGAAACTAGAAGAAAAATTACACCATCCCCCCACTAAAGGGAACCATGAGGGGATATGAAGCAGCATTGGAGGTGCACACCAACTTTCCGTTTACGTTCACTCGGCCGTCGAAGCCAAGCGTCGGCGTCGAGCTACCGCTTCCGCTACAGAGACACAACGCGAGTCTGCGGCGAGGGTAGAGAGGCTTTCGGGACAACTGCAGCGACCGGGAACCGACGGAGCGACCGCACGATTCAAGCGAGGCTTCCTCGACCATGCGCACGCGCTTATATGAAATGGGGAGGGAGAGGAGGAAGTGGGTTTACAGGCTGCAGCGAGGGGGGAGGAGAGGAGAGAAGGCGACCGAACGCCTGCGTAAAGGAGGAGAGTGGGAGAGAGAGTAGGCGCATGCGCAGTAAGGGTGGTCAGGCCGCACACCACCATCACCGGATTGAACTCCGCCATAAGCTGCTTCGCATCTAAAAAGCTCCGCCGCCGGGAGTCGAGCCCAGATCACTCGCCCCACAGCGCGCGACGATTAACGACTCGGCCACAAAGCGTACGCCCTTCAGTATACTAACTGCGAGTTATTTACATTCACCATTCACCGTTGGCTGTATTCAGAGCTCGGTGGCACTTCAGCGTGTTCTCGTTATCAGTAGCGAGATCACACGAGAGGCGCGAAGGGTGCGCTTTAAAGATTATCGCTCCGCTCGTTACGTTGCGCGCGCGCTCATCCGTGATGGAGGCGGTTTGTACGTTTTGTGCTTTCACGGCAAAGTTTGCATTGAACTCGCAGAGCGCACAAACGCCACTTAGGTCACTGCCGCAACCGCGTTTGCGAAAGGAGCGCGCTACTCAAATATGAAGAAGTAACAACTGCTACAGTTATTAGTTCACGCTCGTACTGTGTGTGTTCTTTCGGTGAATACTTTGTGCTTGAGCAAAACGCTGAAAGTTTTGAGCTGCTTTGTGAAGACACGTTTCACTTTCGCGTTATATCGATTCCTCTGACGCAAGGATCAGCCACGTTTTTTCGAAGCAGTCTCCAGCACTGGCATGGCTCCATGGTAGAACACTTGCTTGCCACACAGAAAGCCTGGCTTTGTTTTTCACCAGGACCAAACATTTACATTATTAATTTATTTACATCTACCTCGAATTCCCGCTAATGGGCAACGCTTATTTTTCGCCCATAACGAACGACGCCGATGCCGACACTGAAGGGAGCTTGATACAACTCTTTGCCCGGGAGTCCAGGGTCGCAGCCAGACATTTTTTTTCGCCAGGGAGACAAGGGGGAGGGGGGGGGGGGAGTTAACTATTCTTATGCGTGGCCGAGCGTGTGTTTGTATATACACATGCAAAATATTTAAAACTTGAGGCGGGGGGGGGGGGGGGGGCGGAGTTTGATCACACCCCCCTCCTTTTGCTACGCCAGTGCGGCAGTCCTAAAGCATTTCTGGGCCTGCACGCACTGAGAAGTGCCCGTACTGTGAGTAAAAGTATTTGGACATTTTCCACGTGGCGTGGGTATGACAATGAACCCCGCACCTTCCCGCTATATTTAACCATACCCGCCTGGGTGGATTGGGAATCGGCCCCGCTCCGCTCCTTCAACCTGGTGATCCAGAAGGTCCTGGTCGTGCGCGTCCGAGCCGCGGCTACAGCCAATGGATTCCTCTAATGAGGAGTACTCTTATGCAAGGGACGACACTTAAGGACTATTACACCCACCCCATGTAAGTACATTGGCCAATAAAGTTTTTGAACCTGTCAGGTGCGGCGGACTGCGTTATAGCAGCTTTATCTAGTATAACACATAACTCGCTTAGCTATTTTCGGTGAGGCACGGGCAAAGCTTCCCCGGGCGAAAACAAGATCAGCAAGCAGCAATGGCACCGACAAATAATGAAGCGATTTTTTAAGATAATCAGCTGCTAAAGAGCTACATCTGCTTCTTTGGTGATGCCAAAAAATTAAAGTCACAGTTTCGCCGCAAGGACGAAGCAAATGAATGCGATAGCAAGAAATTGAAGTTTCACACGAAGATCCACGAGCAGCTCGATACTTGCAGCTTCCCGCTGAAGGACAAAGAAGGACGCTCGAAAAGGACGCGGAGGTATACACAGGACAAGGGCGAACTAACAATTGTCACAGTTGCCTTTGTGTTTGAACGACGAGCTGCAAGTGTCGACAACGCAGAACCCGACGTTCTTAGATATTAAGGCGAAAGCCTTTAATATCTCATGCTCACGTCCGTCCGGTGTCCGTCCGTCCGTCCGTCCGGCGCCCGTCCATCCACACCCCCCACTGCGCATGCGCAAACCCATTCAAACAAAAATAAAAATAAAAAACCTCATCTCCACCTCTCTCTCCTCTAGGCACCCCTCCCCGTGGAGGCCACACCCTCACTGCGCATGCGCGTCCCCTCCCTCTCTCCCCTCCTACGCTCCCCCCTCTCTCCTCTAGGCATCCCTCCCCGCGGCGTCCACACCCCCACTGCGCATGCGCGTCTTCCCCTGTCTCTCCTCTCCTACGCTCCCCCCCTCTCTCGCCTCGCGACGTGACGCAGGCAGCGGGCAGCGTCTGCTAGCGAGTTTCTTGGTTGAAAAAACCGACTGCTCGCGCTGCACAACCGTTCACTGGCCACCCCGTATATATGGCAATGGATCTTGACCTCCAAGGTGGTGCCGGTGGGAGATTTCTCCTGTGCGTTGTCGAACGATAAAAATTCGCAGCGTGCGCGTTAACTAAAAGCGGAGTGCGGGCCTCTGTGTCCAGTAGGAGTCTTCTGTCTCTCATTGCCCATTAGCAGCGATTGGCATGTTCCAGTAGGAAACACCGCTCTATCACTGCGTGCTTTGCTCCTCCCCAGGTTTCTCCCCTGCGCAACGCTGCGGTGAGCGCCAGCGTCAACGTGTAAGCGTTAGCGCCCGCTGCTTCACATCTAGACATGGTTCCCTTTAGCGGGAGATGGTGTAATCTTTAAGGCGAAAGCCTTTAATGTCTCATGCTCACGTCCGTCCGGTGTCCGTCCGACGTCCGTCCGTCTGTCCATCCGTCCATGTCCGTCCGTCCGTCCGTCCGTCCGTCCATCCGAGCTCTGGCACGGAGCCAGGTGGCCGCCGGGATGCGCAAACGAACGCCGGTCGCGTCGGACTCTATAGCGCTCGCGCTTTGCTTGCGTGGCGTCGCTGTGCCCAGAGTTTGCAATCATTCTGACCGACGCCGTCTCAATGAACCCAGGCGTTCACGGAATACACTTTCGAATTTACAAAGGGTCCGTCAATTTAAGAGCTGGAACGCGGATGGCGTTTGCACGATGCGCAAAGCGCGAGAAAATACTAACGCATGCGAACGGAGGAAGATGAGTCTCGCGTCTCGCTGCGATTCGCGGTAAAAAAAATAAAAAAGAAAACACGCACACATTCGGTTTGTGTGTTATCCCACTGAGAGTGTAAAAGAAAAAAGACATGGCATAATCAGTGGAATGGCCACACGCTTTCGCCGAACACACTTTGGAATGTACAAAGTGTCCTTCAATTTTTTTTTATAAGGCGAATGCTCCATGTTAAAGCAATAAATACGAGTATATTTGTGCACTACAAAAATAAACGTTGTTTACAGAGGGCACGCAAGAAGTTGCGTAATTATGCAGTGCACAGAGCATATTCCTAAAACGTCTGCATTTACTTTTGGCAACATTTCTGGCCCTGATTTCTAAGTGCGAATGTGTTGACATGTATTGTACGAAATAACGTATGTGTACTTTTTTTTTTTTGCAGCTCTATCTACCATGACCAACCAATTTGGTGGTAAGTTGGTGGCTCCTGTGCATGTTGCCGAGCTTTTAAAAAGAACTTTCCTGTAATATCTAGGGAGTGGATTATTAATGCGCTCTTGTAACAAAGTGGACCGATCAGTACTTCTTGACTATACAGGGTGTTTCAAGAAATGTTTCTTCTTCTTTTAAAGTATACGGCGCGCAGGATGACCCCTCTGCGTCTCCTGCCACATGGTGGCGTCTGACGCAAGGTGTTCCCGGCGTTCTTTTTTTTTTTTTATTTCCACCTCACGATTGGGTACAGAAAGGGACCACCTTTTCGTGCGCGTCTCGAGGGCGGTTTTCAAATTGAAAGAAAATGTAGGAGCCTTCAGTGACAGAAAACACGCTCAAGCTCCTGCGAGATGTGTATACCGCCAGCGGTAAATGGTGGGTATAAATAGCTTGCCGTTGTTACGCTGGCGCATGCATGGCGCATGGATGAGTGGTCTAACGCAGCGCGCTGCGGAGCGAGGGGCTGCTGGTTCGAATGCATGGAATTTTTTTCTTTTGATTTGTTTTTTTTTATCCTTTTTGATATATATACGTACATATACATATCCGGGGAATCAGCCGAGAGTGTCCATATAATTGCTATCGCAATAAAAAAGGCAAAAAGAAAGGAAGAAAACAAAGAACACACCCGTACTGGGCACGTCGGAAACGATGTATTTTTCTTCGACAGCACGTGTGAGCCGCTGTGCGCGTTTGTGTGCGCTGGGATTAGGCTAGAAGAGATTGTAAGGAACCGTCTACGTAAAAAAAAAAAAAAAAAAAAAAAAAAAAAAAAAAAAAAAAAAAAAAAGAGAAGAATAAGAGAAGAATAAGAAAGGTAGAAGCCAGGGGTATACGTAGGTCGGGGTCCTGTAATGTATGGCGCGCGTCAAAGGTTTCCGCGACGCGTGGTCGGCTTGCTGCCATTTCTAGCCTGACTCAGCTCGTGCTTGCTGCGTTCACAAGCCGACGGACCAACAGAAATGCATAAAGCGATAGAGTGAAAGCAGCTAGGACGGGAGCGGATGCGATATCTCCAGGCGGAGACCCCTGTTTGCTCTCAGTAAGCTCTTCCTGATCGGCAAGTCCACATAATAAGCGCCACGTTTGGCCCTATCGACAATGCACGGCCGGACGGTCTTATCACGTGCCCAGCGATACAGGCGAGTTTTAAGCTCTTTTAGTGCTTGCGGTGACCATGGCCTGAGAGTTTGGAAATGAATTCTTTTCTTCGACTCTTTGCGCCTTCCTATCCTTCTGGAGGCTTCTGAAGAGTGGACAGCTATATACCACAAGAGACGCCTTCGAGGAGTGTGGAACTAAGTTATGACTTCCAAAAGAGGTTCCTGTAACTGAAAGAACCCTAACAGTTGAAGATAAGTGCTTATACTACATTTATTTTGGTAGAAAGAATAAGCTGTCGACATCGTTCGGCGGTGGGAAATGCTTTGAATTTAACTTAACTTTATTTCATATTGCGGCCATATACAACAAGCAATAATGATAGGACAGAAAGCAAAATCTGCAACTACGCAGCTTGGTGAACCAGCAGCAACCTTTTATGTGCGTTTTTGCAGTAGCGAATGCAGTCCCCGCGGACCAATATTTCAGGCAAAATAGAACATTCAGGCTTAAAATAAGGTTGTCAACATGCGATAATTGAATCACGATACATCCACACAAAGAACATCAAGATTGTTAGTGATGGCTGCTGAGAATGGACGGCAATGTAAAGCACGGACACTGTTTGAATTGAAACGAAACGCAAGTACTACCTAATACTATCAATTTCAATTATTTCAATTCTACGATGTATATTCTGCTTTTGTCAGTCACTCTGTGAACGTACAGAAAATAAAAAGGCCAGGAAGCTAACCTGACGAGATAATGTCACTTTCTTTAACATATCGCACTAGCGAAACGTCTGGAGGAGTGCATGATCATCCTTAAACTCATGACTTTTATGACGAAAAAAAGTGGTGTGCAGACCATTACCCATGGGCGTGCGCATGGATCTCTACTCCTCTCCCGCCTCCCCACCGCTTATATTGGTTGATTCTGAAAGGAAAGAAGCTCCACGTTAGATGCTACAAATAAAATGAAGCGATGGCATGCTTATCACAGCGGTACGGCTTTTATCTCCCGCTTTCCGAGGTGCAAAGTTGGTGAGGAAAACAGTTTTTGTAATGCAACATCAGCGGTCCTCGGCCGTTATTATAGTACAAAACCTGAATGGCCATAACCCTGCACTGCAAACAATGACGGTGCAGGTGCGACAAAGTAAGGTACGGGGCCGACTTGCCCTTCGCCACCCCCCTACGGTGATTGGGAGGGTGAAAGAAAGAAGGAAAGAAAGAAAGAAGTAAAGAAAGTAAGAAAGAAAGGAATAAAAGAAAGAAACTGAGCTAGAGAGCGAGCAAAAGCAAGCCGGATCCTCAAAGTACTTCCTTTGTACACAACATCAACACGCCTAATTCCTTCAACTGTCGTCTGGATTTGATGTCTTGATTAAGCAGCTTTTATGCTAGGAAACCGACATATACTTCTTCCCTGCATCAAAACAAGTTGTGCACAGTGTTCGCGCCTTCTGCACGCGGCGGTCGACACACAGCTGTCGGCTTGGTACAAACGAGTACATATTGTCACGTGGGTGTGACGTCGACGAAGGCAGCAGGCGACGTGTCCGAGATGAAACTGTTTATTAGGCCGAACTTGTGGCCGGTAAAGGGAGAGTAAGATTACAGCAATACACGCTGGCACTGATAGCGGCGAACAGAGCGTCGGCCGTCGATTAACTGAACATCGTTGGAGCGCGCCGGCTTTTATGCATCACGCGTCGAACATTCTAGCCTTATCACTGGTCATCGCGCAAGCTCTGGAATAATCTCGAGTGGTCGCGTCTTGCGCGCAATCTTAACAAAACGATCTACAATAATCGCGAAGGTTCCAGAACAATAAGGCGCGGTTTGAGCTGAGCTTTGCTGACGGTCTTTGTGGGCGAAAACCGAATACAACAAAACTGAAAATAAGAATAGCGCGTGGCAATGCCCCCCCTCTGAAAAGGCATCGTCCCGATGCTTAAAACAGAACACGGGGGAAAATGCATGCAATAATAAATCACAACAATAAAGAAAGAAAGTACAATAATTATGCAATAAGTACAGTCCTCAGGTTTGCTAACGCGCGTAATACGGCTTGAGGCGCACGGCATGGACGACTTCAGGTCGCGCACGGCGCCGTTGAGAGTTCGTTATGGCGTCCGGGACGACCTCGTAGTCCAGAGCACCGAGACGTCGAAGCACCTTGTACGGCCCGAAGTATCGCCGAAGGAGTTTTTCACTAAGTCCACGTCGGCGTATCGGTGTCCACACCCAAACGCGGTCGCCGGCCTGGTATTCCACGAAGCGTCGTCGAAGATTGTAACGGCGGCTGTCGGTCGTCTGCTGCTTCTTGATGCGCAGGCGGGCGAGTTGTCGGGCTTCTTCAGCGCGCTGAAGGTAGACGGTGACGTCGAGGTTTTCTTCGTCGGCGACGTTGGGTAGCATGGCGTCGAGCGTCGTTGCCGGGTTCCTACCGTAGACCAACTTGTATGGCGCCATCTGTGTCGTCTCCTGCACGGCCGTGTTGTATGTGAAGGTCACGTACGGAAGGATGGCGTCCCACGTCTTGTGTTCGACGTCGACGTACATGGCCAGCATGTCGGCGATGGTCTTATTTAGACGCTCGGTCAGGCCGTTGGTCTGTGGGTGGTACGCGGTGGTCCGGCGGTGGCTTGTGTGGCTGTATCCGAAGATCGCCTGGGTTAGGTCAGCCGTAAACGCCGTACCTCTGTCGGTGATGAGAACCTCTGGGGCGCCGTGTCGAAGGACGATGTTCTCAACGAAGAACTTGGCTACCTCGGCGGCACTGCCTTTGGGCAGGGCTTTTGTTTCGGCGTAGCGGGTGAGGTAGTCGGTGGCTACGACGATCCATTTATTTCCGCAAGTCGACGTTGGGAACGGCCCCAGGAGGTCCATCCCCATCTGCTGGAACGGTCGCCGAGGAGGCTCGATCGGCTGAAGGAAGCCTGCTGGTCTTGTTGGTGGTGTCTTCCGTCGCTGACAGTCTCTGCACGTCCTTACGTAGCGAGCGACGTCGGCGGCAAGGCGCGGCCAGAAGTACTTTTCCTGTACTCTGGCGAGCGCGCGGGAAAGTCCTAGGTGTCCAGCCGCCGGGTCGTCGTGTAGAGCCTGCATGATTTCTGGTCGCAATGCTGAAGGCACTACGAGGAGGTAGTTTGTTCGAAGTGGCGAGAAATTCTTCTTTATGAGAACGCCGTTTCGCAAGAAAAACGACGCGAGTCCTCGCTTGAATGCCTTTGGAACAATGGCGGTCTTGCCTCCGAGGTACTCCACAAGGCCTCTGAGTTCCGAGTCGGCTCGCTGTCGTTCGGCGAAGTCATCGGCACTTATGGTTCCCAAGAAGAAGTCATCCTCCTGGTCATCCGGCGGCGGCGGGTCGACGGGGGCGCGAGACAAGCAGTCGGCGTCAGAGTGTTTTCGTCCGGACTTGTAAACGACGGTAACGTCGAATTCTTGAAGTCTCAGGCTCCATCTTGCGAGACGACCTGAAGGGTCCTTCAGGTTAGCTAGCCAACACAAGGCGTGGTGGTCGCTCACAACTTTGAAGGGCCTGCTGTAGAGGTAGGGGCGAAACTTTGACGTTGCCCAGATGATGGCAAGGCACTCCTTTTCTGTTGTGGAATAGTTGGCTTCTGCCTTGGATAGCGACCGGCTAGCATATAACTGATAACCCTTTCCACGCCGGCAGTTCTCTGGACAAGAACGGCGCCGACTCCTACGCTGCTTGCGTCGGCGTGGATTTCCGTGTCGGCGTGTTCGTCGAAATGCGCAAGTATTGGAGGCGTCTGCAGGCGTCGTTTCAATTCTTGAAATGCTTCGACTTGCGCCGCTTCCCACTTGAATTCCACGTCGTTTTTCGTGAGCTGAGTTAGTGGCTCGGCGATGCGTGAAAATTCCTTGACGAAGCGTCTATAATAGGCGCACAAGCCGAGAAATCGGCGTACGGCCTTCTTGTCGGTGGGCGGCGGGAAGGCAGCGATGGCAGCTGTTTTCCGTGGGTCGGGGCGAACTCCAGACTTGCTGATAACGTGACCCAGGAACAGGAGTTCCTCGTATGCGAAGCGGCACTTTTCTGGCTTGAGGGTGAGTCCGGAGGCCTTGATTGCCTGAAATACTGCGTCAAGTCGCCGGAGGTGTTCGTCAAAGTTTGAAGCAACACAATGACGTCGTCCAGGTACACCAGGCAAGTCTGCCACTTCAATCCTGCCAGTACTGTATCCATAACCCGTTGGAAAGTCGCAGGCGCCGAGCAAAGACCGAAGGGCATGACTTTGAACTCGAAGAGACCGTCTGGTGTTATAAACGCGGTCTTCTCTCGGTCTCTCTCGTCGACCTCAATTTGCCAATAGCCGGTCTTGAGGTCCATCGACGAAAAGTATCTCGCGTTGTGGAGTCGATCCAGGGTGTCGTCTATCCGTGGGAGGGGGGTACACGTCCTTCTTCGTTATTTTGTTCAGGCGGCGATAATCGACGCAGAAGCCTAGGGTTCCGTCCTTTTTCTTCACTAACACCACGGGTGACGCCCACGGACTCTTTGAAGGCTGGATGATGTCGTCGCGCAGCATTTCGTCGACTTGGTTCTTTATGGCCTCGCGTTCCCGCGTTGAAACTCTGTACGGGCTCTGACGTAGTGGCCTGGCGCTTTCGTCTGTTATGATGCGGTGTTGTGCGACTGGGGTCTGTCGAACTCTTGACGACGACGAAAAGCAGTCCTTGTATTGCAGGAGCAGGGTTTTCAGCTGTTCTTGTTTATGCTTCGGTAGGCTCGGATTGACGTCGAAAGATAGTTGGTGAGCTTGCTTCGTCGAAGCACGTTCAGTAAACTCGGCGAGGGCGAGGGCGTCGCTGGCTTCCACAATTTCTTCGATGTAGGCGACCGTCGTGCCTTTGCTCACATGCTTGTATTCGTTGCTGAAGTTCGTGAGCATCACTGTTGCTTTCCCTTCACGCAACTCGGCGATGCCCCTTGCGACGCAAATCTGACGGTTTACAAGCAGGTGCTGATCGCCCTCGATGACGCCTTCGAAGCCTGTGGCTTTTTCGGTGCCGACGGGAATGATGACGCTGGAGAGAGGCGGAACGGTGACGTACTCTTCTATCACGTTCAATGCGTGGTACCCCGGCGTCGTCTGGGTAGGCAGCGCTTTTTCTGAAGTTAGTGTTATCGACTCAGACCTTAGGTCGATGACGGCGCCGTGGTCACTTAGGAAGTCCATTCCAAGTATCATGTCCCTGGAGCAGTTTTGTAGGATTACAAAGCTCGCAGGATAAGTCCTGTTATTGATGGGGACTCTCGCCGTGCAGACACCAATCGGCGTTATCAGGTGGCCTCCAGCTGTCCGGATTTCGGGTCCACTCCAAGCGGTCTTTACTTTCTTCAGCTTGGTGGCGAATGGCCCACTGACGACGGAATAGTCGGCCCCAGTGTCGACGAGAGCGGTGACGTTGTGGCCGTCGATGAGAACGTCGAGGTCGCTAGTCCGTCGCCTTGCGTTGCGGTTAGGTCGCGGCGTCGGATCACGGCTGCGTCGATTTGTTGCGGTGCGTCCATGCTGCGTCGTCAGATCTTCTTCGGTCCGCGAGGTTTCGTCGGCAGGGCTTCGTCTGCTTCGCGTCGTGTTCTGCAGGTGTCGTCGTGTTGTCGTCGTCGGCGGCCGCGGAGGATCTTCGGCATTTCGTCGTACAGCAACCGCACCTCCATCGGTTGCTGCCCTTAGTTTCCCTGATACGGGCTAGGCGACCGGGCCCGGTTTGGGCCAGTGTACTGCCGGCAGTGCGGTGACATGTCGCGGCCGGGCGACGGCGAGCGGGAAGGTCGTCGTTGCTGCCACTGTGTTCCGGTGAGGTAGTCGTCGATGTCGCGAGGCCGTTCGCCTGGCTGCGGACGCGGCGCGTTGACGGCGAATCCGCGTAGCCCCATCTGTCGGTACTGGCAGCGGCGGTACGTGTGGCCGGCCTCCCCGCAGTGGTAGCAGAGCGGGCGGTTGTCAGGGGCGCGCCAGACGTCGGTCTTCCTTGGCGCATAGCGCGGCGCATAGCGCTGGCCGACAGGAGGACGGTAGGGCGTCGGTGGTGGTGGCGGTGTCTGGCGGCCGAACTGTGGCGATGCGCTGTCTTGACGTTGTCGCTGAGCGGGCACAGGACGGCGGACCGCAGCTGCGTAGGTCATGGCCTCCGGATGAGGCTGCGGTGTTTCGGGAATTCCGAGCGATTGATGAACTTCCTCGCGGACTATGTCGGCGATCGAATCCACTTGAGGCTGCGGCGAAGGTAACAGCTTGCGCAGCTCCTCCCGCACGATCGCTCGGATGGTGTCGCGCAGGTCGTTGGTGCTCAGGGCATGAGCTTCGGCGTAGTTCGTTGTTGAAGAGGGGCGGTTGTACTGCCTTGTCCGCATCTCAAGTGCCTTTTCGATTGTCGTGGCCTCGGTAAGGAATTCGTCGACAGTCTTGGGTGGGTTGCGGACAAGTCCCGCAAACAGCTCTTGCTTGACACCTCGCATCAGGAACCGGAGCTTCTTCTCCTCAGCCATGGCGGGGTCGGCGTGCCGGAACAGTCGATTCATCTCCTCCGTGTATATAGCGATGCTTTCATTGGGTAGCTGCACACGGGTCTCCAGCATAGCCGCGGCTCGTTCCTTGCGGACCACGCTGGTGAACGTGCTTAGGAACGTCGTCCGAAAGAGATCCCAGGTCTGTAACGTGGGTTCACGGTTCTCGAACCACGTCCTCGCGGCGTCTTCTACGTAGAAGTAGGCGCGGCGCAGTTTTTCGTCGGAGTCCCAGTTGTTGAAAGCCGCGACTCGTTCATACGTCTCCAGCCAGGTCTCGGGGTCCTCGCTTGGCGATCCGTGGAAAGTCGGTGGCTCTCTCGGTGGCTGGATCACGATCGTTGCAGGGGACGCAGCGGCCGTCATCGTGCCTGTCGTCTTCGTCGCCGTGCCTTTTGGCTTGTCCGGTAGGAGTCCGTATTGTGGTGCCAGTCCTTGTAGTCTCCGGCTGGCTCGACTCTCCTGGATGGTGTCGGTTTCTTCTTGGCGACTTGGGCTGGGTTCACGGCTTGACGGGGGTGTCCGGTACATGAACGAAAAGCACCTCCACCAGATGTCACGTGGGTGTGACGTCGACGAAGGCAGCAGGCGACGCGTCCGAGATGAAACTGTTTATTAGGCCGAACTTGTGGCCGGTAAAGGGAGAGTAAGATTACAGCAATACACGCTGGCACTGATAGCGGCGAACAGAGCGTCGGCCGTCGATTAACTGAACATCGTTGGAGTGCGCCGGCTTTTATGCATCACGCGTCGAACATTCTAGCCTTATCACTGGTCATCGCGCAAGCTCTGGAATAATCTCGAGTGGTCGCGTCTTGCGCGCAATCTTAACAAAACGATCTACAATAATCGCGAAGGTTCCAGAACAATAAGGCGCGGTTTGAGCTGAGCTTTGCTGACGGTCTTTGTGGGCGAAAACCGAATACAACAAAACTGAAAATAAGAATAACGCGTGGCAATATATAATGGCGAATTCCATTGGGACAACTGGAGCACTCAAAAGCACGCTGAAAGTGCTCTTTTCAAAGCCTCCCTATTTCTGTGGTCTTACAGGGAGTAGAAGCACTGTCATCCAGTGGTAGAGCGAGAGCTCTTTTGCTGCGCCGAGCGCAGCCAGGAGCATTTTGTAGTACTCTCACCTGAAAAGCGGAGTAGGAGCAGTCTACGAGAGTCACCTGACCTTTAAACGCCACATTTTTCGAAATTTTTGTCAGCCGGCCAGCGCGGCGGCAGTAGAAGCGACCGTGTTTGACACCGATGTTGTTAACTTCGCCGCGGACGAAGGCGCCTCTTGCAGCAACGAGAGCAGATTTGACATGATGCTCTCACCCACTTTCATTGGGTTGCAATCGCGGAAGGATGCCTTTTCCGATGCCAGAGCTTTTCATGCTTTTAGCACTTGGCCAGTGGTCAGAGCTCCGGTCTGTCCGCGTTATCAACGCGATCAGCCAGCAGCAAGTAGTAGGTGATAAGAATAGCGTAGACTTCTTTAGTTGAAGAAAGGCTTCAGAAAGAAAAACTGCGGTTTGCTTATTTTCTATGGGCAAGTGATTTCACTCATGTACAGTGCAACTGCTGCAGCATGTTTACACTTTGCTGCGACTCCGGCATGACAGTCACAGTTCGCCGCACTGATGTCCGCACTGATGTCACGTTTTCAATCAGAAAACGTGACATCAACATTACACACACACACACAAAAAAAAAGCAGGATTCGATACTTAGGAAACATACCTCGATTTTCACGGTTCTTCCCGGCGCGTTTATTCGCGTCTGTGGTGTGCACTTGCCCACGATTGAATATCCTCTTAGCAACACCTCTTCCATGACGCCGTGAACATGCATGCCCCGCTTCGAGAAGCTCTCTGCCCTTGTTCAAATTAGCTCCTCTGGAAGAAACTATCTACAGCACGTAGCTCTTTGAACCTAAATGTAATAATAATTGGCACACTTTGCAGTACCATGGCTAGCAAAACGCGCCGTGACGACAAGCTCGGCTGCGCTGGTTCAAATCGGTTCAGTGAATGCAGTGCCACGGCCGCTAGATGGAAAATGCCTTTCCTTTTCATTCAGGAGTCCGCCACGGTGGATCAGTGGCTACGGTGCTCGGCTGCTGACCCGAAGGTCGCGGGTTCGATCCCGGCCGCGGCGGTCGCATTTCGATGGAGACGAAATGGTAGAGGCCCGTGTACTGTGCGATGTCAGTGCACGTTAAAGAACACCAGATGGTCAAAATATCCGGAGCCCTCCACTACGGCGTCTCTCATAATCATATCGTAGGTTTTGGGACGTAAAACCCCAGATATTATTGTTATTATTAGTATTATTTTCATTCAGGAAGCGCTGGTGTCGTCCATTTCAAGCTGCCGCCGAGTTTACTGCTGCGTTAGCCCGAGGGTGATAAGCTGTCATCGTTTAGTGAGCGAAGCAGCCCGCACAACACGCGCGCAGTTTCGCTCAACGGGCTCGTAGCCTCCTTTGTCGTATTCGCCCAGCATTTTATGTGGCCGCGTTCGCCAGAGGGTGCACGAGGATCGGCGAAAAGAAACACACGCGCTAACACTATGGTTCTTTCACGGCTGCTAACAATTTAACGCCCTTTGAAAGCAAACAGAAAAGAAAACACCTCAAGCGAAGCACCAAAGCACGGCGCAGTGGCTTTGCTGTCACTTGTGTCATCTGCTCCCGTATCCCGTCAAATTTTCTACCGTGGCCGATTTGGCGATGGAGGCAGTGCGCGACTGTGGTGGCTCCTAACGTATGCACGGTGACTATTGACGCCGTTTGTACGAGTGGTGATGGTGACGGCTAGGAAGAGTACGCAGCTACGTTTGCTGGACGCGTCGTTGCGCAAACGCACTATGTAACCGCGAATTAGGGTAATGGCGAAGATGCGACTGAGATTTTAGGCGTATTTCGCTGCTGTCTTGCAGAGAATGCCGGGGCTTGGAATGTTTCGATCACATGGTATATTTCTTCCCACTCATCACCCTCTCACCTGCTCTCCGGAAGCGTGCCGCATTCCACGTGGCAGATCGAGTGGCCATGCTCTCAGTGCTCTGCCCTCCCCCCTTCCTCCACTCTTCACTGCACTCCTGTTCTCTCAGTGGAATTCGCCATAAGTCCAAAATACATTCAGGGTTTGTGCCGCGATACGTTTGTTACTACTTTTTCTTGCATGTGCATCCGTCTTTCAAGAGTTCGCCTGTGGTGATGAGCTACATTGAGTTTCCCGCGACGATAATGATATGCGCAGAAATCCTTCCTTGTAAGCCCGGTGTTGTGGCTCTATTGTGCATCTAGCCAACAGTTAGTCAACTGTTGTCTCCCTGGGCTCGACTCTGGGCTGCAACTCTGGGTGCGACTTTGTATGGTGTTGGAAATGTTGATATGCAAAGTGCTCTCAAGATGCTGTAACGCACACCTGCTAAATGATACAAGTTGCTGCAAATAAACTGACAAACCGTTTCACCACGTTTTTGTTCAGTGGCCGTGGTTTGAAAAATGTCTCCATGGTTTGAGTAACAGTTTCGGTGCCACTTTATTCCTCTTCTTCATATTCTTTCTATGATATGCTTTACTCTCTCCCTTCCTACTTTCCCTCCCCTTCACCACATCTCTCCTCCTCACGCTCACTCATCTTTCCCACCCACTTGCTACTTTATACTATAAAAGGCTAGCTATCCGCAGCTAGCAGCCTGGATAGCCGAGTGGTTAGGACGCTCACCGAGTGAAGAACTTTGTTCGGCAAGAATTTTTCTCTTTATATCTTTTTCTTTGCTTCTCTCTCTCTCTGCCTTTTTCTCTCTCTGCATTCGTCCTCTCCCACATTAGAGTTTTTACAGGCAACACCGGAGAAATAGGCGCACGTGTTCTGGGAGCAAAGCAGAAGAGGACGAAGAGGATGCAGATAGCGCGTGGCGGTTCATGATGAGGATCATTTCTGTTTCCGACAGACGAATTACGGCGAGCTTAAACAGCTTTTCTGCTACAAAATGTACTCACGTCGTTCGGTGTGGCGTCATTCAAAGTACTGTGTGAGAGAGGAACACGGAACGACGCACATAGCGATGCGGCCCAGAACGCCTGCCTCTCGGCCATCAGCCTTAAGCTCTGTATGTTTAGGCTAAAACACCTCTGGCTTGGCCAGCTCTCGCAAAAGGCGGAACGAAGCCGGAATTTCAATGTCGATATATGTCGATATTGGCAGCCAGCCTATCAAACACCATGGATGCTGTATTAGTCGTTCATCAACGCTCAGCTCGACACGCCTTCGTTCCCGTACATTTGTTTTCAGCGACTATGCATGCACGGCGACGCGTCGGTGACGCTGTTGGCGACTCCTTTGCTCTGCCTTGGCAGCCGGCCTCGTAGTAGCCGCGGTTCTGTTGCCTAATCACGGCCGCGGGAGAACCCCGCAGCCGGCGCCGCGATGCTGCGTTATTGCCATCCCTTAATCTAATTTCTCGGGCTCCCTAATGAAATTAGAGTCACTGCTATCTTTATTTCGTTGTTTCTCCTGAATCGCGAGCTTGAAGCAGTAGCTGGTCGAAGACGCAGGCCTCTAAAGAAACCCAGGGTCACAATGTGGCTCCCCGTGGCAAGAGATTGTTTCCATGGGCACCTCTCTGCTCAGAGCCATTGCCAGTAGAAAAAGAGAGAGAGAGAAAGGTGATTACTGCGGTTACAGTCGCCACATCTTTTAGGGACACTGTTTTAATCCTAAAGAACCAAAAGGAAGCTCTGCCGCATGCAGTGTATGGTATCCACGAATGCAAAATGATTCCGAGATTGCATTTCCTGAGTAGGAAATAAAAAAAAAGAAATATTGTTCTTCGTCCACCCATTATCTCGTGCCAGTGAAGGTGGAACGAAGCATATGTTGACAATATTGTCGCAGGTTATAAAACACAGGGGCTTTATTCGGAGAAGTACGGCGTGTCGTACTCGGAGACACACTCAGAGAGAGAGAGAGAGCCGCCAAGAACGTCTTCTTCTTCACTCTCTTGTGCCGCGCCTCTCGCGCAGATCCGTGGTCTTCCTTGTCGTCGCTAGCGCACAGCTAGATCGAACTATGGACGCGGCATTACCCTCCCCACCAGAATGAGCATCGTCTCGATGCTCACCAAGTAGCAGTCGATGCATAAGGTAGCCAGTGGACGTTCACATCACTCGGAAAAATACGGCTTCATGCGGACCACGTGCACGGTCTCAGGCAGATGCTGACGGCGTTTCGAACAAGAAGAGCCGTCAGCCACGACTTCGTACGTGACGTCGCTAAGATGGCGCAGAACCTTGTAGGGTCCGAAGTATCGGCGTAAGAGTTTCTCCGAGAGGCCTCGCCGTCGTACAGGGAACCAAACCCAGACTCTTTCCCCAGGTTTATAAGCGACGAATCGATGGCGGAGATTGTACCGTTGAGCGTCAAGTTCTTGCTGATTGGTTATTCTGACGCGGGCAAGCTGTCTTGCTTCCTCGGCGCGCTCAGTGAAATCTGCGGCGTCTGCCTCTAAATCATCGCAGTCATGAGGCAGCATAGCATCAAGCATCGTTGTCACTTCTCTGCCATGAATTAGTGCGAACGGTGTCATTTTCGTTGTTTCCTGGCGTGCCGTATTGTACGCGAATGTGACGTACGGCAAAATTCGGTCCCAATTCTTGTGCTCCACGTCGACGTACATGCAAAGCATGTCGGCAAGAGTCTTGTTGAGTCGTTCCGTAAGCCCATTTGTTTGTGGGTGATAAGCTGTCGTCTTCCTATGCGCTGTACCACTGAGCATAAGCACAGTGCGCAGAAGTTCGGCTGTAAACGCGGTACCTTTGTCTGTTATGACGACCGTGGGAGCACCATGTCTCAGCACAATGTTCTCAACGAAGAACCGGGCCGCTTCAGCTGCAGTGCCACTCGGAATCGCCTTGGTCTCCGCGTATCGGGTGAGGTAGTCCGTCGCCACTATAACCCACTTGTTGCCGCTGTCCGATGTTGGAAATGGACCCAGAAGATCCATTCCAATTTGAGCGAACGGAGTTTCCGGGACTGGAACGGGATGTAATAGCCCAGCGGGTTTGACTGGTGGTACCTTACGCCGCTGACAGTCAATGCATGTTCGTACGTAGTGTTTCACCTCCGCTGCGATTCTTGGCCAGTAGTATTTTTCTTTGACGCGTGTCAATGTTCTTGTGAAACCGAGGTGGCCCGAGGTGGCTTCGTCATGGCAGGCTTGCAAAATTTCTTTGCGGAGAGTTTCGGGAACTACCAGCAGATAGGTGCTTCCTGATGATGAGAAATTCTTCTTGTAGAGAATTCCGTTCCGTAAACAGAATGATGATAGATTCCTCGAAAACACTCTCGGCGCGTTCGCGGCTCGTCCTGTCAAGAACTCTATGAGCGACTTGAGCTCCCGATCATCTTGCTGTTGGCGAGAGATGACAGCCGCATCAACAACTCCTAAAAAGCCCGTGTATTCGTCATCCTCTGTAGTCGGCGGTTTAATCGGTGATCTCGACAGGCAGTCGGCATCTAAGTGTTGCCTTCCCGACTTGTAGATAACAGTCATGTCGTACTCTTGAAGCAGTAAGCTCCAGCGCGCCAAACGTCCGGACGGGTCTTTCATGTTGGTCAGCCAACAAAGGGAGTGGTGGTCGCTTACGACTTGGAAAGCACGGCCATATAAATACGGGCGAAACTTTGCAACTGCCCAAACGACAGCTAGACACTCCTTCTCAGTTGTTGAGTAGTTGGACTCAGCACGTGTCAAGGTTCTGCTCGCATAGGCAACTACTCTCTCTGCACCATCTTGGCACTGGACAAGAACAGCACCTAGGCCCACATTGCTGGCGTCTGTATGGATGGCTGTTGGTGCATCCTCATCAAAGTGAGCAAGAACGGGTGGAGTTTGTAGACGCTGCCGCAACTCGTTGAACGACGCTTCTTGCTCTTCGCCCCATACAAACGCAACATCTTCCCTTGTGAGGCGGGTGAGTGGAGAGGCGATGTGCGCAAAGTCAGCTATAAATCGCCGGTAGTAGGCGCAGAGACCCAGGAAACGTCTGACCGCCTTCTTATCCACAGGCCTTGCGAACTTGGCGACCGCTGCAGTTTTATCGGGGTCAGGCCTAACACCTTCCTGACTGACCACATGTCCCAGGAATTGAAGTTCTTCGAAGCCGAAGTGACATTTTTCAGGCTTCAATGTTAGTCCTGCGGACCGTATGGCTTGAAGCACAGACAGCAGCCGTTTTAGGTGTTCTTCAAACGTGGCCGAAAAAACAATCACGTCGTCGAGGTACACAAGGCATGTTTTCCATTTTAGACCGGACAGAACGGTATCCATGAGTCTTTGAAACGTGGCTGGGGCCGAGCATAAACCGAATGGGAGGACTTTGAATTCATAAAGCCCGTCCGGTGTCACGAATGCGGTCTTTTCTCGGTCGCGCTCATCTACTTCTATTTGCCAGTATCCACTTTTAAGGTCCATTGACGAGAAGTAGCGCGCATGCCGTAGCCTGTCCAAAGAATCGTCGATCCGTGGCAGCGGATAAACATCTTTCTTCGTAACGTTGTTTAGCTTACGGTAATCAATGCAGAAACGCAAGCTGCCATCTTTCTTTTTCACGAGTACCACCGGTGATGCCCAGGGGCTTTTGGATGGCTGGATTACATCATCCTCTAGCATCTTCTTGACCTGCTGCTGTATTACTTCACGTTCTTTCTGAGCGACGCGATATGGGTTCTGTCGGATCGGTCTTGCTGTTTCTTCCGTGATGATACGGTGTTTCGTCAGAGGCGTTTGACCCACTCGTGACGTCGAGGAGAAACAGTCCTTGAACTGGTCAAGCAGCTCCAAAAGATGGCATCTTTCAGTCGGTGTTAGACTTGGACCGATGTCGACAGATGGTGGAAGCGGAGCTGAAAGAGCCGTTGCTTCCCCTTGCATAGCAAGACAGTCGTAAGAGTAGTCGAGCTCCTCGATGTGTGCCACAGCAGTGCCTTTACCGATGTGTCGTCGCTCATTCGTGAAGTTCGTCAGAAGCACCTCCGCACGCCCATCAACTAAACTGACGATGCCACGAGCGATGGCAATGCCTTGGCGAAAGAGAAGGGCAGTGATACGTTCGGCTATGGCGTCTTCATTACAGTGCACGTCGCAATGGACGGAAACAAGACTACATGATAGCGGCGGCACACAGACGTCTTCGTCGACCACACGTAACACCCTGGGTTCTTGGTCTGCGTCATGGGTCACGGGCTTGTCAGAGGCGAATGTTATCACGCCGTCACGTATGTTGACAACGGCACCGTACTCTCTTAAGAAGTCCATTCCCAGTATCAGAGGTTTGCAGCACTCCGGCAGGATCACGAATGTGGCTACAAAAGCTACATTCCCGATCGTGAGTCTTGCTGTAGATTTGCCCGTGGGTATCATTATCTGGCCTCCAGCGTTTCGAATATAAGGGCCCGTCCATTCCATTCTGACTTTCTTGAGCTCGTCTGCCAGTCGCTCACTCATAATAGAAAAGTCTGCGCCAGTATCGACTAAGGCCGTCACTTCATGCCCATCAATCGTCACAGCGAGGTCGGCAGTCACAGTTTGCTCGGTGGAATCTGGTTCGTCGCTCTCGTGTTTCGGCAGCAACGGGGGGATTTTCGGCAATTTGACGACTTGCAACCTTCCCCCCCAGAGGTCGCTGCTTTCAGTTTCCCTGCCGCGGGCTGTGAGACCGACCCCTGGCGGCGTCAGCAAAACTGCGGCGGCTCGGTGAAGCAAAACGAGCCGGAGATGGTGAGCGCGTCCGGAAGGTGGCTGAGCTCTCCTGCTGGCCAGCCAAGTCGTCGTCGATGGGGGCATGGCTTTCAGTGAACTGTGGGCGCGTAGCGGCAGGTGCACTTCCGCGGTATCCAGCTGGGCGATGAGGGCAAAAGCGGTAAATGTGCCCTGGCTCTCCACAATTGTAGCACAGTGGCCGGCGATCCGCAGTGCGCCATATGTCGGTCTTACGCATATAGGGTCACCTTACGGAATCCTGCTGGGCCCAGGCTGCCACAGGATGCGGTTGGTGGTACTGCGGCGCCGGCATGGGCAATGGTCGACGAACAGCGTCTGCATAGCTGTATCCATTCGGCTGGTAGGATACTTCTGGAGCCAATGGACGACGCACTACGTCTGCGTAGGTATATGCGTTCGGCTGGTACGGCGGATCGGGGTATTGCTCGGGAGAGGCAAATGCTTGTCGAAGTTCGTGGCGAACGACTTCAGCAACGGAGGCAACCGTGAACTCCTGCTGCGGTGGTGCTTGCGACGGTGATGTGCCCCTTGCGTGCTCCTTCGCAATCTCCTCGCGCACGATCTGTCGAATCAGCTGGCGAAGGGAACACTCGTCGGTCGCGGTCAGTGCTGCGGCACCTGCAGCTGCGCCGGTGGCCAGGCGGTCGCACTGATGGTACCGTTGTTGCAGTGCACGCTCTATGGCGGTGGCCTCCCTGATGAACTCGTCGACTGTTGTCGGCGGATTGCGCACAAGGCCAACAAACAGCTGCTCTCGGACGCCCCTCATGAGATGGCTTAGCTTTTTAGCCTCGGACATGTTGGGGTCCGCGCGGTAGCACAAACGCACCATATCCTCAGCAAACATGGCGACGCCTTCCTGTAGCTGTTGGGTGCGTGACTCCAGAAGGCGTTGTGCGTTTTCACGTCGGTTTGCGTTACCGAAGGTTTCGAGTAACCGACGGCAAAACTCGTCCCATGTCGTCAAAGTCGCCTCGCGGTTGATGAACCACGTCTTCGCGCCGTCTTCAAGGGCGAAGTATACGTGGAAGAGCTTCTCGTCGAGGCGCCAGTGGTTGGACTTAGCTACCCGCTCGAACTGCTCAAGCCAGTCTTGCGCATCTTCGTTGGGGCGACCGTGAAATGGTTCGGGGATGCGAATATTCTGGACTGTCACCGGTGCAGGGCTCCTTGAAAATGCCATTTCTTGCGCAGGGGTGGCTGTCGGAAGCAGTGGTCCAAATTCTGGTCCCAGACCTTGAAGGCGACGGCTTGAGCGGTGCACAGGCGTCTCCACGCGTGGCGGTCTCGTGGGGCTGGATGCAGGGCTACTCGCAGGAGTACTGATCATGAGGCGATGGTACCCAGCTCCTCCACCAGTGTCGCAGGTTATAAAACACAGGGGCTTTATTCGGAGAAGTACGGCGTGTCGTACTCGGAGACACACTCAGAGAGAGAGAGAGAGCCGCCAAGAACGTCTTCTTCTTCACTCTCTTGTGCCGCGCCTCTCGCGCAGATCCGTGGTCTTCCTTGTCGTCGCTAGCGCACAGCTAGATCGAACTATGGACGCGGCAATATAAACCGTAACCTTCGTGTTTGAGGAATGTCACATTCTTCAGCTGGAATTGACGCCAAGGACACAAACGGTCAGAACGAAGAAAGAGTAATGGTAGTAGCGAAGACTAGGAAAGGGATGTATAGAGAGAGAGAGAGATACTCTTTATTGGAAAAACAGAGATTTTTGGCGGCGTCTATATAGCGCTGACATGCTACTCTGTGTAGGGGCGGGTAAGGGGACTAAAAGATTTCAGAAGAGAGGGAAGAAAAGAATGAGAAAAAAAGAATATAAACAAATAAGAACGGTGCATGTGAACCTGATAAAAGTATTTACAGTTAGGGTGTCAGGTAACTTAAGCTAAGGGATGTATAATTGCACATTGCGTCGACACTGACATATGGCTCGAAGCGCAACGGAGGCCACGCAGAGTAATGCTGACTGCAAGCAGAGGTGGCGTACAAGTCATTTCTTTCTCGACGTACTCCTCATCTCGCAAAAAGCTTCTTTTCAAAGGCTACTCAATTACGCAGCAAAGAAGCGTTAGCTTCTCCACAATGCCGGCGCAGCATATCTCGAAGATGACGTTGCTTATTAGATATTCACCTTTTTAGCAGGGATAATCGCGTTAGACAGAGGCAGCTGCTCCGAGTAAAACGGGCACTTTCACCCCCCGCCTTCAAACCCCAGAGTCAAGGTTGTGAAAGCTATCTGTTGAAAAGGTAAACGGCAGAAGCGGAATTTGTACAATGGATGGGATGCCTGCAACCGCAGAAGCTTCATTATGCTGCGCAAGTCTTCAAAACTAGCCCTATTTGATATTTTGAAACGCCTGCTTTTGTAAGCTTTTCATTTAAGCATGTACGCAAGCGAAGACTGGAATGGCAAAGCGCTAGTTGCCTGCCTTTATGGAGGTAAGCAGACACGTACAATGTATGCAGTGAAGGAATGAGCTTCGTCATACCGTTAACTCTGCAGGATTTATTTTCAGCTGAAGAAAAAGCGCTGTACTAGCGACTGCGGTGTGTGTGATTAGAGCAGGCTCAAAGCAGAATGTTCGGCCATCTGTGTTTGTTGTGATGCTCGCAAGCCTTAATACAGTGAAATAAGCCACAAGTTCCAGAAACGCCGTTTCCCGCGGAATACAGGAACAAGCCGGCATTTCGCCGTGGTGAGGAGCTGTGGAGAGATTCGACACAAAATTTTCGAAATGCGCGGCTGATTACAGTTAGTCCGCCACGGTCGATCAGTGGTTACGGTGCTCGGCTGCTGACCGGTAAGCCACTCGTTCGATATTCGATACCGGCCACGGCGGTCGTATTTCGGTGCAGGCAAACGATGCCCGTGTACTGTGCACTGTAAAGCACTTTGCACCCTTAAAGGGGTTTCAAGCAAGCGAAACACCGTTTTCCCCAACCGAAACTTGAAAAAGTAAGGATATTTCCCTTCCACAAATAACCTTTAAAGGGTGACGGTCTAGCTGAAACACCCTTTAGGAGCTAGGGGGGCTTTGGGTTATTGAAACTGCAATGGCCATTAAAAATTTGTTGGATCTTGAGCGCGTTTAGATTGAAAGATATGTCTTTGGGATATCCCCACCGTGGCTGAACCGCGGTTTAAGATACTTTAGCTATAAAACTTTCCCATCTCCCGCTAAAGGGAACCATGTGTGGATGCGAAGCAGCGGGGAGACAATTAGCTTGAGCGGGAGGAACGTCGCCGCTCTCGTTTCACGGCAGCGGTCCGGGCGTTCATCGCGGCGCTGCACAGGAGAATGAGGCGCGCGCGCGCCGTCATTTTCATAGCGCGGAACTACCGTGGCGCCCCCCAGCGGAGTATGCAGTTGTCACACCACCTGTCGTGCGCGCCGCTCCGTAGAGGATTCCTAGAGGAGAGGACGGGGGGGGGGACCGTAGGAGAGGAGAGAGAGGGGGGAGGGGACGTGCATGCTCTGTGGGGTGTGGGACGCGGGAGCTGCTCCGTAGAGTAGAGCATTCCTAGAGGAGAGAGGGGGAAGAGGACGCGCATGCGCTGTGGGGATGTGGGATGCCGGAGCCTCTCCGTAGAGTAAAGGATTCCTAGAGGAGAGAGGGGGAGAGGACGTGCATGCGCTGTGGGACGCGGGCGCCGCTCCGTAGAGTAGATGATTCCTAGAGTAGAGAAAGGGGGTGAGCGTAGGAGAGGATAGGGGGGAGGGGACGCGCATGCGCTGTGGGGGGTGTGGGATGCGGGGGCCGCTCCGTAGAGTAGATGACTCCTAGAGGAGAGAAAGGGGGGTGAGCGTAGGAGAGGAGAGAGAGAGGGGGGAGGGGACGCGCATGCGCTGTGGTGGTGTGGGACGCAGGAAGGAGGGACGGACTAAGCCCCCTCCAAGCACATGCAAGTAAGATCAAGGAATGGGGTCAACCTGGGCGACAGACACAACCTGCCTAGCCATTACTAAGCAGCCTCTCTGTGCTCTCGGCCATGACTCTGATGACTATGGTAGTGGTTGACGGCCTTCATATTACTACAGTGTTCTGGTTCGCATAATGGTTGCTTCCCTATTTCATGAAAGTGGGCGGACGCGGGACGCGGGAGGGACGGAGATAGCCCCGAGCATAAGATGCTTCGCATCTAATATACCAGATGGTAGCTTTAAGGCTGCGTAGCGACAGTGCTCCGTCCATAGGGTATCTTACAATACCGTAAAATGGTGTTACTTTGTGACTGCAGGGGTTACTTTGTGACACGCGCTCGGTTTTCAGTACTTTAAATCTCGCGCCACGACCAGGCGCAGCCACCCAACAAGCTCGCCAGACATGCCGTGCCACTTAGCGGCAGCCGGCCAATGTTCCCACGCTCCAGACCCACTCTAGACGCTGACATGTTCAATGGTGTTTTCGCGCGCATTGTTGAAACACCGTAAACTTTGTGCGCTCGACCCGTCCGCACGATAAAAACAGCGAAAACAGGTATGCACTTGTGATTGTAAATATGTGGGCTAAAATAAACTGTAATATAAATTTAATCAAGTCACGTCTGTTGAAGTTTATAGAAAGGAAACCGAAAAGTTGACACTTCGCGGGGTAACTTTGTGACACGGCTATTGTCACACAGTTACCCCACTCTGTTTTAGATGCGAAGCATCTTAAGGCAGGGGCTTTGTCCGTCCCTCCCTCACGCGTCCGGTCACTTTCATGAAGTAGGGAAGCACCCACTATGCGAACCAGAACACTGTAGCACAATAAGGCCGTCAACCACCACCACAGTCACCAGAATCATGGCCGAGAGCACAGAGTGGCTGCTTAGCAATGGCTAGGCAGGTGGTGGGTGCAAGCAAAGAATAACACGCACTACCGGTGGTGTCTGTCGCCCAGGTTGACTCCATTCCTTGATCTTGCTTGCATGTGCTGGGGGGGCTTTGTCCGTCCCTCCTTCACGCGTCCCGCACTCCCACAACGCATCCGCGTCCCCTCCCCCCTCTCTCTCCTACGCTCCCCATCTTTCTCTCTGTGATGAGATACGGTTCGTTTCTTAGAAGATTTATGTTTGGAAAACAAGCGGTTCCCAACAAACTGACGAGGCTGCTTGCAGGTTTCGAAAGACACTTTATACACACAGGAAACACGCACACTAAAACAAACTGTACAAACACAGACAAAGCAACGTCCACCTAATAAGCGTCCCTCATAAAACAGTCACAAACTCATTGCTCACACAGGCTCACCAACTTGGCTGTCCATCGGCTTGAGCGAGGCGTCCTGATGAGGCACGGTGACGTGGCGAGACCCTGAGCGGTGAAACCAGAGGTTCGTAGATGTGGAAACTGACTCCTGAAGACTGCCAAAAGAGCTTGAACCTTGCAGAAGCGAAGCGTTGGAGGCGGGGGACATCAGCGGCCACGTGAAGCCCGTAGCTTCAACTCGTGGACCGCGTCCAAGAGCGCCGACACTCGGGCCCGGTCACCCGACTGCGTCGAACGCCCAACACCGTCTGCCCGTTATTTTCCTTTCACGCACGCGACTCCTCTTTTTCTTCCTCTCTTCTTCGACACTCGCCGCGCTCACGCATCTCTGCACGAGCTCCGCAGTCGTCGTCGTCTTTTCCATCTGACACATCACTCGGACCCTCCATGAATGTTCTAGGCGCACATCACATAGGCCCCCATTCAAGTCTTTTGTTCGGCAGGGAACAAGAACAAAAGGCGATATATGTGCGCGTAACACTGATATACACTGCCCTCCATATGCCAACCAGACAATCACTACAAAATCCAAGTTCATCGAGAGAGTTCACAAAAACCACATAACTTCACTCCTTAGAACACCTTTGAACATAAAGTAGCCATACGTTGGATGTCTCAATATTTTCATGTGGTAACGTGAGCACCCTCGTTTGCACTGCATAATTTAAGTACGTCCAGAAAAGTTCGGCCAACACAACGCCTCAGATGCTAGTATGTAACCTTTCAAAACATCACCATGAAAGAAAGTTTGCTCAACACAGTAACACAAATGAAGTTACGCAACTTCGCAAACCATCACCATGAAATAAAGTATTTCCGTTGCTAGTTCAAATAACAATGACAGGCCGGTTAGTTGACCATGACGCTCAAGTTATCGCGTCCCACACGAGACGGCTGGCACGTTTCACCTGCTTTGAGGCCAAAAGCATCAAAGACGCTCGTCTGGGCCTCGGAATGAAGAGATGCGGAAAAATGACCAGTTCAAACGCCTTTGATTCCTTGATAGCGAACTCATCCTTTACGTGCAAGTTATTACGTTTGGCGCCAAAGCGTTCGAACCGTTCGCACCGATGGGAACGCGCCAGAATGAACTCTCGTGACACGCCAATATTCGGACCACGACTCGGACTCGTCACGTAAGGTGAGGAAGCAATCACCTTCATAGGGGAAATAGCTATTGCTTCGTATGCTATAACAGTAGACGCAGCTGCTGCGTCGTTGCTGAAGTGATTCTGTGCAACCATCGTGCTACTGTTCCGCAGTTCATTATTCCTGCGTCGGTCTTGCTCCCCTTCACTTGAACGCTCTCTCGACTCCACATTGAGCCCTTTAGTAGTCGCCTTCTCCTCCGGATACCGAACGCTACTTTCTTTATTTTCGCCCCCTTCCCTACTTGTCAACGTCACCCTCATTTGAGGTGGGTTATTGCTACGCTCCTTGACCATGCCTAAGTCATGTGCTTCTGCAGCATGGGGTACGCCCGACGAATCTGAATTAACCAAGCGGGTGTACACTCTTAAAAAAAAGGTTGTAGTACTTACTAACTTCGGTTTACTAACTACTTGTCACATATGTTACAACCCTGTTAGTAAGTGAAGTTAGTAACGGGAAGGTTAGTAACCGTTACTACCCTCGTTTTTACAAACTCAGTTAGTAGCGGTTGCTGTCGTCTCGTTGCTAACTAGTAAAACATAGGTAGTAACGGTTACTACCCCCCCAAAAAAAGTAGTAACCGCGATCACTTCGCCTCATTAGTCACCCGTTTTTATAACGGTTGAATTCGCAAGCATGATCATTACAATATATCAATGGGTAATTATGCATATAATGTCGTGAAGGAGAACAGCACAGATACACAACCACTAGTTTACGCGACACGTGTAATTCGTAAGTGGTTCCAGGAGTATTTATAGCCCTACCTTTGGAGAACACAGCTGGTGCCGGTGAGCAGCTAGGCTTTACGATGAATAATTTAAGGTACGCGCCTATATTTATATAGCGTACCATTTAATTAGGTGTGCGAGGTAACACAGCGTAGAACTTTTAATCAAGCATATCAAGACAAACAATATGTTATCTCTATTTTGCATAATACCGCCTCAACATGGCTTAATAATCAAGAGCCAAGACGAGGTACTAAGCTTACTAATATCGCCTCAGCGAATTTGATTGGGTCCCCGTGCTAGTAAATAGGCTGCAAAAAGCTCGTAATGATTACTAATAAGGTTAGTTTAGCAAGTTCGTTAAACAGGTGCATGGCAAAAAGTTAGTAACTGTACACAAGAGGTAGTAACCGTTGCAACCTAAAAGTGTCTGCTAAGTTAGGTAGTAAAAAAGTAGGAAAAAGTTAGTAATGGCCCAAGAAAGTTAGTAACAGCCGCTGTTACTAACTTTTTGCTCGTGGTTACAAGCTTTTTGCTAACTTTTTTTAAGAGTGTACTTTCTGTGACATTCACCATTATTACCTGGGCGCAAGAGTGAGTCTCCTAGACTAGAACTGCTGGGAGGCACTCTGGCATCTGTAATAATTGTGCTTCCACTCTCAGAGGCAATGACGCGTAAAACATCTTCTAAGAACGTTTCTTTTGCCTTTCTCTTGAGGCTGCCCTCTGCCTCCTTGGATTCAACCAAACCTCTCCTAGCCTTTTTGGTGCCTAGTGGAAGCATACTCGGTCTGGACACGTTATCTTCAGGCGAGAGCAGCCCTGTTGGCACCTTCTGGATTAAGCTAGAGGAAGCACTCAGGTCACCTGGTTCCTCTTCGAACGCAGGCTTCGTGTGCCGAGGGCGTAATGGCGATGACGTGGTACGATCAGTTACGACTACCACGCCTTCGCGTCTACACAAACGGGCCTCAGCTTCCAGTACACGCGAGCGAAGGAACGAAATTTTCTCCTCCAACGCCGCCTTCTCGCGAGCCATTTCTAACTGTTCTTTTCGTGCACGCGCCTCGCGCTTGCCTTTCTCCAGCGCCAACTCCAACTGCTGTTTTCTTGCACGCTCATCGAGCTCAGCCTGCTCGCGCTCTGCCTCGCGTTCGGCGTCCCGCTCCTCTCTCTCACGCGCTTGTTCCTCCTCCATCCATTTCTTGAGTACATCTACTGTTAGGCCTAGCTTTTCGCTGGCTCTAAGCAACTCTTTCATATCCATGTTTCCTGATATCAAAAGAACTCTACAATCAGCCTCGTCCTGTCGTGGACGCCATTGTGATGAGATACGGTTCGTTTCTTAGAAGATTTATGTTTGGAACACAAGCGGTTCCCAACAAACTGACGAGGCTGCTTGCAGGTTTCGAAAGACACTTTATACACACAGGAAACACGCACACTAAAACAAACTGTACAAACACA
The DNA here is from genome assembly GCA_030522465.1 of Rhipicephalus appendiculatus. NCBI lineage: Eukaryota > Metazoa > Arthropoda > Arachnida > Ixodida > Ixodidae > Rhipicephalus > Rhipicephalus appendiculatus. The sequence goes on along the minus strand of JALIZH010008047.1, from coordinate 3,467 downwards.
GACAAAGCAACGTCCACCTAATAAGCGTCCCTCATAAAACAGTCACAAACTCATTGCTCACACAGGCTCACCAACTTGGCTGTCCATCGGCTTGAGCGAGGCGTCCTGATGAGGCACGGTGACGTGGCGAGACCCTGAGCGGTGAAACCAGAGGTTCGTAGATGTGGAAACTGACTCCTGAAGACTGCCAAAAGAGCTTGAGCCTTGCAGAAGCGAAGCGTTGGAGGCGGGGGACATCAGCGGCCACGTGAAGCCCGTAGCTTCAACTCGTGGACCGCGTCCAAGAGCGCCGACACTCGGGCCCGGTCACCCGACTGCGTCGAACGCCCAACACCGTCTGCCCGTTCTTTTCCTTTCACGCACGCGACTCCTCTTTTTCTTCCTCTCTTCTTCGACACTCGCCGCGCTCACGCATCTCTGCACGAGCTCCGCAGTCGTCGTCGTCTTTTCCATCTGACACATCACTCGGACCCTCCATGAATGTTCTAGGCGCACATCACACTCTCCTCTAGGAATGATCTGCTCTACGGAGCGGCTCCCGCGTCCCACACCCCCACAGCGCATGCGCGTCCCCTCCCTCTCCTACGGTTCCCTCTGTTCTCTCCTCTACGGAGCGGCGCGCAGGACAGGTGGTGCGACAGCTGCATACTCAGCTGGGGGCGCCACGGTAGTTCCGCGTTATGAAAATGATGGAGTGGGCCTCATTTTCTCTCCCGTCCAGCGCCGCTATGAGCGCCCGGGCCGCGAAACGAGAGCGGCGACGTTTCTCCCGCTCAAGCTAACCATCTAACCGTTGCTTCGCATCCACACATGGTTCCCTTTAGCGTTGTTATATGTTGTTTATATGTTGTTTTGTTGAAAGGAGGAAGATGCTCAATGTCCCAGCGGGGAAAAGCATATCGGTTGCCGACGTGGAAGAAGCGAGCAAGACAGGAAAACCAACAACCGGAAAGAAAGGCAGCTCTTCCTCCGGTATCAGAGCTAGCCAACCTAGGAAGAGGTCTTCTCTTGACGACAGCCCAGAAGAAAGCACTGACAGCGATTCTACATAACGCAAATAAACTTTTGATGGGGTAACATTACGGCAGCCCTTTTTTTCCCAATCATATTCAGCCAAAGACAACGTTGTCACAAAGTTGCCCCACACGACGGGGCAACCTTGCGACAGCTTTTAACCTGAATATAGCTGTTTGTATTAAAAATGCGGATTTGTAGAACATACCATCGTGTGAGGGAATGTTTCAGCAACGTTATGCCACTATTCATTCGCCTTTATGTTGATAATTGTTCAGCGAGAGAATGAAAACGTAGGAAATTTGTCACAAAGTAACCTCATTTTACGGTACGCTCTGTTGTGTGTACGGTTCGGAGCATGCGTCCGCCTTCTATGCTCATGAGATCTGTAAATTCATGTTGCCTAACTGGTACGTTTTATTTTCCACGTTCTTCTCGGTGATAAGGGTGTTTAGGCCATTGGAAACACCCCATGACAAGGGTGCTTGGCCAGTGGACACCCATTGGTATGGGTGTTTTGATACGTGAAAACACCCTAATCCTAGGGTGTAAGGGTGTTAGTTATGGACACGGCAAAACCCCCTTAAGGGAATAAACTGGTTTACTGTGTGCGATGTCAGTACGCGTTGAGCAGCACCAGAGGGTCGAAATCACCGGAACTCTCCGCTACGGCGGGCCTCATAATCTTGAGGCGGTTTTGGAACACAAAACCCCAGATATTGTTGTTATCTTTTTTAGAGTTACTTGATCTTGTTCAGTTTTTTGAAACAAAACGGTAGAATACTAAACTTATGATGCTTTCTTTATGAATGAATGAAATATCCGATATTACGAGACGCTCGACAGTTCATCGTAAGAAAGCTAAGGTCGCAGAATGTGACCTTGCGCATATTCTAGCGAGCCATAATAGTGAAGGAGTAAATAAAATAATGAGCAGGCAGGATAGCCGCTGTCTTTAAGGGTAACTGACTGGATACCAAGAGAAGGCAAACGCGTGTGGGGGGAGACAGAAAATTAGGTGGGCAGATGAGATTAAGAAGCGGACAGCTTTTGGGCGTTTCGAGGGCAGGGAAGAGCCACACATCTAGCATACGGCCCCCCGGGTCCGTGGCCTTGGAGAACTGAACGCGCGCTTGGCTCAAACGGCTACTGTTCTCCCCTCCGAAGTGGGCCATAAAACGGGAGACACGTGCAGCAGTGTCAGTGGTGGTTTTTGTGTGTGTATGTGTTTGTGGTGCAAGGAGGAGAGACCAGCGGACTCTGAAGGACATCAGTCGCCAGCGAACCTTTTGAGCTGCGTGGACGTTTCCTTTTCTTGGTGTCACTAAATAAGTTTGTTTTGTTTTAATCACCGGCTTTGTTTCACTCTTCGGTATTTCACGACTTGAGCAATCGAGTCGTAGGGACACTACATATAACGTGGCAGCAGAAAGCACAGGACCGGGTTGTTTGGTGGAACATGGGAGAGGCCTTTGCCCTGCAGGGGGCGTAGTCAGGCTGATGATGATGATGAAATAAAATAAACTGTGCGTACATCATTAGCTTTTTCTTTATTTTCCGCAAAAACGAAAATACGAAAAAATATTCTTCACTAAGCCACGCCCATTCGGATTGACAGAGGATCGCGGTTTATTTCTCTTCCTATATGTGATCGGAACTGTTAGCACACAGCACCGACCCACCGTCTCGCAGCTTTGTCCGCAGTTTCAAATTTACTGCCCTTACAGCATATCCGTTCATGTGAAGCATTGGTAGCGATACAGATGAACGAATCGATGCGTTGCTTTTGTTTCATTGTAAAGTTTCCGGGATATTTGTTTTGTTAAAAGGGACGTTCCTCTGCGTCGCTAGTACTGCCAATCCTCTCATATATAAAAGTTTCTTAAATAATCCATGGGCATTTCAAGTGGCCTAAATAAATGAAATGAAATTTATTTTAGCACACGTCAAATACCAGAAAAAGGCTGCATCGTCGCAATGTCAAGGCTATTATGCGCAACTGTATGCATGCTCAGGATACCTGAGTATGAATCATTTAGACCCGCGTTAGAGGAAGTGATACGTGTCCCCGCCCGTTGAAGTGAAACAATAAATGGTTAATTATGAGGCACTTCTCATGCGTCAGCATTCTCCAGGCGTGATTTCAAGAACTATCGAAAGCACCAAATCCCAATGCAGTTTCATCTTATTGGAGCGAATAGGCCGTACCGTACAGTCGTCATAACTCTTCCAACTCGGAAAGAGCAACGCACATCGGCTATTACATTTCACAGCCTGACACGATTTGAAGTTTAAAAAAAATGTAGCAACACACTCGCGAAGGCCAGCCACCCTTGGCCGAAGCCTAGGCGGGATCCAGGCCCATCCCACCAATTCGCAGGGCGCCTAATAAAGTTATCTGATCTGATCTGAACACACTCGCGTTTCACAACGTTGCGGCGCCGCTAATTAAA
>JALIZH010008045.1:0-22158 GCA_030522465.1 Rhipicephalus appendiculatus | reverse complement strand
GTTGTGTGCAGGGGAGCTGGAAGAAGCTAACCAACAGTGGGCGCGAGGGTAAACGTTAAAAACTCACAGAGTACCTTAAGCATTCATCAAACACGACTCTGTAGCAAGAGCTGCACCAGCATGAAGGCGAAAGCCATGTTCTCTTTTTTCTCTGTAGCTGTATTGATCCTCCCCAGCCCCTTCCGACAGCCTTTGCACCTAGCGTGTTTTTGCACTGCCTCCAGGATCAGTGGCATTGCAACATTTATGTCTTCACCTGGTTTTGCGGGGCCTATGGGATCGGACGACCTCTGGCCGGCCACATTGTCATGTCATGAAATTGTGTGGACAGGTGGTCGTGTCATTTCCTTCTTTGAACATCGTTTTCCAATACGAATGAAAGCTGGGCTAGTTGGTCCCTGATCACTATACGGTATGGTCCGTAGGGATCACCACAAGGTTGGTCACCATACGGTATGAGGAACTTGGTCCTTGTTTGTTTAGCTTTGTAAGCTGCTGAAAAATGAACTATCGCCAACTAGATCAGGTTTTCCTTCTTCTCATGTGATGACGTGATCATGTGACATCACGTTATATGGTGTCATGATGACGTCCTTATGGTATTACAAATTTTGGCATTTGTGACGTCATGACACGTCATTTGGCAACGTCATCACATGATTATACTTTCTGCAACACTTGTGTTGTCGCCGCCGATGCCTACGGTCAAGTTTCCGCGTCTGAATAGGCGTCTATGGCTTTCGCCTTCCCAAAGAACACAGGCTACCCAATAGGGGATGTTGCTAGTGTTTTGTGCTGTAGAAGCACTGGTCGTGTCCGCCTATGTTTTGTTGGGTGCAGTCGTGGAATCATCTGGCAGTACCTCCATAAGGATAGGACGTGAACGAAGCTGAGCAGCAGTCGGTGGCGAAACTTCCGAACCAAGAGAATAGGGCCGTCTCTTTCTGCATCCAGCGCCGAACGGTGAGCAGACCTCACTATGTTGCCACAAAATGACGCGAACTAAATATAGGAGTTCTGCGCGCTTAAACAATCATCCGGACAGCACCTGCAAGAGGCTCACCGCTTCACAAACCCGAACTGCTGTTCTCGAGTGGAGTGCGCTTCCGTCGTCCAGTAGGCCTTCAAGAAATGTGCTCATTGCAGAAGAGATGCGATCGTCAAACTTCCAAGATAACCTTGCAGTGCAATGCATCACTCTTGTATTTCCCACTGCGATTGTATACACGCATCATAAACACTCATCAGATATCGTCACCAAGTTGTTTTTGCGCGACCTGTACAACGCTGTGCTCCTTTTCTCGGCTCAATTCTTTAGCCGCAGTTACCTCTACGCCCTTCGGAACGGCATGTGTCATAGTTATTTTGAAATAAACAAGGGATGGAAATGTGCATGAGCGGTCCGCCACAATCCAAGCAAATACACTGATTGCACGTTTCTATTGTATACAGAGAGCGTCCCTAGTGCGCAATGCTCTTCGGGTGCACACTGGTTGTTCAGAAAGCGTTCTGGTCATAATCTATCACGCTGAATCAGTATTGGCAGTCTAGGTTTATTGAACGCTACACGTGTGCGTTCATTGACATGTATTTTTAAAATTATGCGCTCTTTGCTTTCGCATCTCACGGCTTTGTTACATATACCGTGCGCAATTGCGAACAGCATAAGAGTGTCCGCAATTAGCGGAAAGATGAGTGCGATATACCGAACAAACAGCTCCACCTACTGTACGGGCTCCGTAACTCTAGGTCCAAAGCGTTCGCAACGCGTGCTGTCTGAAGAAAGCAAAACAACGATAAAAGGAGAGATATAAGTCGATGTCGAGGAAAGCACAAGCGCGCCATTCAGACTACGTACTTCGGCGCACACTGCTCTTCGAAGGCTTCCATAGAGCCCGTTGGGGCCTTTGAGCCAATCGAGTCTCGTGGCGGCCCTAATTTTCCGCAGACGTGCGCAGAAGCGTCTGTGGCACTGCGCACACACGTTTATATACGTAAATCATTGCTTAAGTCGATCTGCAACACCGACAAGCTACTGTTGATCAATCATGCTCTCCCGCGCGTGTTCGACATCAGCAGTCTGTTTAAAAATGCATATATGATAATGTTGTTCTCCATGTCTAGCTCATTTTGCAAGTGAGCAACTGAACTGCACGAATTAATAAGAACTTAGGTTGAAGAGTGCTTTTGCGCGCGTCGGCCATTTCCGAGCCAAAGCGCACATCCGACCTTGTTGATGAAACAGTTCGCGTAGGTATACTTTCCGTTTCTTCGTTCAGATAACTGACGCATTCGTTTAATATTACTGTTAACTTGTTCCTGGCAGTGTCACGGCTCCTTCGCTCCCTGAAGAGCACAGGAAACATTGGTAAGTTATCGCAGAAGTAATCGCAGCTAGCAGCTGAAAGGCTCCGATATGCGGCTGGTTTCCTTTTCGTGCCCAGCAAACCATGGCGGATGGTGGTTACGGCCCTATTAGACGATGGCGCTGTACATTATCAATACAGTTGAGCCACTTATAACATAGCACTCAAATGCCACGAAAATTTCATTGTTATAACCGATAATTGCTGTATACGGGGTGCACGAAAAAAAAAAAACAAGACAGGGGGATGGCAGGCTGTTGTGAGAAAACTATAATATCGGCTGGGATATGCCGACAGACATCAGTGGCAAGGATGACAATGCTGCCGATTTTTCGGACATGTTTGAAAATTCGGATGCTTTCACCGGACCACCACAAGCCCCATAGAGACAATTTTTGTCATTGTCTGAAGTTTCGGATGCTGAAATTCTGCGACGTCTCAGCTTTTACTCAAATTGCACATTTTAACAGAAGCCACCTGCGCTCCCGCACCGAAGTGGATTTCAAAAGTTAGCTTGGCCGCAACGCTACAATGCATGCGGCGAAGCTTGCAGCAAATGTGAAGGGGCGTTGGGATGGTATGGTATGGTATGGTATGTTAAACTTTATTAAGGTCCTGAAGATCAACCCTCAGGTTGACGCAAGCGGCTCCCACGTTGGGACAGTAAGGTTTAACCTTACCGCCGTATCGTGGGCCTTCTGGACTGCGTGTACCTCATCTGAAAGAGCTCCATTGTGAATGACTCTTTGTCACCAGTCTCTTTCCCTGTCAGTCTGTGAAAGCCACAGGACACTGCCAAAGTATATGGCCCAGAGTAATGATCCATTACACTTCTCGCAATTGATTTGGACGTCTCTGTCAGGATATATCTTGTTATTAAAGTTTGGATTCGGGTAAGATCTTGTCTGTAATAATCTCAGAGTCACCGCTTGAGATCTATTGAGCTTAGCATGTGGCACTGGGTACTCCCTTCTGTTCATGTAGTAGTGCTTTGTGACTTCATTATATGTAAGTAATCGGTCCCTGTTCTCCTCCTGCATGTCATTGGGATCCTGGTCGCGTAGTGCACGGATAGTAAGCCCTCATGCAGCTGCGTTAGCCACCTCGTTTAAGTTCCTCCGAGATGGATCGAGAGACACCATGTATGTGTGCAGGAAACCAGCAGATTTCGATATCTTGGCTGTCCATCTCACCAATTAGCTGGGCAGCCCTTTTGGTTGGTTACAAAGCCTTCAGTGAATTGTCCAAGAGCCATTTTAGAGTCACTGTAAATTGGTGTTCACTTAATATTTCTTAAAGCCAATGCTATTGCCACTTGTTCCACGACTGTTCCGTCTTTAGTCATGATTGTCATGGCATCCCGAGTGAGTCCACCGGCATCTACAACTACTGCTGTAAAGGCTTCCTTTCCTCTGACCTATGCAGCATCTACAAAAGCCGCATGTTCTCTGTCCTGTTCGATCTCCTGCAGCAGAGCTTTGGCCCTTGCCTTTCTTCTTTCCTGGTTGTAAACCGGGTGCATATTCCTGGGGAAAGGAGTGGTCTTGATTTTATCTCTTATACTATCTTTTAGTTCTGCTGTGTCCTGACCCGAATATCTGGATCCGGTTGGGTACCACCCTACTTCTTCAAGTATTGCTCTACCTGACCTTGTTCCAGAGAGCCTGTCTCTGTGGGGAATTTGCTGAGCTTCATTTATCTCTGCTATTGTGTTGTGGAGCCCCAGTTTCATTAATTCATCATCCGCTGTATTAACCGACAATCCGACGGTTGTTTTGACAAGCCTTTTAATTAACCTGTTCAACTTGCTTAGTTCTGTCAGTGTCCATCTAAGCATCCCAGCTACGTAGAAGTGGCACAAGGCTAATGCGTGGACCAGTCTCATGGCGCTGTCCTCTCCCAACCCTCTGTGTCTGTTAGTGATTCTTCTTAGGAGTCTTATGACCTCCTCAGTCTTGCTTATGATGTGTTTGTTGTTCTTCCATTTGTTCCGTTTGCCTCCAGGAATAATCCTAAGACTCTAATTGATTCAACTTGCTTAATAGATTTGCCAGCCTTCGTGGTTAGTATTAACCTGGGCTCCTCCTCAGGGACATACCACTGCGGTTTTCTGCCAGTTCGTCTGTTATTGAATACTAAGAGTTCAGATTTGTCAGCAAAGCATTTCAATCCCATGACTTCTAAAATGGACTCTACTGCAAAAATGCTGTCCTGAAGTCTGCTTTCCACCTCTCCCACACTTCCTTCAGCGCTCCATATAGTCACATTGTCGGCATAAATGGTAAAATGAATGCCGTCTATCTCTTCTAATCCCTTTGCCACTTTTGACATGGCCAGGTTGAAAAACAGGCGACAAGACCGACCCTTGTGTCGTTCCTCTGTCGCCGAGATCCATTTTCTTCGATTTAATGTCCCCGAATTTAAGGTGTGCTGAGCGATCACTAAGAAATGATTTAACGACTTCACATAGTTTTCAACCCAATCCCAGTTCTGATATAACCTCCAGTATTGCGCTATGCTTCATTCTGTCAAAAGCCTTTTCTACATCCAACCCCAAGAAAGCTCTGGTGTTCTTTGGGTTAGCTAAGAGCAGGTGATGTTTCATCAGCGACATGTCATCTTGTGTGGACAAGCCTGGTCTGAAACCAATCAGACTGTACGGTAGGATGTCGTTGTCCTCCACATATTTTGTTAGCCTGTTCAATATGACATGCTCCATTGTCTTCCCTAGAAATGATGTTAACGAAATAGGCCTAAGGTTATCCAAGTTGAGTTGCTTTCCGGGCTTTGGTACTAGGATAGTACTGTCCGTTTTCCAGTCGTCTGGATATACACCATCCTTCCATAAGTCATTAACGTATTTCGTCAAATATCTTATGGAGTTGTCGTCTAAGTTCTTAAGCAATCTGCTAGAGCTGCCATCCGGGCCAGCTGCTGATCTACTATTCAAATCATACAATGCCGTGCGTACCTCACTTTCTGTGAATTCCTGGTCCATGAAGTTGCATTCTGTTCCAAAGTATTCAGGTAACTTACTTCCTGGTCTTCTTTTCTCAGAGGCACGTATTTAGTTGCCAATCGCTCCATTATCCTGTCTGCGCTTGCAGTCTCACTTTCCTGATGTACCAGCTTCTCCACCACCGTACGTCTATTCGATTTAGTGCCTTTTTCATTGAGCGGATGTCTCAGCCGATTCCATTTTCCTCCGCCTTTTATCCTTCCTTCTACAGAGCTACACACCTCATTCCGTTGTTGTTTCTGCAAATATCGTGCGTGCTCCTCGATATCCCTATTGGGCTGAGCAATGCGATTTAGAAGTTTTCTGTTCAAGCGCTATGATTTCCATCTACGTAAAATAGATTGCTTGGCTTCTATCAAATGGGCCAATCTACTGTCCATCTGCGCGACCTCTTCCGCCGTGTCTATAGCCTTAGTTGCTGCCTTCAAGTCTTCCCTAAGCTGATCTATCCACTCAGGTGGTCTGATTTGCTCCTGTCCTGTTTCCGCTCTGTCCTTGTCTGATTTTTCTAAACTGATCCCAATCTATGTATGTGAAGTGTTTTACCTCCACCCCCATCGTTTCCACTATTATGTGTAGAATATAATGGTCGTTCCCCAGATCCGCGCCAGAGTTGATACAGGTGGTCGTGGGTAAGTGAGTAGTGAAAGTTAGATCCGGAGTAGTATCCCTACACGTGGAAGTGCCACACCTAGCAGGGAAGGCAGGGTCCGTGATAAGAGGGAGGCCTGAATCCATGGCAAGATGCCAAATTTCTTCCCCTTTCTTAGTATTCTAGCGGTAACCCCAAGATTGGTGTGGCGCGTTGAAGTCTCCTCCTATTATGAGAGGCGCAGTTTTGGCTACCCTCACGGCCTTATTAAAAATTGCTCTGAAGCTCTGTCTCATTTCGCTGGGACTGGTATATATGTTGAGGCAGAACAAGCTCTCTGCTTTACCTCTTTGCCTTTTTAGAACCATTTCTATCATTATATATTCAATTTTGCTCCCCCCTAGTTTTAAATCATGCTCTATGTAGGGAATTTTCTTGTCAGTTAGGGTGGTGATTCCCCTGCCCTGTTCTTTGCCTTTGCAGACTGCGTTGAAGCCGGACAGCCTGAACTCATCCGCTAGAGTTTCCTGCAGCATCATTAATTTTGGTTTATTTTCAACAGTTTTGATTATCTGTGCTAGTGACGCTCTACTTTTTTTCTGAAATCCTCTGCAATTCCACTGCCACACACTAAGTCTCTTGCTGCTATCCATTATTATTGCCATTGTCCCCTGACTTGCTAACCCCCCGTCACTGTTCTCTTGACTGCATTGCTTACCGCTCCTAGGGCTTCCGAGGACATTAAGTCGTCATCCTCACCTTGGGCTTCTAACGTTTTCAGCCTTTTCTCGGCTGTTAGCTTGTACTTCCATATTTTGTCCACCTTAAGGTTAACTCTTTCTACCGTGTCCTGTAGGTCCCTAATCGCGTTCTTAATCTCCTCCAGAACGGAGCACATCGATTCCACCTCTGAGACCTACAGCTCTCTTTTTGGGTGCCGGTGTGCCGTCTTCCTCCTGGTTGTTACTGCTACTCACCGGCTGAGTCATGGCTGCACTGCCGCTCTCTACGTTCAACCCTTTGTTCATTTCCTGCATCTGCTTCCTAAGTTATTTGCTTTCTTAAGTGATATCACCTCTCTCATCGACTGTTCTACTCTTGCATCATTATTTTCGACCTGCGAGGCTAATGCCCCATTACCTGTGGCTTTAACAGTACCTTTGACTTTTTCGGCCCAGGTCACTCCTGGCTCCTTCTTCTTGTTTGTCTTCAGCTCCTGCTCCTCGGAACGTAGCTGCGTCTCCCGAGATCTCGAACGGCTTATTCTTCTCGATGTTGAACGGTGTCTTGATCTAGATCTGCGTCTTGAGCGGAATCGCTTCTGGGCGCCCGGAGAGGTTCCCTTCGCCGGTTGAGCCGATCCCACCTCCTTCTCTTTGAAGCGTTCTCTTCGTCTTACTCTCACCACGTACGGTATTTGGTAGCGCTGCTTGCAAGCCTCGTCTCCTGTTGGGTGGTCTTCACAGCAGAACTTGCATTTGGGAGAGCATATGTGATCCTCCCCTGGGTCTCGCGAACCGCATCTCCTGCACTGCGCCACATCAGGAGTGGGACAAACGCCGGATCTGTGTCCAATTCTTCCACATGCGTAGCATACGTAAAATTGCTTCCTGTACAGATAGCACCTCACTAGGGTTGACCCATATTTGATATAATTTGGCAATCTCAGTCCGTCCAGAATGCACAATAACCGATCCCGTAGCTTTCATACGCTAAAGGTGAACATTTGAGAGACTTCTCTCTGGTTGGGAAGGAAATAACTTTTGGGAAATGGACACCAACCAACTTGTTCAATTAAAGTAACAACGAAGTTTTACTTTAAAATGAAGAGTCCCGACGTTTCGGGTCCAGCTCGGACCCTTCTTCAGGGGGTGACTGAGTGGCACCAGGGATCAACAGAGTTTTTGGCGCCTTCTTCTCAAGGCGGGGGGTGACGCTTGTTTTCACCGACGTGCCGTAGTCCATTGTAGTAGACACTCGGGAGCGCGCCAGCCGACCGGTTCAGGTTTCCAGGAGTTGCCTGAATATGCCACGACTCCACGAAAAGCCGCTTGTGGAAGCTGATTTCACAGTCGACGACGCGGGAGTTGTTAAAGGCGATGCGGTGGTCGTTGACCTCGCTGTGCTCTGCCAGCGCGCTCCTTTGTCGGTCAAACTTGCGGACGTCGTTCCGGTGCTGTCGCAACCTCTCTGAAAGGTTTTTTGTCTCGCCCACGTACGAAGCGCCACAATCCGCACAAGGGATAGAGTAGACCACTCCTTGCGCTTTCTCTTTAGGTGGCCTGTCTTTTGGGCGCGGGAAGAAGCGGCCGAGAGTAGACGTTGGCTTATGCGCCACTTTTATTCCCTGCTTCGAGAGAACACGTGCGAGCGCTTCGCTGGTTCCCTTGACGTAGGGAATGCAGACGCGCCCATGCTTTGGAGGCGACAAGTCAGTGCCCTCTTGAAGGGGTCGGGGGGAACGGGCCTGGCGGCCTGCAACCCTCGCAATGAAAGCTTTAAAGTAGCCGTTGTTTAGGAGGTCGGATCTGATCTTCTGTTCCTCATCTGCCCGTTTATCCTCCGAAGAACAGACCCTCTGTGCACGGGTGAGTAGAGATGATACCACCGCTGCCTTATGGTGGAAAGGGTGATTGGAACTAGCGTCGAGGTAGCGACCGGTGTGGAGTTGGCTTCCGGTACACCGAGAATTGCAGCAAATTTCCCATCTTTGTAACTAGGACATCAAGGAACGGCAAACAGTTGTTTCTTTCCCGTTCCACTGTGAACTGAATGGCCGGCTCGATAGAGTTCAGGTGGGGTGTGAAGGCGTCCACGGCCGAAGTTTTTAGGATGCAGAAACAGTCGTCGACATACCGTAAAAATAGCTTCGGAGTGATGCCAGCCGGCTGCAGGGCTCTTCCTTCCACCGCTTCCATCACGAGGTTCGCTGTTGTTACAGACACAGATGCCCCCATCGCTGTACCAGTTAGCTGTTTGTAGTATTCTCCGTTGACGGAGAAGAACGTACTGCTGAGACAAAAGTTCAGCATGCGGCACAGCTCGTCAACGCTCAGGCTTGTTCTGGCTTTGAGGTTCTCGTCACACTCAAGGGCCTCGCGCGCTGTGGCCACTGCTAGTTGGATGGGTACGCTTGTGAAGAGGGAGACCACATCAAAGGACACAAGGCATTCGTCTTCGTCAACAGGTACTGGAGAAAGGAGCTCAACAAAATGGCTGCTGTTCTTCACGTGGGTGGGCGTGTTTCCCACGAGAGGTGCCAGAATCTTGTGCAAAAGGATCGACAGGGCTCGGAGTGGAGAAGATGTAAAATCCACAATCGGTCTCAAGGGAACACCGGGCTTATGGGTCTTGGGAAGCCCGTAAAAGCCGGGCGCACTGCCGTTCCTGCACATCAAGCGAAGGTGCAGAGCTCTGGCCTCCGGGTGTTTCACGAACACGTCCCTTAGGAGCTTGTTGAGGTCTCTCTGTACCTGTGCTGTAGGGTCCTTCTTTAGTTTGCTGTATGTGCCACTGTCAAGGTGGTCTTGAACCTTGCGGTCGTAGTCTCCCCGGTTAAGGACAACAGTGGCGTTTCCTTTGTCCGCAGGCAAGACGACAATTGCGGGGTCCTCGCGCAGCTCCCGTAGGGCTCGTTTTTCCTCGGTAGAAAGATTGGATGGTTCCCTCTTACTGAGGCCGTGTGCAAGGATGCCAATCGCCTTCAGTCTCACAGATTCCCGGACACTGGAGTCAAGATGACGGACCCCGTCCTCCACGGCTGCCGCGAACTTCGCCAGGGGAGGTCGACTTCCCGACATATTGAAGCCGTGGCCTTTAGCAAGGACGCTAGTCTCTGGCGACGACAACTTCCTGGACGAGAGGTTGAAAACAAAGTCCGGGGCTTTGGAGCTCGGTGGCTGCCTTGGCCTCATCAGAGCTGAGAGCTTCTTACCCTGGGAGGTGCGCTGTTTATCCGCTGCGCTTGAGGCGACAGAGCACGCGAAAGAGTTCACAGCGGGAAAGAGACTACCAAGGCGGTGCTCCAGTTGTCGACGAAGAAAGAACAAGTCCAGATCCATCCTTCTCACCGCTGCTCTGCATTCGTGGACACGGGCGATCACCAAGCGGCGTTCGGCTTGGGCCAACACCCTGTGACCCTCGCTGGTGTGGACGAGAGGTTTGATGCGAAGGCTCCGGGGCACCAGATTCCGGTCCCGGCATGTAGAGAAGAAGTCCAGATGCGTCTTGAACACAGCGATGCTGCGTGTGGTGTTTACGTAGCGTTTTGCGGACACTGCTGTCTCTGGGCCGAAGTCAAGGCGTAATGATTTAAAGGTGAACATTTGAGAGACTTCTCTCTGGTTGGGAAGGAAAAACCCCCCTTGCACGTAGAGTGGGGAGCCGTTTCATAAGCGCTCACTTCATATTCCGCCTCCATGACCATAATGGATTCTTCCCGCGCCCAAAAGACAGGCCACCTAAAGAAGCGCAAGGAGTGGTCTACTCTATCCCTTGTGCGGATTGTGGCGCTTCGTACGTGGGCGAGACAAAAAACCTTTCAGAGAGGCTGCGACAGCACCGGAACGACGTCCGCAAGTTTGACCGACAAAGGAGCGCGCTGGCAGAGCACAGCGAGGTCAACGACCACCGCATCGCCTTTAACAACTCCCGCGTCGTCGACTGTGAAATCAGCTTCCACAAGCGGCTTTTCGTGGAGTCGTGGCATATTCAGGCAACTCCTGGAAACCTGAACCGGTCGGCTGGCGCGCTCCCGAGTGTCTACTACAATGGACTACGGCACGTCGGCATGAAAACAAGCGTCACCCCCCGCCTTGAGAAGAAGGCGCCAAAAACTCTGTTGATCCCTGGTGCCACTCAGTCACCCCTGAAGAAGGGTCCGAGCTGGACCCGAAACGTCGGGACTCTTCATTTTAAAGTAAAACTTTGTTGTTACTTTAATTGAACAAGTTGGTTGGTGTCCATTTCCCAAAGTTCTTTCATACGCTGTGCAGCCAGCGCCGTTGGGTTGTATTCATGCACAATCTTTCTCGTGATCACACTTTGAGTGTCAATGAGGGTCACTCTTCTAATAACCCCCCTTGCACGTAGAGTGGGGAGCCGTTTCATAAGCGCTCACTTCATATTCCGCCTCCATGACCATAATGGATTTGATTCTGACATACCTTTCGGCAGTGGCGTAGCCAGGGGGTGGCACACCGGGCACGTGCCCGCCCACCGCCCCCCGAAATTTTTTTCGCCATGGCATACAGAGCGAAAAATGACCATTTCAAGGAGGAGCCCCCTCCAAAATCAAGGAGGTGCCCCCCCCCCCCCCCGAAAAAAACTTCTGGCTAAGCCCCTGCCTTTCGGCATGCTCGGAGTCCGGTGTACTAAACCACCACGATGTTCCGAATGAAGTCGGGGCAGACGATGTCTCCCTTCGCTTGGTGCGCTGTAAGTCCAACAGCCTCGACTATCGCTTCTCCAAAAGCTGTAGTGCTGACCTTGTTCAGGTTGAGCCCTACCCGAGGCCTAACGATGATTTTCTTGTGCTCCTCTGGCAGTTGCGGCATCCTTGACGCCTTTACAATCCGGCGTTTGAGCTTGTCGGCCTCGGCGGCACCTTTGTTGCGATCTCCTTTCCTTGTGATTCCTGGGTCAAAGTAGTGGTTCCAGCAGCTCTCCAGGTCTTTTTCGCAGATCGCGATCTTCGATTGGTGACCACCTGCCAACCCATTCCTTCCTCGCCCTCTTCCATGTCCGAGGAGACCTCTTCGTCCATACGTATATGAGCCATGCCAGCTTGGCAGGCCTATGTGGCGTTAGGCCCAGCGGGGCTCCCGCATGCAAAGCACAGAAAAAAGGCTGAACGATGCTGGCCCACCTTGACCAAAGGTGTCCTCCTATTCGCGTTAACCTCACGAATCCGATGATGTGCTTGAAACCGTGGTTTTGCCAAAACTGCCTGCAGAATCCAGCGTTCGGGATACTGCAGGAGTTTTGTAATTTAGCTGCTTGAATTTCTCGTTTTCTTCTTTCTTCTCAAGGCTTTTGCGTTCCGATTATTTTTTGGCGCGTACACCCAAGAGCTAGAATTGATTGTTATGTGCAATAATGCGGCATGCGGGCAGTACTGTAAGCACGGTTATTTCACTATAGAAAGCATAAAAAAAGTTGACGGTGTAGCACTTTCTCATTGTTATAAACATTGTATTGCTTAAGCCAGCATCGTTATAAGTGGGTTCGACTGTATGACCTAATCACTGCTTGAAACCTTAAACTCGGAAACATATATATATATATATATATATATATATATATATATATATATATATATATATATATATATATATATATATATATATATATATATATATATATATATATATATATATATATATATATGAGAGGTGGCACTTCAAGAAAACTTCATTTATTACGTCGACGTTTCGGTCCAGAGCCTGACCTTTAGCTCGTTATGGTCGCACAAGTCTTGATAAAGGTCAGGCTCTGACCGAAACGTCGACGTAATAAATGAAGTTTTCTTGAAGTGCCACCTCTCATACTTATACTTATACGGCAGCCAAAGGCAACCACACCTTCAAATATATATATATATATATATATATTGTAGGCATCTATTATGCACTTCATCCTCATTTGAGCAGCCATCAATCATCATCATCTGTTTGGCTGTGAATCATCATCGTTCTTGGGTGTGCGCTTCATCATCGGATCCGTGGCGCTTGTTCGCTCCCGAGTTCGCGGCCGAATAAACGTCGTCACAACCGAGTCGTCATACGTGGTGGAGGTGGATTTACGATCCCCGGTCCTCTCATCGCCCAGTCTACCGGCTGGAGCTCCGTTCGGGCCGCCGCTTGCACCCTCTGTCCTCCAACATGTCGCAGAACGAGCCGGCCGGCGCCCATGCCGCTCCCATCCCGGTGCCGCAAGTCTCGCCTCTTTACGTCGTCAACCACCCGCGTGACCCCCCCAATCTTCGCCGGGTCTCCGCGGAGAAGATGTGGAAGACTGGCTTGACAACTACGAGCGAGTAAGCGCTACTAATCTGTGGGACGATTCCAACAAGCTACGTCGCGTCTCCCTTTATCTCACGGGTGTCGCGAAGACATGGTTCTTTAACCATGAGATTGACTTGACCGACTGGCCTGGCTTCAGGCAGCAGCTTCGTCAAGTATTCGGCACACCCGCCGTTCGATCCGCTCTCGCGAAGAGGACCCTCGATGCTCACACACAACATCCCGGTGAGTCATACACGTCGTACATCGAGGATGTTCTTTCGCTCTGCCGGTGTGTCAATTCGTCGATGTCCGAGTCGGACAAACTGCGCCACATTCTGAAGGGCATAGGGACCGCTGCCTTCAATGCCCTTGCTGTCCAGAATCACTCTACTGTCGCTGACGTCATCACCACGTGTCAGCGCCTCGATGAAGTGGACTCTGTTCGCCTGCAATCGGGCACCAGCGAACACCGACCGGCGGACAAGGGACCTTCGTGACTTGATCAGGGAGATTATACGCGAAGAGCTACAGTCAATGGGCTTCTCCCCACCTTCCCCATCTTTCACACAGCCTTCAGGCACGGCCTTGCGAGACATCATCAGGGAGGAACTAACGTCATTCACCGTCCCAGCGCACGTACAGCCACCTGCTTCCAGCCCGCCAACGTACGCGCAAGTTGCTGCCGCGCCTCCCTGCAACGTAAATTCTACCTTGCCGCTACCATCGTTCGCATCGATTGCTGCGCCACCGGTCCACTTCCATTCTATGCCGCCTGAACCTCCCTCCGCCCACCTGACCGCACTATCTCCCGGTGCGCCGAACGCCATCTACTACCCGCCTTGGCGCTCATCTCGCCCAACATGCTATTATTGTGGATATCGCGGGCATATATCACGCTTCTGCCGCAAGCGCCAGGAGGACGAGCGTCGTGGGTACGACATGCACGAACGGGATTTTTCCAGTGGGGATTCTTACGCCCCGCGTCATTCCTTCCCTCCGCAGCGGACGCCATCTCCGCCCCGCATCGACTGAAGCTAGGAATACTTTCCGTTCAAGCAGACGCCCATCACTTTCGCCCTTTCGTCGCTCCTCCTCACCACTTCGCCGTGCCTCGTTTACCACTGACAACCGTCCGGAAAACTAAGTGATGCAGTTTTTGGAGGAGAAACTGCATTCCACAGTAGGACTGATATTCCTCCAGCACGCCCGTTCAACATGGTTTCCGTCATAGTGGAAGGACTTTTCGTCGATGCTTTGGTGGACACCGGTGCTACATTTTCTGTGGTTCGATATGATTTGTGTAAACGCCTCAAGAAAGCCATGACGCCCTATAATGGACCCACTCTAGTCGCAGCCCAGGGGAACACCATTCGCCCTTCCGGTCCTCTGTACTGCCCGCGTTTTTATCGATGACATCCTTCATTGCATCCAGTTTACTGTGCTAACTCGGTGCTCTCACCAACTAATTATAGGGTGGGACTTTCTATCTTCTTCTTCGGCCGCAATATGTTGTGGAGAGCGTATTCTGCACCTTACTGATACAGACTCCAATGCTCGATGAAGACATCTACAAGCCACTTCGCCTGTTCGCTCCGGAAGATCTCGAACTGCCGCCACATCAAGAGCGAATTGTGACCCTAACATCTAAGCACATCGACCACGGTGACGTCTTGGTGTCCCCTTCGTCAAATTGCTTGACTAAAGGCATAGCCCTTGCGTCAGGTGTGGTACGCTTTCACAACGGCTCCGCGCTCGTCGTTGCCATGAATGCTACATCGGAGAAAATTCTCCTTCCACAGGGCACCACAGTAGCCTGCGTTGTCGATGCTGAGCCTGGAAGCATCGCGCCACTTAAGCCTGTCTCCACCAGCGACCCTCCTACCTGTGAGCCTGGTTTTTTGTCCCCTTTCACAGAACTTATCAGCGACGACCTAACAGCTACGCAGGTGCAGCAGATGCTTGATTTGTTAACAAAACACGCCGATTCTTTTGACGCCTGCTCCTCAACGTTGGGCCAGACTACCACTGTGGTGCATCGCATTCAGACAGAGGGAACATCTATTGTGCACCGCCGCCGGTACCGCGTGTCTCTTGCTGAGCGAAAAATCATAGAGGAAAACGTCGCTGACATGCTCCAACGAGAGGTAATTCGTCCATCAGCTAGCACTTGGTCATCGCCTGTTGTTTTGGTACGAAAAAAGGATGGCTCTGTGCGCTTTTGCGTCGATTACTGGGCACTTAACAAGATCACACGCAAGGACGTGTACTCCATGCCACGCATTTACGACGCCCTTGATTCCCTACAAGGCGCGGAATACTTTTCAAGCCTCGATTTACGTTCGGGATATTGGCAAATTCCCATGCACGAAGACGATAAGGAAAAAACGGCATTTGCAACTCCCGACGGATTATACGAATTTAACGTGATGCCTTTCGGGCTCTGCAACGCGCCTGCCACATTTGAGCGCATGATTGACACCGTGCTGCGCGGCCTGAAATGCAAGACCTGCCTCTGCTACTTGGACGACATTGTTATCTTTTCGTCAACGTTTCCTCAGCACCTGCAACGCGTGGACGAAGTCCTAACATGCCTTGCTGGCGCGGGTCTGCAACTCAACACCAAGAAATGCCGTTTCGCCAGCAAATTCATCAAGGTTCTCGGTCATGTCGGGAGCAAGGGCGGAATTCGCCCTGACCCCGACAAGACTGCTGCCGTCCTTCACTTCCCGCGCCCCGGAAGGCCTAAGGATTTGCGAAGTTTTCTTGGTCTCGCATCCTATTTTCGTCGTTTCATACGAAACTTCGCTTCAATAGCTGCACCACTACACAAACTACTTGCTTCCGATGTTCCCTTTGTGCGGTCCGAAGAACGTCAATCGGCGTTTGACCCTGTAGAAGGAAGCCCTCACGTCAGAGCCTGTGCTCCGTCATTTTGATGAGACCGCCCCGACACTCCTGCATACAGACGCCAGCGGGCGTGGTATAGGTGCTGTTCTTCTCCAACGCGATGACTCTTCACGGGAGAGAGTCGTTGCATACGCTAGTCGAGTGCTCACCGCTACCGAGAAGAACTATACGATAACTGAGCAGGAGCGCCTCGCTGTGGTTTGGTCAGTACAGAAGTTTCGTCCTTATCTGTACGGCCGTCAATTCACTATTGTAACGGACCACCACGCCTTATGCTGGCTATCTACATTGAAGAACCTATCCGGGCGCCTGGGTCGGTGGATTCAACGCCTGCAAAAGTATCAGTTTGAGATTATTTACAAACCTGGCAAAAAACATCAAGACGCCAACGCTCTCTCCCGTTGCCCACTACCTACGGCTCCGCCCGACACTCCCGCAACCGTTCGAGGCAACACCAGTTTGGACGTCACTTCTAGTTCAGTTGCCTTGCTCGCCTCACTGGACCAGCTGCCCGCCGACGACGAGCAACCATTCAGCTCTCGCCAGCTGGCTGACCCGTACTGTCGGCGCATCATAGACCACCTCTCTGCAGCTTCGCGTCCACCCAACGCACGGCTTCGTCGTCAACTCTACCAATTTAAGCTGGAGGAGGGTTGTACTATATCGTCACATTTATCATCCTGACGGTCAACGCTGGGTACCTGTTCTACCACGCTCTCTTCGACATCATGTACTTAACGCCTTTCACGACGATTCGACTGCTGGCCACCTTGGCTTTCACAAAACCGACGACCGCATTCGAAGCCGCTTTTATTGGCCTGGCCTCTCTACTAGCGTAGCGAGGTACGTAGGTTCGTGTGCTCCATGCCAGCGTCGCAAACTTCCGACATCTGCTGCTGCCGGCCAGTTACAGCCAATTCCGTGCCCCACAACACCATTCGAGGTCGTAGGTGTTGACCTTTATGGGCCTCTTCCTGTCACTGGCGCTAAAAATCGATGGATAGTGACCGCCGTAGACCACCTGACGCGCTACGCCGAGACAACTTCTGTGGTTACTGGTTCAGCTTCGGAAGTTGCTGACTTCGTCCTCCAGGCCATAATTCTGCGTCATGGTGCTCCTCGCATACTCCTAAGCGACCGCGGAAAGGCATTCTTATCCCAGCTGCTAAGTGAAGTTCTACGCGCTTCTGGCACTACACACAAGACAGCGTCTAGCTACCATCCTCAAACAAACGGTCTGACCGAGAGATTTTACCGAACCCTCGCCGACATGATTGCTGTCTACATTGAACCAGACCACAAAAACTGGGACAAACTTCTACCATTCCTCACCTTCGCCTACAACCACCGCCGTCCAGCGCACAACCGGCTACTCGCCGTTTTATCTCGTTTATGGACGTCCACCTACTTTCTTTCTCGACGTTTCTTTCTTCACCGGCAATGACACTTCATGCCAGTCTTCTTGTGAAGAATATATTTCCCGCCTTGCCCAGTGTCGCCAGCGTGCTCGTATGAACACAGAAGCCACGCAACAAGAAAGGAAAGTCATTTACGACACCTCTCATCGTGTTGTGTCATTCCGACCGGGTGACGAGGAGTTGCTCTTGACACCGATTCGCACACCGGGTCTGTGCGACAAGTTCCAGCCTCGGTTCATCGGCCCGTACGTAGTTTTGGAGCAGACTTCGCCCGTCAACTATCGCGTGACGCCACTTGTCTTGCCAACTGACCGCCGTTACCGCAGCACCGAGGTTGTTCACGTCTCCCGCATCAAGCACTTCACGCGACGTTCCTCGACAGCTTGACTTGCAGCGGCCAGGGTGACCGCTTCCACGTGGGGGGAATTAGTGTAGGCATCTATTATGCACTTCATCCTCATTTGAGCAGCCATCAATCATCATCATCTGTTTGGCTGTGTATCATCATCGTTCTTGGGTGTGCGCTTCATCATCGGATCCGTGGCGCTTGTTCGCTCCCGAGTTTGCGGCCGAATAACCGTCGTCACAGCCGAGTCGTCATAATATATATATATATATATATATATATATATATATATATATATATATATATATATATATATATATATATATATATATATATGCGTGTGTGGTTTCCACAAATCTTAATCTGCTCTGGCAACATTGACAATATGTATATATATATATATATATATATATATATATATATATATATATATATATATATATATATATATATATATATCGTCAATGTTGCCAGAGCAGATTAAGATTTGTGGAAACCACATATATCTTGATCCACCTCGGTAGTCAAGGGTTTGTGGTTCTCGACTACTAGACGCGTGATCGAATACGGGCCATGTATAGCAGCCGCAACGGTCCCAGATGCTCGAAATAAAACCGTGTGTTCTTTCAATGAACTGCTTCAATTCATTTCCATGAACTATCCTGACAAATAATTGCCCCTTACCTTCAGTAACCTCACGCTCCAATATTATATATTCACTATAACTCTTAACCTGAGCCAGAAACATTGATTTCGGATGACTTATTTTTTGCAAGACTTCTCGTGAATGTTCGGAAAGCTGGAAGTAAACACTCGGAAGAGACATGAAAGTGTCACTTGGTGCTCGTGACAAAGCTCACTAAATTACAATTCAAGACTATATATTTTGCCCCAAGCAATTATAAAAAAAGCAAAAAAAAAAAACTTGGAGGACTCTTGAGCTTCGCCTTCAATAGTAGAACGGGACAGCGTAATCGGCCCAGTGCGCATCACCTTCTCCAATGCTAGCCTAACTTCGGTTTTCAGTGCATGCCTCAACCGTGCCTTAAGGAAATGACCGACTGTACGCGTAACACTGGCCGTTTCAAACTATCCTAGAATACAATTCCTTTTACGAATCAGCGAAGGGCCCACTATGCGTTCGTAAGGCCACACGCGAACATATATTTGAGCGCTTTGTAATGGGTGGACCACTCGTTGCGCAACTCACATGTTCTGATGCCTAGCGCAATTCTACACTTATGCCACGCAGTATTACGTACGTTAAGGAGGCTCCTACCACTACCTGTCATTCATATTGTGTTTTTTTTTTCCGAATCAGTTTCAAGAAATAGCGTGCTCTGAGGTGGGACACGTGCTTGCGACGTGGACGCCCTGGGTTGGAATTTCACTCGGACCGAAGTTCTTTATTATTAAGTTTATTTGCAACTTGCTTAATTTTTCGGTCACGGGCAAGTTGATGATTTTTCGCTCGCAACCGCCTGACATAGACGCCGACACCGGAATTTCTGCGAAACGGGCTCTTTAGCAGTCTAGCGTTAAGATTAACCAGAACGGCACCAAAGAGCTAGCACTTCGTTATGGTCGGACAGGGCAACAGTGGATTTGGGAGGTGGCTGTATCCTCCACTGAGTGTAGTACCCATTCCAGAACTCGTTGATCGGATAGTGCGAAAGAACCGGCACTAGTCTTCAACGCCCGCTCGTGAGTTCTGATGATTCAACATAAAATCACGCACTGAAATGGCCAGTTCAGTTAAGAGACTCTACAAGAATGAACTACCATCCTTACACCACTGCTCTAAACACACATCTTAAAAACCTACAGCGGTGCATCGGCAGGATCCATATACAACTGTGAGTTTATTTAAGACGTTACTGCGGTTGGCGATTAATCTTCTTTGAGAATGGTTTTCGGGTCGCGGCGATGCATGGGCATTCATCATAAATTGACAAAAGTGGTCCTACGGCTGAATTTCACTGCAGTTGACATTTTTTAGCCTATATAACCGTAGTTTATAATCTATATGTTCAGGGGTAGATGAAAGCCTGCAGTGATGAAAAATTCGTGGACATGTGTTGTCGCTGGACCCATCGTTTCGACAAGCGGTTCTTCTCTTGTTCAAAGCAGCCACTGGGCATCTCAGCGCGCGTATCTGTATGTTTCGTACCCTCACCCAACCAAAACACACGAAGCGGGCTAAAAAAATGCCACCCTCACCTCTTTTCTGAATCGGTGAGGATGATAGATGGGTTGACCAATTGGCGCAGAAGAAAACAAGCACGACCCGCCGTTAGCCACTCGAGGGAAAATTTTAGTACGCAAATGGTCATTCCCCAAGAAGAACCCCACATGAATAATGCAAGCACTTCACGAGTTTTCTGTATTTCAATTCCATATCACTGCATTAGCCGCGGAATATGTGCCAGTTGGCTTTGACAAGTTATTTCTCATAGAATAGCGCTAGAAGGCATGCAGAGGTTTCAGATATTTTAGGCGTTCGCTTTTTCGCGCATGTCACGCACTTCTCTTGCCGGTGCTGTTCACTGTCCCTCAAGTATTGAAAGGGACCGCCTAAGTCAAATGCGACGGCGCAAACGCTTGCCTGAATTTATTGTTACGACTATCTGCATGCCAGACGGCATCTCATTTTATTTATTACGGCATCGCGTACACTCTAAGAAAGAAATAGTCCTCCGGCTCTTTTTTGTGAGTCCCCACCACGTATACGTCTCTCTTCAAAGAGGCACATGAACTCTTTTGGCGGTCATTCTACGCTCGTCGCAGAGTCGTGGAACCCAAAAGAGAGCTTATTTGTCCCATTAAAGAGAGTCATATGCATGACATGTCAGGCCCTCACCAAAGGACTCAAGCATACTTGTTTTTTTTTTCGTAAAATGTAGTATATCAGGTGCTTTCATCTTAGGAATGCAACTAAATTTACAAAACAAGTGTCGGACGAGTGTTCTAATACTTTACAGAGCGCAAAAGGACGTACCCGCAGAAATTGTAGATTCCTTGACGTTGCATTCAACGAGGGTTTCCTCGAATACGTACATCCTCGTCGCCATAAGTGGGGCACCGCGGCGCCTGGCAGTGCACGTGCGCCTATCTCGTAGTTGCCTTCGTCCTCCTCCGGCTGTTGCTATTCTCACGCACTGTGGACACACTCGGCCCAGCGACTCAAGACAATCAATACGTCTCGCTCCGCCGGGTGCAGACGGCATCAGGGCTTGTGTAAATAGTCCCCTTCAGCTCCCTTCCTTTGACACCCTGTCGCTCGCCTCCCAAAAAACATCTCCCTCATTTCCCAATCGCCATCTCTACAAGTACCCCACTTCCACTGCCATTCTCGCGGTATCTCATTTCGGAAGCTACACGGCGGTTTTCTTCCAAGACTAAGCGCCAGCCTATTATTACGACATGGATGCTGTAGTACAGCGCTCACTCAAAACGTGGACGACACCGAAAAATAGAGAAAGCGCAAATAATTCTGCTTATCTGTCTCTCAAGTTTTGCCCATCACGCTTTAATGTTGGCTAGCAAATCTCATCAGGACCAAACATCTACTCAACCAGTAGATCACAGGTGTGTCAGTGGTACGTCCTACGCATGAATGTCATATGTTTAAGCGAACAACGATGCAAATAAACTAGGAGAGACAGCAAAGCACTAGGTGGAAAATGCATGCTGTTGCACTCAACGTGAAAGCTGTTACAAGTGCGGAGA
The DNA here is from genome assembly GCA_030522465.1 of Rhipicephalus appendiculatus. Classification (NCBI taxonomy): domain Eukaryota; kingdom Metazoa; phylum Arthropoda; class Arachnida; order Ixodida; family Ixodidae; genus Rhipicephalus; species Rhipicephalus appendiculatus. The sequence goes on along the minus strand of JALIZH010008045.1, from coordinate 777 downwards.
AATAATTCACCTGCCTTTCAGTGCTGCTCGCGTTGACGGGCAATGAAGCGCTCGCGTTCCCAACGTGCAGCCGGCGCGGTGTCCACAGCGGGAAAGGAAACCTTCATCCGTGATGCAGTCGTGCCCTATTCCCATCCTACTTTCCCTCCTCCTCACCCTTACTGCCCCTTTTGACCACCTTGCTATATTGTACTATACACGGCTATGCTACACTATGCTTGCTATGCTCTGCTTTACCTTTCCCACACCTCATTTTCATCCTCCTCTTCCTCATTTCCTTTTTCCCGCCCCCCTAGCTATATTGCACTATACATGGCTAAACTATACATAGCACTGCTATGCACGTGTCTGCCTGTGTATACGCTATATATGACTATGATCTGCCCCTTCCCTTCTCTTTTCCCTCCTTCTAGCCCTCTCTTCCCTTTGCCGCACATTTATGATACTATATTATACATGGCTATGTTATACATGGTTCTGCTCGCGTGACAAAATGCACGGCTATGCTATGCTTTACCCTCTGTAGATGCTAAGACATTAGTAGGTACAGAGAAACTCCGCCAGATGCCGTCGCGTCGCCATGATCGAACGTGTTCGCTACTTCTTCTCTACCTTATCTGGCTGGCTGCGTTTATTCGTAGCCATTTTGTTCATCGAAAGGTCGCTGGTTTGGTCCCGGGTTTCGGCACCAAAATATTGAGAAAAAGACAAGCCGCCGTCTTCCCCCGCTGACCTCTTCTTTATTCGAATACAGTCATAGTGTCTCCTCGCCTTCTA
>JALIZH010008041.1:0-19038 GCA_030522465.1 Rhipicephalus appendiculatus | reverse complement strand
TTTGATAGGAATACATATTGTGCAAGTAAAGTTCACGCAGTCCATGTTGCTAACAAGTGAAAAAATCGCCACAGCTGGACAAGGCAAATCGTTTATTGAGGGAGGAAGTGGCACTTTCTTCAGCAACCCTTGCGAAAACAGGGCTCAGCTCCCAGTGGTGAGCTGCATTCGGTAAGCTGAAAGATGTTTAGCACTCTCGCGGGACGTTTGAAGTGACTTAGCACACTTTGTCTCGAGCTGATTCGTTTATACCTATAGCAATAACCGTAGGCCCAACACGGCAGGCGTCCGTCAAAAGGTGCTGTCATATTTCTGGTGTCCATTGCGATAAAGATGCCGTTATTATTTCAAGGCACTGATCGGGACACAGTGTGAAAGCACTTCTCTCACATAAGAATGTTTTTTGAAAGTTTTTAGAAATTTCAAGTTCACAGGGCTACCTTCATCTACCGCTCTCGACGAGTGGCATGACAAAGAAGTTTATTCGCATGCTCTTTAACATGAAATCTGAATGTGCATTCTACCTTACTACCTTAACTGGAACGAAGATTTTGCTTTGTTATCATTGCGTGCGTATACCATCTCACTAAATAACAAAGAAAATACCGTAACCCGTCATCCCTCATCTGCCACCGGCGTCGAACCTCCGCTCCAAACGCTTCTTTTCTTGTTTCATTCATGTTTCATCTTTAATAACGACCTGCACTTCGTGTTACGCCTTGCACAATACGTCGCCATCATGCTTGTGCAAACCCCCTCGCCAAATTTTTTGCAGGAGTCGGCACCTTTGCAATCACTACCTTGGGCCCATAGGCGTGCTCATGAGGGGGGCAGAAGGGACGATGACTGGGCGCACTGGTGTGATTTGTTAAAGATGCCATATATGTTGCGGAACATCGCAACAGATAGTGCGGAGCTGGGCAGCCTTTTTTTGTTTCTCTTCGGTTTTCTTTTTCTTTCCTCCTCTCTTTCTTGCTTTTTCTCCTTTTTCCTTTTTTTTGTGTCCTTTCTTTATATCTTTAGTTCTATTTATTTCTTTGTCTCTCTTTATCAATTTCTTTCTCGTGTTGCTGTTTCTATTTCTCGTCCTATTTTTCCCCTTTCTGTCTCTTTACATTTCGCGCTTGCTTTCCCTTTTTTTTCTATTTTTATACCTGGTTTTTCCTGCGTTACGCCAAGCGCACTCGTTCTTTCCTTTTTTCTGATAATGACTGATCATCATCAACACGCTCGAAGAACAAGAGGAGGAAGACCTTGGCGCGAGCGCGCGCTCAATATGCTACACGTCAAGCGTTGCGCCAAGCGATGACGACAGCATACTACAGCATACCGCAGCATACGGCAGCCTGACCCCCTAATGTGCTCCGCACTTCAAATGCGTATCGCTAGGATTCGGACGGACAGGAAGATTATAGTTCCTTGCGTCGTCTGCCTTCTGTACCTCTATTAGCGCCTTAAATAGTACAAGATTAGCGTTTTCAGCCAGTACTAGATGATGATCGTGATGATTGATGATGACGACTACGTAACAACTACGGTGACGGTGGTGGATTTAGAACCGCATAAAAATTTTAAATGTGATGGAACTGGTCGATTCTGTGCGTTTTCCGTCACGCTATGTCGCTGCCTCTCTAAAATGTGTGTTCGTCAGTGAAATAACGCGACACCGTTCGGAAGGCCGTTTACGAGTGCCCACCATGTTGCGACGATATAATTTATTGTGCATCACCTTAGTGTTACATATGCCTGCCGCACAGCAAACTTCAAACGTTTGACGAAACAACGTTCTACCGAGGAGCACAGTTCAATTAGTCGTGTGTGCGAGTACGAAGGCTTACCCACAACAGCACTCGAGAGCGCGCTCTTCGTCCACAGCACGGACGCTTTCCCGCTAGTCGTTGTGTACGTTGTATCTGCACAGCAGATCATCTGCATAATTATGCAAATAATCGGCTGTGCATAGGATCACGTTGTGTGTTGTCTAATGTGTTGCGTATGCCCACTTCATTGTGGCTGCGCTTTGTGAAATAACGAGATGAGCTTCTGCCAAGCATGCGAAGCCCATTATTTTGCTGTGTTGCAGGTATAGCCACTCATGTCGATAGGGAAGCCTACTTTACACCATAGTGCTGAAGCGCTCGGGACAGCACTCTAAAACAGCACTAAATTCGTGTGTGCAGGTTCTTATGTGTGCCTATGAAGTGTGGATGACACGCTGTAGATGGCGCGCTCTAGATGGCGCCACGTGTGTGTGTACGTATACCCTCTGTTCGTTGTCGCCGTCGCTCCTCACACTTCAAAGAATGCTGAAACAACAAGCCTAGACATCCATTCTTGCTATACACGGGTGACATGTGCGTTGGAAAATGTTCAAACGCAGACGTTGCTATAGGCGCTTATTGAGGTGACGGATGATGATCCACGGGCCATTCGCAGGTGTCGACACCATCGCACGTGAATTTATCTCCATTTCGCCCTGTAAGCAGGCAAAAAAAGTTGTAGGGCAAAACTGTCAGAACATTGTGCAGCGTCTCACTTAGCTCAAAAATGTCGAATTACTAAATCGAGATAATTACTCTGACTTTTGTGCAACCACGCTGTCGTCAGTAAGCCGTCCAAAAAAAAAAATCTGGTGGCATAGAACTAAATGACAACTAATGCTTTCACATCTACACAACATAAAAACTGCATCATAAGAATTGCTAAAATAGTTTTTCTTTAGCGTTCTTCGTCCGCGTTGCTATTGAGACCAAGATTCTGCATGATACCACAACCTCCGAGAACAGGTGCTTTGCATAGTATTTTTCACGGTCGCGCATGGCGACAAAAAATCTAGCCGTGGCCACCATGACTGCCGTGCTGTGCCTTGTAAGTGCGCAACACTCTAGGGGCCCGGGCTGTCGTCTCATGTCCTCTGTCATCTCACGCCGTCGCTTGGCGTCATGCATACAAAACCATCTACAGCATAGCCATGTATTATACCATAGGTGGGCTGGAAAGGTGAGGGTGAGCGGCAATGGTGTAAGGGTAAAGTCTACCATAGCCACATGTAGTATATTAAGGGTTGTGAAAGGGAAGTGAGGGTGATGAGGCGATAAAGAAGGAAGGATCATGGGGCGGATCGGTATCATCCCTGCTCGCTGTTCACAATGCATTAATACGACAAAAAATTGCATACTCTGCAGCAGTCTTACACGGCATTTCCCACACTTCAGAGGAGCGACTTCAAAGACTATTAGCTAGGGGACTGCGCGTCTGCCTAGGTGTTCCGCGAGCGACTTCCAGCAGCCTCGTAATAGCCGAGACTCGCCAATCACCCTTTCCAGTCATGAGAGCAATGGAAACATGCCGGCATTTTTTTCGCTTACAGACGCAACACAAAGACCACCCATTGGCACTGGAGATTTTACGAAGGGATAAAAGCAATGTTAATGAAGCAATACGGAACAATCTTCATATATTACCAAGGAATGAATTTTGGAGCTCTGAAGTTGACTATCCTCCGTGGCTGCTTACAATACCAAGCATTGAATTGTCAGTAGATGGTATCATCCGAAAAAGAGACATGTTCATTCAAGCTGCTCAACAACTAGCGCTTTACCAGATACACATACGGTATCCAGGGTACATACATGTTTACACAGATGGCTCAAGTATTCCAACCTCTTCGACATCAGCATTTATAATACCGCACCTCAGTACTCAGGAATCATATAAATTATCTCGCGCGACATCATCTACAACAGCTGAGCTATTCGCTATTCTGTATGCTATCAGGTATATAAACTCAGCAGCAGACGCGAGAAAATGGGTAGTTTTCAGCGATTCACAGGCCGCATTATCATCACTCTCCAGTACAAACACGACGGTAATCAGGGATACTGTAATATATGAAACACTTAAAGAGCTCACAAAAGCAAGCCAGGCGAAACATGAGATAAAATTCCAGTGGATACCTGGACATTGTAACATTCCTGGTAACACAGCTGCCGATGAGGCTGCACGACAAGCACATCGTAAAGATGTTACTGTTTCCTTACCAATTTCGAAAAATGAATTGCGAAGTGTTATAAAGGCAACAACTTTCCGAATGAGTAAAAATACTTGGTTTGACCAAAACTCCACGAGCTGTGATTTATATCATATTGATCCATTCATTGAATTCAAAATTACGATAGCATTAGATAGAAGTATCGAAACACTTATTCACCGGTTAAGGCTAGGCACCGCATACACAAAACATTTCTTACACAGAATTGGCAAAAGTGAAACTCCCGAATGCGAATGTGGATTTGTAGATGAAGATGTATGTCACCTTCTTATGGACTGCCCACGCCATGACACACCGAGACGCCGTCTTAAATCGGAACTATTGGTATTAGACCGTAGACCGTTCAGCATCAAGAAACTTCTGGGCCCGTGGCCAACCGGAGCTTTACAGAAGTACGCTCTAAAAGCGCTAAAACGTTTTTTAGAAGACAGCGGAATTGCTGGCAATTATTAAGAAATAAGGAACTTATATTCATATAATCACATGTCTTACTTGCAATACGCACTATTATATGACAGGCATTATATATGTGTGCTGAAGTGCATGTTATGTGTGAATGCTGAAGTGCATGTGACTGTTATGTCCACATGATCGAATTCATCCCCATAAGGACTAGACGTGTTGACTGCTGTGCTGAGCCGGTGGGACTCAATGATGACCACACACATCATCAGAGACATTATTCATTGGCATTCGGACATTTTCTTATACGTTGTGATGGTGTTGTTCTGTGGGTGTGTTTTTACATATGTGTGCTCTTGTGTTTTATTTTCCATGTACTGCTCTTTGTTTTTCCTTTGTTAAGATGTATATTCAGTACTCACTCAAGGGCAAAGGAGTAGCCGGCGCCTGACTTGTGCGCCAACATCTCCTTACATATCATATCAATAAAAAAAAAAAAGGAAGGGGAGGACAAAGCATAGCATAGCCGTGTATCGCATAGTATGTATAGCAAGGGGGTGGGAAAGTGAAGTGAGTGTTAAGAGGAAGGAAGGGAGGAGAGAGAAAGGAGGAGGGGGAGAGGGTGCAACTGCATCGCAAACGAAGGCTTCCTTTCCCGCCATGGCCGCCGATCAGGCTGCACGCTTGACACGCCAGCAGGCGCTTGCCTGTGAACGTCAACGTCGCCAGAGGGGCAGGTGATTCACTACTTTGCTCTTCCCACAGCTTTCACGTTGAGTGCCAACTGCATAAATCTTTTCTTAGCATGCACCGGTTGTAATATTCAAGGCCACCGTCCAACTCTCGCAACAAATCCTGCACATGTTGCATGATGCAGAAGTTGTCGCTTTCCTTTTATGTCCTTGTGACGATATCTGCTGGAACAAAGCGAATGGACGTCCTTTTCTACGAACGCGAAAGCACGAACCATAAACAGATTAAGACACCCAGCTTATCGTTTTCCTGAATTGTCATTTCTTCTTCGTGTTACTGAAGAAAAGAGCTTCTTCAAAATTTTATTTCATTTGGAGGTGTTCGAGTTCCTGAAATTTTCAAAGCAAGTGTTTTGTTGCTAAGCACCGAGCCCTTTGGTTGTTGAACGCAGTGCAGCGTTTGAGCTACAAGCGTATGCATATGCGCACACACGGTAAAGAATGATGAGGTTATAAAATTAGCTATATTATTTAATAAGTGTGTATAAAGTCTTTGTTGCAGCATAGGACTGTTCACAGTTCTCTAATAAGAATTGCATACTGTGCGGCAATCTTACGCGGCCTTTCGCCCACGTCGCAACAAAGACTTCAAAGAGTTTTAGCCAGGGGTTTACGCATATGTCTAGGAGTTCCACGAGCGAATTCCAGTTCCCTTGTAACAGCCGAGACTCTCCAATCTCCTTTACAGTCATGAGAAGTATAGAAACATGTCGGCATTTTTTTTTTTTGCCTTCAGACACAACATAAAAACCACCCATTGGCTCTGGAGATATTACGGGGGGAATAGAAGCTGTGTTCATAAAGAAATTAAGGAAAATGCCAGTATATTGCCAAGAAATGATTTTTTCGACTCAGACGTCGATTATGATCTATGGTTGCTTACGCTGCCAAAGATCGAAGTGTCAGTATATGGCACAATCAGAAAAAATGACATGTTCCTTCGAGCCGCCCAACAACTAGCGTTTTACCAAATATATATGCGATATCCGGGTTGCATGCATGTCTATACAGGTGGCACCAGTATACCAACATCTTAAACTTCAGCATTTATTGTACCACATCTCAATGTACAAGATTAATTTAAGTTGTGACATCGTTTGACATCGTCAACAACAGCGGAACTATTCGCCATTCTAAGTGCTATAGAATTTATCAACTCCGTAATACATGCTAAAAAATGGGTAATTGTCAGTGATTCACAGGCGGCAGTAACATCACTCTGTAGCACAAAAACGAAAACAATAAATGATAGTCTGATTTACGAAACACTTAAAGAGCTCACAAAGGCGAACCAAAAGCTCAATGAAGTAATGTTTCAGTGGATACCGGGACATTGCAACATACCATGCAACGCAGCAGCTGATGAAGCAGCCCGACAAGCATATCACAAAGATGATATGGTTTCTATTCCAATATCAAAAAAATAAATTGCGATGCATTTTAAAGGCAAAATCTTTCAATATGAGTAGAAACACGTGGTTTAACCGAAACTCCAAAAGTTCCGATTTATATCACATAGATCCACTAATTGAATTTGAAATTCCGTTATCTTTAGACAGAAATGTGGAAACCCTTATTCACCGATTAAGGTTAGGCACTGCCTACACCAAACATACACAGAATTGGCCGTGCTGAAAATCCTGAACGTGACTGCGGATTCGTAGATACCACATATACCACCTCCTTCTAGAATTCCCACAACACGAAACACCAAGACGCCGACTTAAGTCATCGTTAATGACATCAGATCACAGACCACTAAGTTTAAGGAAACTTTTGGACCCGTAGCCAACAGGAGGTTTACAGAAGTGCGCTTTAAAAACATTCAAATTTTTCTCAAAGACAGTGGCATTCTTGGCCGTTACTAGCGCGGTTAAGCTTTTTTGTTGTTGTTGTTTTAACGTCACAGTGTATATTTATGTGACTGTTGACTTTTTTGGTCTTGGTTGTGCTATGAACGGTTACTCTTCAATTAATTTAACATCACCGTGTGCACACATATATGTCATTGTTGAATATGTTGCTTTGACTGTTATGTTATGTCTTGATTGTTATGCTAAGTTTATTGCATGTGCTGTGGACTCATTATGCTTAGAAATTTGGACCCTATGTGCTCTATGTTAGACACCTCTAAGTGCTAAGAAGTAGCCGGCGCCTTATTTCAGCGCCAACATCTCCTTATAGCACGTCAATAAAAAAAATAAAAAGAGGCCTGGTAACGTTTTGTACTTAAACGTATTAGCACGGCTCAAACATGTTTTCAGACAACTGTTTGTAGTAACTCACTGCCCTTCAGTTACGCCGCGCGACGCGACGCACGCAGTCGAGGACGCGCATGAACTAAAATAGTGTATTTTTATTTTAATTAACAGAGTGCTTAGTGGCACTTCATTATCTATTTAGTACAGCCATAGCATTTTTCGGGGGGTTAAGGCACTACTACCCGAGAAAACGAAAGAAAAGGAAAACAAGTACAAATAAAGCGCTAGTAGAACCTATTACAGACTAGTCTGTTAGAACCATCCTGTTAAGCAACGCTTACATGTAGAAATGAGAGAGGCAGAAATCAATAACAAATAAATATTGCTCTGTGCATACCCGAATACGTATATGAGCTTCGGTATTAAAACTTACTATTGAGAAAAAAGTGGGCCGAAAAGCGTGGATTCAAACGATCGTTCGAGAAAATAAGTGTTTCGCATAATGGTTCGCATAATACCTATTCCATCTTTTATCGCGCTTGCCTATTTCATATTTGAACAGTGTTGTTTCCCTGTGAGAAAGATAATCTTGTCCATCCGCGGCGGAGGGTGATAGTTCGAGTTCTTTGTGATTGTCGCCGCGTATATAGCGAGAAAGATGACACAACCAAGATTATTCGGGCAGTACAGGTGCAGTTGACAGCATCTGCGAAAACCGTTCATCTATTAGGCCAAACTTGCCTGTCGACATCCATGATGATGATGATGATGATGATGATATACCTAGGCATTTAGCCTCTCACCATTTGCGAAGGGCCGAGTTCCAGACGGTACTTGAGCAGCAGCTTTGCCATCGCCAGTTTTAGCTTTAGCATGGCCATAGTTTTGCCAACGCAGTTTCGCGGTCCCCACGCCGAAAGGCATATACGCCGCCTTCATAACCTGAGCTTCGTTTTCGGGGGCGAACCTGGAAGCGTGGGCATCGAAACACATTACTTTGTCACTGAATGCTACTGCACTATGATTAGCTTTACGTGAAGTATACAGTGACGTCACTAAATGTGGTATATCAATGCTACGAAAGTATTTATCCCTTATGGGCGCAAATTATGCGGACTGTCCGCAGCTGTGTCAAGTTACCTTTACCAGCGGCAAGTTATCCTTTCGTCTACTTTAATACCTTCTCATTTAGATCCCAATTACTACAAATAACATCCCCTATGCCTTGCTAGGCTTCAATGTTTGTTGGTTTTCGTCAACGTTGTGTCTAACATAGAAAAAAGAAAAAACGAGCCCTTTAAATTCCCCTTCTCTCGTTCATTTATAGCAAATATCTGTTCTGGCAGACTTGATTCCTTCAGGTTTTATGCCAGGGATTATCGGTCAGCTGCAAGCTCGTAAAAAAAGATCACGTGCTACTTGACACCAGACGGAAAAAAACAAAAGACTAGTGTTCCATACTCGCCGTCATGACTTCGAGCGCCGCTGATTAACACTCCCAGCTTGAAATGCACAGATACGCCCGATCAAGTCAACGGGAGGATGACCGCCGCCGTAGCTCATTTGGTAGACCGTCGGATGCGTTATTCGAAGGTTGCACGTTCGGTCCCTGCCGGCGGCGAGTTATCTTTTCGTGTAATTTAATTTCTTCTCATTATATCACAATTGCTACAAATAACATCGCATAAACTTTCCTTGACTTTCTTGTCTGTTCTCATTATTTTTGCGTCTAACAAATAAAAACTGGCCCTTCAAATTTCCCTTCTTTCTTTAAGATGTGTCAAAGTTACACGACATAGCTTTGTACGAGTTTCAGTAAATAAACTTAATTAGCATGCTATCAAATCCCTATTTATTCTGGTGGCAGTCATACACCGATTTTGCAAAAAAAAAGATAAGACATTAGGCTTGAAATACGCATGCAATATGTCTTGCTTTGTATTCATCACAAGCACAGACAAATTGTACTTTTGACGTTGCATACGCAGAACATTGAGGTCAAGCGAAGGCATATATTAACTGCGAAGGAGTTTCAATTGAACCCTAAGAGCAATGGGTCTTCCACTGCATAACCAAAAGTGGGAGGGGGGGGGGGGGGGGAGGGAGGGCTAGAAAAACTTGAATTTTTTAAATTTCGCATATATATGTATACACGCACACATGCAAACACATGCACGAACATACATAAAGGACGGTTGAACACTCCCGGAAAAAAAAAATCTGGCTACGCCCCAAGTATCTCGCTTTTCAGAGGACACTATTGCTGAAACAACTGGCAAAAAGAAGCTGTGTCCACCTAGGTGGACACTGGGCCTGGTGTTATACAGGTATTCTGTATAACCCTGTGTGTGTATGGGAGGGGAGATCCGCCTTCCTTTATATGTATGTGCGTGTGTATATCTGAATTTGTATGTATACATAGCAAGGAAAGCCGAGATAGTTGATATGGTTGCGTTGTAGAATAACGCAAAAGACAGGGACATAGGCTATCCATTGTATAGCCTATGTCCCTGCATTTTGCGCTGCTGCACCATGCAACATATACACGCTAAAGCTGGACAAATCTCGGGGAAGTGGGGGGGGGGGGGGCACACCCCCTTCCACGAAACGTTGTGCCTTTTGACTATGGTCGTTCGCATGCACACACGACGCGTCGGTCAATATTTGCTGCGTTTTTACAGACTACTGTTGCAATTATGATAGAGAACAGTGAAACACAAGCGTGCAATGCAAAATGCCCAACCGAAGTAAATACCCAGAACTAACGTGCTATGGCATATCCTCGCAAGAGGCATTTGTCGTTAGACCTACAATATATGTTGCCCTAATGGTAAGGATCTGCGGTTAGTGCAGTAATTATAACGACGTAATTCTTTTTACTTTAGTAGGTACGCCATGATTTGACGACTTGCGAAGCCTGCAGCTTTACGAGGATGTGCCACGTGGGCAGTAAATCATACAAGTGGTACGTTTTACAAGATGTCACAACCCTCAGACAGTGAGAGTGCTTTCCCCCAAATGTCAACGTTCGTGACACAGGTGATTCTCCATAGTTCAACAACTTCATGGTTACTTAGGCAGGAAGACTATAAAGCCGTTAAATAGTCAGCTACACGCGCTTCCCGCTTTGTAGGTTCGTTCGCCTCTGATTTTACCTGGCCTATAATTCTATACGTGGCTTACTAAGAGCAAAAGACCTATAGTATATGTCAACAGAAACACGAGTCTAACGGTTGTTTTCAAGAGGAAGGTTTAGTTTCGAGCGAACTATCGGACCGCCTGCTCAAGTACATCTTGAAAGCGAAGAATGTTTTTCATAGACCACCACTGGACCAATTAGAATGAAATTGATCGCATCCGAGATATAAATCGTACCAACCGCAATATTTCTATTCAGCTCGTTAAACTGTATAAAACTTTAGGAAAATGGTATGGTTTTCAAAAAGAATATAATATAATATCTGGGGTTTTACGTCTCAAAACCACGATATGATTCTGAGAAACGCTGTAGCGTAGGGCTCCGGAAATTTCGACCATCTGGTGTTCTTTAAGTGCATTCATATCGCACAGTACACGGGTCTCTATCATTTCGCCTCCATCGAAAATCCGAGAGCCACGGCGTGGATCGAACCCGCGACCTTCGGGTCAGCAGCCGAACACCGTAACCACTGTTCCACCGAGGTGGACGTTATTGAATAAATAAATAAATAAATAAATAAATAAATAAATAAATAAATAAATAAATAAATAAATAAAAGCTTCAACAATGTTTACAAATGTGTGACTCTGCACCAATGAGAGATATTGAGGTCGTGTAAAGTTAATCTGTTAAAGAATCAAATATACGTGATGAATTCACAATTACATTTAATACTGACAATATCAGCACGCGCGCTTCTTTTTCTATTTTAATGCAACCGACCTATTACACGTGTAGCCACTGCCTCGTGCAAGGCGAGCCAGAATGTTTGGCAACCTTCCAGATTATTTTAGACTCTTCCGATCAGGTTACGCTCACAACGCAAATAGTGGAATTGATTCTGAAACTAACGCGGTCACCAGCAATAACGCTGGAGTTTTCGATGCCACATGTATAAATGCCGGCGCGCCTTACAGCTAAGCAGACTACTGACGACAGGCGCCTGCTGGCCGCTTTCGCCGTTAGTTCTCGTTTTTTTTTTTTCGGGGGTTTGACGTCCTAAAACCACGATATGATTATGAGAGACGCCGTAGTGGAGGGCTCGGGAAATTTTGGCCACCCGGGGTTCTTTAACGTGCACCTAAATCTAAGTACACGGGCCTCAAATATTTTCGCCCCCATCGAAAATGCAGCCGCCGCGGCCGGGATTCGATCCCGCGACCTTCGGTGTTAGTTCTTGTTCTGGGCACAAGTTCGCCCAATAAATCTTTACACCTTTCAAGGCGAAAGCCTTGGATGGCTCATCAAACGGGATATTTGACCGTCGGAGGCGACCCTGACGAGTGATGAAAGAAAATCATCATCACGTGATGACGTCACCATTTGACGTCATCACGACGTCACAGATCCCAAAAATTTATGACGTGATCATGACGCCGCCAATTCTGCCGTGACGTCATGTTACGTAACGCCACACGATGCCGTTGCAGCGCCCTCCTTAGGGCGGCGAACAAAACCGGAGAGCACGCGACCTCAAGAGAAGAAAATGAAGACGGCGCTTGGCAGTGGCACGTGAAGCATCGGCTCGTGTGCCCTGCTCCCCTTCACATCGACTGTGAAGAAAAAGAACATGGCTTTTGCCTTCGAGTCGTTTTAGATAAATGCACAAAGGACCCTTGCTTGCTTGCTTGTTCCTTAATTCTTGGCGCCTACCCACTACGGGGGGATTGGCCATGAAACCGGCTAATATAAGGGGAAATATTTAATTTTGAAAAGGGATGTGAAAACTCGATCGCCACAAGAATAAACAAAAAATTAAGAATGACCGGTCTATATAGAATAATACAATAATATGGAAATCAATGAACTAATGAAAGGAATTCTGAAGTACAAAAATTTGATAGGGAATTATGTTCACAGGGAATTCTTCTTGTGTCGACGAGAAATTCGCATATGAATAAGCAGACGCTCTTGTTGCTCAATCCTAGAGAAGACGCCCCAAGGGAAAGAATATTTTGAGGATTCAGAGTAATTTTTAAGGTTCTTAATAACTTTTCGAAATGCTTTTTTTCTATGGCGAGTAAAGGGACCCTGTGAGTTTTATTAGCTTCGCTTTCCTCTCTTCACCATCACAACAACGCCACAATATTTACAGGGTGCTTACAGATTTCTTGCATAGTTTAGTGGTATATTTTATGAAGGGGCTGGGCGCATGAGCTTTATATGATTTGCATGTATTATTAGACATTACTTACTGAATTGCGATGTGGACCCGCTGTTCCAGCTTAGCATGTAAGGTGTTGCACTGCTAAGTTCGAGGACGCTGGCTCGTGAGAAGAAATGCAACGACCCCGACGTACTTAGCTTTAGGTACATGTTAAAGCACGCAGGCAGCCCAAATTATTCCGTAGCCCCCCTTACCCCCCCACCCCCCATTGCGACATGACTCATAACTACATCGCTGTTACGGCACATAATTAAAAGCCCTCAGAATTATTATTATAATACTCTGATTTCTCTTTTCATAATGCCGGGTTGCAGATTTCTAAAGTCAACAGTATCGCTTTTCTAGAGCTTGCTATTTTAAGGAATCTTTGTTTTAAATTTTGGCTACCTAAATAAAAAGTACAGCTACTGAGTCACTACCTTTTCAAATGTAAAAATAAATAAATAAATAAATAAATAAATAAATAAATAACGCGTGTATTGGATTGTATGAGGCTGCCGAGAGAAACGATTTTTTAAACTTGGTTGTGAAAACAAATAAGCAAGCGGAACTGTGGCATGCTTAGAGTGCAACAATGTTCGCAAGCGAACGTACCTTGCTAGCGCCCGAAAAAACAAACTTGGACGACGCTTGAGCGTAGCATTCAAGAGAAGAAAACGACAGTGATTGGCTTGTCATGCTTGGCTTCTCGGTGGGCCCCGCCCCAGTGGTCTAATGGTTATGGAGCTCGACTGCTGGCCCGAAGGTCGCGGGATCGAATCCCGGCCGCGGCGGCTGCGTTTTCGACGGAGGGAAAATTACTTGAGTCCCGTGTACTTATATTTAGGTGCACGTTAGAGAAACCCAGGAGGTCGAAATTTCGGGAGCCCTCCAGTACGGTGTCTCTCATAATCACACCGTGGTTTTGGGACGTTAAACCCCTACCGTTCCCGGCAGGCATCTCAACCGCGCCACGAGGAGCGGAGTTGCTTACGCATAACATTGGCCGTTTAAGACTATCCTATAATGGAGTGAGTGATGGAAAGGAAAATCACAGGTGTAACCTTAAGAGAGAGGAAGAGAGCAGAGTGGGCCAGGGAGCAAACGAGGGTTAATTATATCATAGTTGAAATGAAGAAGATGAAATGGACATGGGCCGGGCACGTAGCGCGTCGGCAGGATAATCGCTGGTCATTAAGGGTAACTGACTGGATTCCAAGAGAAGGCAAACCCGTGAGTAGGAGACAGAAAATTAGGTGGGCAGTTGAGATTAAGAAGTTTGCAGGTATAACGTGGCAGCAGAAAGCAGAGGACCGGGATGATTGGCGGAACATGGGAGAGGCATTTGCCCTGCAGTGGGCGTAGTCAGGGTGATGGTGCTAATGCTTACTGCAAGTAAAGTTGCGAAGTGCCCACTATGCCATAATTCCTCATTCTGCGAGTTGGCGAAGTACCCACTACGCGTCCGCAAGACAATACGCACACACACGTAACTGCGCGCTTTGTTGATGCTGTTGCTGAATATGACTAATCCCGAGCGATTTTGTAATGAGTGGACCTTTAAACCATCCAGTGGTTGCGCAGTTTGCAAAGTGTGACGCCGGGTGCTATTCTGAGCTGCTGTCGCGCAATATTACAAGTGTTAGCGCCACTCCTCGAACTATCTAACACTTGAATAGGGTTTTTTTTATTTATTTTTTTTATTTTCAAAGCTGTTTGAAGCTCGGTGGTAGAACTCCTGACTACCATGTAGAATGCCTGGTTTCCATTCCGACTCGAACGGCGAATTTTATTTGCATCCATCGGCATTTTTCGCACATCGACAATGCCGTCGACGTCGGCACAGGATTCTCTACGACACGGCCTCTTTGAATCTGTCAAATTGAGCTTTGCAAAGTATATTCTCGCTGTCCCTGGTACAAACTGAGTCACCAGTGGCGCATACCCGCATATCGCGGGATTTGGTATGCGGGTGTGTGCCAAACGTTACTGGTGGAAAGGGGGTTATGGAGCCGGGTATTCCCATTATTCTTGCCATGACCTGTGAATCGTGTTCATCATGTACTCGTGTCCTGCTATGCCAATATTGGTATACATACCAAAATAATAGGACTACCACGAGAGCGACAACATATAGGCGGCTAGTTCGATAGATAATATAAAGAAACGGTCAAAGTGACTTTGGTGTGCTAAAAAATGCTTCGCATTAGAAAAAAAAGAAACGCTATCCCACCTTTCAGGGTTGAACTGCAGAGGGTGAGGCCAGAATCGTGGGTCCCTCTGGATCTGGTATAGCGGCGCCATGAAGCACGTCCCGGCCTTGAACTGCGTGCCCTTGTACGCGAAGTCCTCCTTGGCTTGCCTCGTCACGAAGCTGCACAATGTGCACGTGCGACTTTCTGTAGGTAGTACACATATAGGTGGACCTTTCATAAAGTGTGAGCTCGCACTCTAGATGCAAGTACCCGGGCGTCGCAGTTTCATTTTTACCACCGTCATATAAGGATGCTAAAAGAATGGTCGCAGCAGAAAATCTGCCGCGCAGTTGCCTTCACTTTCGAACGCCGATTAACCGTTTCTTGCTATTGCCTAGCAAAATATATTACAGGACGTGCAACGGACTCGATGGCATAGTGCGGCCGCAGTGCCCGACCTCTCTAGCCTATGAAAGTTACACGAAACGCGACGTATTTCATGTGTTATTTGAAAGTTGAAATCCACGCATCATTTTCGTTGACATTCTTAGCCATGGATGATGCTATGGGGCACAGCAGGTCTGTTCCGAAAGTCCACACAGCGAGATCTCTTACATTATCAATCTGGTTTGGGAAAGTTGTTCCTTCACCGAATTTCGTCTGAAAATTTCGCAATGAGAAACTTAACAGCTTGTAAGCGTGGGTGGCGAAATTGCTGATTCTGGCTCAAAGGTCGCGACGAAAGGAATACTTAATTGATTGGATAAATTTCTACCACAGCAAGAATTATTTTAAAGGGCCGTCAACGAAGTAACTTGGATTTACTAACGCAACGCTGCTCTGAAACTACGGAAGAAACAACAATGATGAGCCTATTTGTGTCCACTAGAGCCTTTGATGATAATTCGCAGAGCATTTAAAGGCAAACTCACGTGAGACCCGGAGGGTAGAGCCTCAATGTTTCCATGATAACTTGTTCGAGGTAATCCAGCCTTTTTGTAACAGTCTCGAAGTCCAGTTTACCCTGCACCAGAAACAACATAAAAAAAAAAAGAAAAACCATATTTTCTTACAGAGCGCAATCTTGGCAACAGCAGTAAATGTGTCATGAATGACGTCAAGAACAAGTTGATGTCTCCTTCGGCGTAACGCATTGATTATAAGTATTAGGTATGCCTTACCGCATATCTGTATTACAAAAGACACCTGATTTGTCAACCCTCGAAAAGGAGCCAATAAATACATGCTTATTATTTATTTCTTTAATTACTCATATTGTATTTGTCTTTACTTATTTGTTGCAACTATGTTGTGTCCTCATATGATAAATAACATATTGCTAGCAGCTGTTAATCTGTGTATAATATAATTTTCTTGCGGCCAAAGTAACCACAGCTTTGGTATTAATTTGTGCATTTTTTGTGTATTATGTTCTTTTTGATAATAAAGATATACAGCTAAACAAGCACTGCTGAACACGGTTATGTCAGGGGGTTAACCACCTCCTTTTGCCGTGACCCGCGCGCAGCGCTTTATATTGAAGAAAAAAGTCAGTTTCGCTGCAAGGGCAAAGCACTGAATGCGATAGCAGCGTATTAAAATGTTATAAGAAGCACGGCAAGTGGTTAACTCCACCATCCGTCCGGCGCAATTCAAGAAAACACCGGCGTAAGGAGCTGCGGGCGCTGCAGCGAGCGAAGCAGCATTCTTGCTTTTTTATCCCCTCAGCGCAAGCTTAGCGGTGAGAACTAGAGTTGTACGACTGACTACAATCACCATTACTTTCTTTAAAATTTGGTTGATTACAGTCCTCAATTACAGCCCCAGAAAGGTAACTGAGCAATTACAGAAATGTAGTTGATTAGTTTTGCGCTACTTTGGTTCAAAATGTTGTGGCCGTAACAAAACACAATGTCACGTGATTTATTCACGTATAAACGCACTGGAAGGACGAGGAACGTCCGGAGGCCGAAATCCAAGCAAGCGCAAGCTCGGGTCGCGTGTCTACCACCAACGCTGGGGCTTGCTTTCATGGCTGCTTCGTCGTCGTCTCGCATTGATCACTACAACAAGTTTACTCAAACTACGAGGAACTACTGAGGCTTGCATGGTAAGAGAGAAGGCTGGAAGCTTGCGTGAGGGCTGGGAGGCTTACTGTGGCTTCTGTGATACACCGTTACGCGTTGTCAACTTTCAACAAGAGTTGTTTTTCAAAGTTGTCGTTTGCTGATTCTTCCAAATTTCCTCGATGAAAGCTCAGCTGCTACACTGAACACTCCCTCATTGTATGCGCTGGAGAAGAGGGCGGTGTTAAATCGTACGAACACCTCGCGCACCAGCTCGTAGTTGCGAAGTGCTTCGATGCTAGCGTCTGTGTCCTCTATGAAGCGTCGCACTTCGCTGTTGCGGGCGCTCGAATAAAACGTTGCTTACCCTGCAACGTTTTATTCGAGCGCCGGGACCTCCATTGTTATATCGCGCGATGGTATATTATGTAGTGCACTATAATTCTGATAGTAGTAAAAACCTTTATCTATTTCTATCAAATATTATTGCACTTGAAAGCAGTGTACTTTTAGGGACGAAGCACCTTAGGGCCGAGGCTTGTCCGTCCGGTGTCCGTCACGGTACGGTACAGCACCGTGTAAACAGTTAACAAAAGGTTAACAAGAACAAAATAAAAGGATATTAAGCAGAGCAAAATGAAAGGCCACAACACCGTAAAAAACACCGACACTTAAGCACCCATCAATCGAAGCATATGACAGAACAAAAGGTTAACAAGAACAAAATAAAAGGCTTTAAGCATAACAAAACATGAAGCCACAACATCTTAAGAGCACCGAAATTTAAGCACTCGTCAATCAAAGCATATGACAAAGAAATGTTTAACAACAGACTAATATCAATCGTAATTGTGACGGAACAATATAAAACACCTACAAGCACAAACCCTTTATACTAGTCGGCGACCTCAACGTGCACGTTATGGACCTTAGGACCTAGCTTTGTCGTAGACTCTCACTGTCCGCTGTCAAGGTATATAGAAAACCGCTGCTATATTCGAAACACATGTGTGTATGTGAATAAAAAAAAGGTATACAATAGACGAACATCAATCATAATTGTGACGGAACAATATAAAACACCTACAAGCACAACCCCTTTATACTAGTCGGCGACTTCAACGTAGGCATTATGGACCTTAGGACCTATACTCGGCGACAACTTATCTTGACATTGGAGCGAAGGCTGCGGAGGCGGGGCTTCCGCACATTCGTGTTGCTCCGCAAGTAGCATGGCAGCTCGCGGCTGGTTTCGGTTTTGCTCGCTCCCATCGTTAACGCGTTTTAAGAAAAAGATATACATGAAAATTATGAATGGGAGAAACATTTCAATTGTTCAGTGTGGAAGTTTGTGTACTATTACGAGTATATTTTTCTTGGAGAACTCACAGCGTGTTTAGAGCCGCACACTGACGTCACGGACGCCGTGTTTTTTTTTTTTTTTTTTTTTTTTTTTTTTTTTTTTTTTTTTTTAGAAAACGGGTGGGCTGAAAAGGTGGTGCTGTCTGAGAAATGGAAAGAAAAGGAAAGCATTCTTGCAAGCTGGACAATAACAGTATTAAATGCGAAGCATTTCTTAGCGAACTTCGGCGACTTTGAGCGTATCTATCTATCTATCTATCTAGCCGCCTAAGACTTTGTGCTCTCCTGGCCATATCGTTAATAGGATTTATACCAAAATTGGTACGGCATAACATGACCGTATGACAAACATGAATGACTGGTCATGTCATGAAAATCATGACTAACTTGTCAAGAAAAGTATGATTTACACGTCATGGCCATAGTGCTCCTGAGGTCGTTTTCTTAATTTGATATGTACGAAAATTGGTACAATGAGACATTTCTGCATGACAAACATAAATATCAGGTGGTAAAATGAAAATCATGACGAACATGTCCTGTACTACATGATTTACATGCCACGCTAATGGCGCGCTGAGGGCCGTTTCGTTAGCTTAATATAGACCAAATTCGATATTGTGTGACGTGACTGTATGACGAACATAAATGCCAAGTGGTAATA
>JALIZH010008038.1:87500-128886 GCA_030522465.1 Rhipicephalus appendiculatus | reverse complement strand
ATATATATATATATATATACAGTGTGTGCAAAAGTTTACGAATATCTTGTTAGAGAAAAAAAAAGCCCTCGCACACCAAAGGAAGTAACTTCAATTCGCAAATTGGAAAATTGGAAAATCAGACGCACAGAAACTTTATGTAAGCGTTAACAGACGCCGAAGTGCGATTGAGGCATCCTCTCCTGGCGGCTAGCAGGACAAACTTATGGTAGCACGCAGGCAGGCCTCGTGCCCTTGCAGCCGAACGCCTCGCTGAACGAGCGGAGGTTGCCAATCGTGTCCGTGTCGCAGCTGCCCAGAAGGCCTTCGCCCCTTCGGCGACAGTCCTGGAATATCGCATTCAATTGAAAGGTATGCTCTGTTATTTGGGAACATTTTTACAGCGAAGGTGTGTATGGCTAGTTAAAAGCAAAGTGGTCCTTCCTGCGTACTCAAATTTCTAGCGCGTACGCTCCACAGAAATTGGGCAAGCCCCAGAACTAATCACTGGTCCACTAACAACGAAGTAAGCCGTCAAAAACCCATTTAGATGTGTGGACAGACGCAACAAATAACTGTGAAAGATATTGATGAAGCGTCGGAATTAAACCAGTGATAAACACCTGGGCCGCACGTTACAGCTCCCCTCGTTAACCATCAGCAGGAAATGCTTGGGAAGTGACTCATTTTTTGCGTGCGTAACACCTTAGGAGCCAGAAATGTCGTCCACCATCTATGACTCAGTCGACAACACAGGCCTGAAGCGAGGCTAAAAATGTAAAAATTTGGGGACCCTTAAGCTTCGCCTTTACGTGTTGAACGCGATAGCGATATCCTGTCCCTAGTGCGTACATCAACCACTTAGTGCCTACTTGCTATGCACCCACTACGTGGTGTTAAGAGAATACGCGCAGTAAGGTGTGCGCCTTTTGTAATTGGTTGCCGGCTTTAAACTACGAAGTCTTTATAATACTCTTGTACCACGCACTATTAGTGCGATATTACTTGTTATATGGCGATGCCTATATAAAGGACGTGTGTGTTTGTGAAGTGTGAAGGTTATTTTCACTGCATTTACAAGCACAGGAAGTTATTTTCACTGCATTTCCAAGCAAAGGCGTGGCTGTGTGGTAGAACACCTGCTTGCCACGCAGACAGGGTAGGTTCGATCCTTACTCGTACCCGGAAATTTTTATTGTTTTTTTTATTTGCATCTTTCTCGATTTTTCTGTCACGGACAAGATGGTGATTTTTCGCTTACAACCAACGACGCCGACACCGACGCCGACACCGACGCGGACGCCGACGCCAACACCGACGCCGGAATTTCGGCGAAACGAGCTGTTTAACGCTCTCGCGTTAAAATGTATGACTCATTGGACAATACAGGCCTAAACCCAGGCTGAAAATGCTAAAATATGACTGAGTGGGCAATACAGGCCTAAAGCGAGGCAGAAAATGCTAACATCAAGTGAAAGATAAATTAAGAAAGTATAATGTGGTGTAAACTACACAAATAATCAAGATATAATCGCAAAAACTTTACCTAACATCCCCCCCCCCCCCAAAAAAAAAACGCTTGAGAAACATGTAGCTGATATCTGCGCCGCGGAATAGAGGGCGCCACTACTTCGTCAAGCGCGTGATCGCCGATGCGGTGGGAAGCGCCAAGCGAATCGCTGCGTGGTCTGAACGGCGCACGTCGTCAAATTTCACGGTAGTGGAGCTGCTGCAAAATTCAGGACTACACCAAAGTCCATATAAGAATCGCTCCTTCCCGCGTCCCACACCCCACAGGGCATGCGCGTTCCCTCCCCCTCTCTTCTCTCCTACGCTCACCCCCTTTCTCTCCTCTAGGAATCCTCTACTCTACGGAGCGGCGCCCGCGTCCCACATCCCCACAGCGCATGCGCGTCCTCTCCCCCCTCTCTCCTCTAGGAATCCTCTACTCTACGGAGCTGCTCCCGCGTCCCATAGCTCAAGCACGTCCCCTCTATCTCCTCTCCTACGGTCCCCCCCCCGTTCTCTCCTCTAGGAATCCTCTACGGAGCGGCGCGCACGACAGGTGGTGCGACACCTGCATACTCCGCTTCTGGCGCCACGGTAGTTCCGTGGTATGAAAATGACGGAGCGCGCGCGCCTCATTCTCTCTCCTATGCAGTGCCGCGAGGAGTGCCCGGGCCGCTGCCGTGAAACGAGAGCGTCGACGTTTCTCCCGCTCAAGCTAACAATCTCCCCGTTGCTTCGCATCCACACGTGGTTCCCTTTAGCGGGAGATGGGGAAGTTTTTTTTTCTTATGCGGCTGCTGTTCGGAGCTCGATGTTCGCCTTGTCGATCTCCGCGTGCTCTGTCAATGAAAGAAGGGCACATTTTTCAGCGCAGATAGGTGGCCTTGTCATGGGAAGAAGAATAAAGCTACATGACCGCCTCTCCCGACATCTGATCGCATGTTAGGAAGCAGTGTTCATTTGGGAGCCAGCGTCCTAACCACTGAGTGACCACGCAGCGACAGTACTATAGTCGGTGACAGCCTAAGAATAAATATAGACTCCGCCCACGAGGCCGCATTACTCTTATTTTTCAGGCTTCCGCCGTGTTGCTGCCTCACGCTGTGGAAACGACCGAACGCGATAAAGCGTTGCAAAGCACTCCGAGCTACGGCTGCTTCGGTGCACGTCAAACGCGGCACAATCACTAACTTCATCTGCATCGGACGACGACCGGCGAGGATGATGCCGTGTAGGTGTGGATAACAGTTGAATTTTTTATTGGTTCGTCCTAACCATTACGTCATAGCAAAGGGCAGCTCTATTTGGACGCTCATAAAGCACATGGATAGTGGTACACTTTACTTTTTATTCTTAGCTGTCACCGACTCTAGGCAATAATAGGAAGGTTCCGAGTTCTACACGGACTCCAAGCGAAACGCCACCTGTTATGTATTTCGGAGGCCAGCAGCAGCCATATGAGGGTTTCTCTATGTTCATCGCACATAACTATTCCCGAGTAGATAGTGCTGACCTAGTGTACAGCTATTCGTTACTGTGATAGTGAAAAGAGGAACGGTGCTAAGAAGAAGGCGTTCATGGAAATGATGACAAATTTCAACGTTTCCTCTTTTTTCGTACTCGTTAAAAGAGGCCCCCCCAATACAAAGAGGCGCACATCAAATTGACGATGATATCATCGAAATACATCAAATTTTCGCTGTCAAAACGAAAGATGTGTCCGAAGCCTACGGCGGAACAGAGTTGAATAAAAACTTCCCTATGCATATGCGCTTCAAGGAATAAATCCATCCCGCAAAACCAGCCCGACTGAGAAAGAGCTAGAGTCCATACATGGAGGAAGTTCAAGTATTTCGAAATGCGAAGATGTGTTGGAAAATAAGGAAATATTGTGTTCGTGAAAACAAGAAACGTCGAAACTTTGATAACGAGCTCTGTCCTTACTGTGTAAGTACACGGCTACACATTTCCATTAAAGACAACAAATATTTATTTTGTCGCACTGTTGGGCCGGGCACGTAGCAAAAGAAGGCGAACGCGTGAGGGGGGAGACAGAAAATTACGTGGGCAGAGGAGGTAAAACGTGGCAGCAGAAAGCACAGGACCGGGTTGGTTGGCGGAACATGGGAGAGGCCTTTGCCCTGCAGTGGGAGTAGTCGGGCTGATGATGATGATGATGACTGTTGCCTTCAGAAATATATCATTTCGACAGACTTACACTTAAAAGGAAGTTATACTGTCGCTGCAAGGACTCCACGTTAAATGCAATAGCAACAAATTAGAATGTTGGAGGTTATCAGCTAACGTTTTTAGCGACCAACCTGAAGTACTTCATAAAAAAAACGTACGGCAGCTCCACTACTGTCAAAACCTGAGGAAGTGCGTAGTCCCGCTCGCAGAGTTCCCACTGCTCCAACTTCGAAGCCGTCGATGTCGTGAAGGTTTTAGTTTAAACCTTCAGTGCAGGAGTCTCAAACAAGCGGCCCGCGAGCCGCAAGAGGTTCGCAAACGTCTTTATTGCGGGAAGCGGTCCGCACATGACTGCCCTCGCCCCGCATTAAAAAAAAAATTTTTAATAGGTCTGTTCGGGAGATACACAGGTATAAAGCACTGTTTTCGTGAGACACCCCATATGGTCACCACGTCAAGAAGCGTAACCATGAAACAAAAGCTATATTTCTGAATCGGCTTCCAGATTTTAGTGATTTTGAAGACTGATATCGATATGTTATTGGAATCCTGGAACCACATCTCCTACAGAAATGACCCGTATATGTGATATGGGAAAGGTTTGTCTTTTTCAAATGGCAGCGTTTTCTCACAATTTGTAGTCGCAATAAAAAACGATTGAAGGACACTTTGTACATTCCAAAGTATGTTCGGCGAAAGCGTGTGGCCATTCCACTGACTATGCCATGTCTTTTTTCTTTTCCACACTCAGTGGGATAACACACAAACCGATTGTGTGCGTGGTTTCTTTTAAATTTTTTACTGCGAATCGCAGCGAAACGCGAGACTAATCTTCCTCCGTTCGCATGCGTTAGTATTTTCTCGCGCTTTGCGCGTCGCGCAAACGCCATCCGCGTTCCAGCGCTTGAATTGACGGACCCTTTGTAAATTCGAAAGTGTATTCCGTGGACGCCTGTGTCCATTGAGACGGCGTCGGTCAGAATGATTGCAAATCTAGCACAGCGACGCTACGCAAGCAAAGCGCGAGCGCTGTAGAGTCCGACGCGACCGGCGTCCACTTGCGCACACAGGCGGCCACCTGGCTCCGTTCCAGAGATCGGATGGACGGACGGACGGACATGGACGGATGGACGGACGGACGGACGGACAGACAGACAGACAGAGAGACAGACAGACGGACGGACGGACGGACGGACGGACGGACGGACGGACAGATAGACGGACAGACGGGTGGACAGACGGACGGACGGGCGGACGGACGGACAGACGTACAGAGAGACAGACGGACGGGCGGGTGGACGGGCAGACAGACAGAGAGACAGACGGACGGACGGACAGACAGACAGACACACAGACAGACAGACAGACAGACAGACAGACAGACAGACAGACACAGACGGACGGACGGATGGATGGATGGACGGACGGACGGACGCCTGATGGACAGACGCCGGACGGACACTAGACGGACGGACGCACACCGGACGGACGTGAGCATGAGGCATTAAAGGCTTTCGCCCTAATATTACGTTTTGATGTGACTCCTCCCTCCCCCCTAGGTTACCCCTAAGAAAGAGCCCTTTCACGGCAGTCTTGGCAGTCTCCCTAGTTGGTGAGTGCAATATTATTGAGGAAGTACCCATTAGCGTGAAACTGAGATATGCCAGATGTATATCGGCTAGTACACCTCAATGAGTATAAGCCACATGTGCGCTGAACTGCAAAAGAAAATTACACATATCCATGAAGTGAATGCTAATGATAAGGCGAAGCAATGTGCATTGAATCATGGATCGTGGCCTTCTATTTCGTTCTGGTTAACAGCCTTTTATTTTGTTCTTTTAACCTTTTGTTCTCTCATATGCTTTGATTGGTGGGTCGTTAAACTTCGGTGTTTTTTACGGTGTCATGGCCTTTTATTTGTTTGTTCTGGTTAACAGCCTTTTGATGACCATGTTTCGGATTGTTCACATGCTTTTGCGCTACATCTGCTGTAGACGCCGGACGGTGGTTTATGGACGGAGGGACATTGTGGGGTCTTATGGGGTCTTATGGTGCTTCGCCCCTAAAACGATAATAAAAAGGGTAGTGTTTACTGCTGTAGTATACGATTCTCACAATATACGACTACATGACCTAAAAATTCTGTTCAGCCTCCTTTTGTAGCGTTAGCTACACTGGCCTAACCAAGCCCGTTTCGCGCGGCTCATCAAGAGCCGTGCTGCGCATGCGCGAGGATCAGTGATGTCACACAGCTGGCGCATCGGAGCAACGTTGATCGGAGCCGGCACCTCCCGCGCACTCCGCCGCCGGTCTGCGCATTCCAGAGGAGTGACGTCGTAGCCGTGGTAGACGCACTGGCGCCGGCGCGCGCGCAGCTATTCGCTATTCGCCTTCGCTGTGCAGTCGCCGTCTGACACTGCGCTGGAGCGGCTGCGCACCTGACTGGCGTTTGCCAGCAGCATTTGCGCTCTCCCTGGAGGGGAGCGCAAATGCTGCTCGACGGCGCGGAAGAGCGGAGAAGCTTGACTCATCGGATCCCGAAGTAGTTGCCTGGCATTTAGCGGTTGGGCGTAGGTATGTCACCGAACAATTCGGTTAAAGACACTATACACGTAGTGCCTACGTCTATACCTAGTCGTGCGGCATGTGAACTGTCTGTGGTGGCTGGTGACTTCAATCGTGCTCCAGGCTCTCTTTGTGTTCCTTTGAAGGACACGTTTAACCTCGACTTAGCCAGTCTTCCAACTGCACAGACGACCCAATGGGGAAGCACCATTGATCTTGTCTATCAGAGACAGACAGACAATTACAAATACTGTGTTGGGGCCATAGAGACGGCAGCGTGTTACTTCACTGATCACCGAGCCGTCTCTGTGGCAATAGAGAAGCAACCTGACGATGAGCAAAAATAAATATACATGTGCCACATAATACGTATACCGTGTGTGCGTCATTGGAGCAGCAGTAAGCATGATAATCAAGCTAATCCTAGACAATCAGGAAAGCTAAGAATAATCAGCTGAACCTTTGCTAACGCTGCGTATGTCCTGGCATAGCCGAGCAAAGCCACTGCAACATTTTTTTTTGCTTTTCAAATCCTCCCTACCGAAAAATTCAACTTGCGTCGCACGCGCGCATAGACATACGGACACGTACACACATGGCATCTTAACACCTATAGCGCACAGAAGGGACAAGAACACAAGAGATACGACGTGGACGCAGCGCTGCGTCCACGTCGTATCTCTGTGTTCTTGTCCCTTCTGTGCGCTATAGGTGTTAAGATGGATTACCAACATGCCCAAGCTCACGTTGTTTCAACACATATGCACTCACGCATAAACACGCGGAAGGACAATCACAAGAAGGTTGTTCGTGTTAGATGCGAAGCAGCTCTTTGACTAGCCTGTGTAACGCTGTCCCTCCGTGCGTCCGTACGAACGCGCCGCAACGCGCTCCCCTCGCCGCAGGTGTTGGAGCGGTGCCAAGTAGATCACGCCGCAGCTGCGCGTTGACGTAACGCTCCCCTCGCAGTGCGCGCTGACGTCACTCTCTCCCTCACCTGCCGCGCGCTCGCCGCAGCGCCCGCAGCTGCCGCCTGACGCGCAACGACAAGACCTACGCCAGCCATCGCTTCAAACGAATCTTCCAGCGCTCACCGCAGCACCCGCGTTGGCGCCGTTCAACCCGTGACGCCACCCGTGCGCAACGCTGCTGCTTCGCATCCCATCAGGGTTCCCTTTGGGAAGGTGGTGTAATTTTTAAGCCTTGTCGGGCTGTTTTTCTACGGGCAATGCATCTCGCGCAAGTATGATATTTTTTTTCTGGGTACCATTATGGATTCGAATCAAAATTACCGGCAGAAAACGTGATCCATAATTCAGCCTAAATGTCCCGCTCTGCGCAGTACACCGCACGTGCATGCATGCTGCAGTGGTGGAATAAAGATACTGGTCTTCCTAACCTTGAAGCAGCCCATGGTGAAGTACTGGCGCTGCGGCGAAAGCGACGAAAGCATGGGCAACCAGAGGTCGTGACCCGCGGCTCTTCTGCGCAGAGCATACTGCGCGCACTCGAAGGCCAGCAGGCTCTCGAAGTCCTCGGCGACGTCGGAGTTAGGGGGACCCGTGCATCCGGGACTCGGCTGCACGTCGTCTCGCAGAAACCTACGGAAGAAGATTCATTGAATATTACATTTAGTAAATCATTATGTAGTTTAGTTATCGAAGATTAATTTTAACATCAACGCAACCGTCCATTCTGATACGGTTTCAACATGAACGGGTTTCAGAGCGCAGCTCTTTGGCACCCGTTCCTGCAGGGTTGGCACCAACATTTTAGATGCGTAGCAGCTTATGGCGAGGGCCTTGTCCGTCCCTCCCGCGTCCGTCCCACACACCCACAGCGCATGCGCGTCCCCTCCCCCTTTGTCTCCTCTAGGAATCCTCTACTCTACGTAGCGGCGCGCACAACAGGTGGTGCGACAGCTGCATACTCCACTGGGGGGCGCCACGGTAGTTCCGCGGTATGAAAATGACGAAGCGCGCTCGCCTCATTTTATCTCCTGTGCAGCGCCGCGATGAGCGCTCGGGCCGCTGACGCGAAACGAGAGCGGCGACGTGGCGATCCCGAACTTCGGGCTCGCGAAGCCGAAAGGAAACGTGAACGGCGGCAAGCTCCCTCTCTCAAGCTAACCATCTCCCTGCTGCTTCTCATCCACACATGGCTCCCTTTAGCGGGATATGATGTAATTTATTTTATTTCTATAGGAGTGGGCGGTACGGCACCCACGACAAGTAAGTCCCTTGAGGAGTGCTGGAATGTGGTGAGTCCGCCGCGATGGAGCAGTGAATATGGTGCTAGCCTGCTTACCTGAAGGATCGCGGGTTCAAACCCGGCTACGGCAGTCTCCTTCCAATGGAGGTGAAATGCCTGAGGCCCGTGTACCGTGTCAAAGAACACAACTTGTTCGAAATTTTTGGAGCCCTCCACTGCGGCGTCTCTGAAAATCATATCGTGGTTTTGGGACCCAACACCTCAGATATTATTATTAAAGAACACCGGGTGGACGAAATTTCTGGAGCCCTCCACTACGGCGTCTCTGAAAATCATATCGTGGTTTTGGGATCCAATACCCCAGATATTTTATTAAAGGAAGGTGCGAAACGTGCACTGTGTTTTGAATATGTTAGCTCTTGGTAGGCGAAATTTCTGGAAGCCCCCCACTGGCGTTGCCTCTGCGTTCTCGCATTGAGCGCCGATGTGACTCGCCGCAGCAAATTGAATGAGCACAGCGAAAGATGAAAGGGGGAGGAGGAGCGCGCCCACCAGTCACAGTACACAACACAGTCGTGTAGCGTTGCATTATGATTTCTTTCGATGATGCCGTCTAGTGGGATCTGTGGAGCCAGCGCGTAATCGTCGGCAAGTTTTGTGCGAGGCTCCACGAAGAGTTTACTTATTTCATTTCCAACACGGAACTGACGTCAGTAAAACAGCACGCCTATTTTTCAAACTGCGTTTACAAGGACAATTGACAGATTCCACAAATTGCGGGTATCAGTGTTCTGCGAAGCAGGAGGCGAGGTCTTGGCTATGTGACACTTTTTACACTCAGCCAATCGTTAAGATGAGAATAGAAGTGTTTGTGTAGGTAGTGCAAAAGAGTCCGATGGTTCACTGCTCGTAAAGAAGGAGTCAATAGGATGGCGCTGTCACTATTCAGCACGGACTTGCTTTGCAGCAGGAAGATGCAGATGTCATTGTGAGATTGTACGGCCCTGTAATGATGCGAATCATTGCGGAATTTCTAAGCCACCGCGAGCGCCATGTCAGAGGCTGGGCAGCAACCTTGCGCGATGGTCGTAGACGCGGCGTTGGGGTACGTATAAGAAACGCATAAGGGTAAGAGCCTGTGGGACTATGCGGACGCTTTCGCACCTACGTGCAAGGGCAACAGCGTATGTGCAGACACTTCACCCGACCTGACGATTAGCGCGCGATGGGTACAATATGCAGGAGGACCTGCGTAGTGATAGCTCAGTGATCGAGATCCAGCTCGACGCTACACCTCACCACAACCTTCATCGGGACGCCGCCAAGCATAAGCGTAGGGCAGGGCAGGCGAGAAGGGGTGGGCGCGAAGCCAGCTCCATACATTGACATAATAGGTAGGGGGGGGACGATAGGGGGGGGGGGGGGGCGCAAAGTCAGTCCAATACATTGACGTAATAGTGAGGGGCTGCGAAGAACCTTCGCCCCCCCCCCCCCCGCCCCCTGAAAGGGAACCCTGCGGACGCCTATGCCGCCAAGGGCAAGCAACTTCGGATAGTGGATTGGGACGCGTTTTGCGAAGCCCGGAAAGAGCAGAATCATGGAAGTGCGGCTATCGAGGTTACTCCGACGCTCAAGATGAATATGGAAACGGCAACGCAAGATGTTCCGCCGGAAGCAGAGCTCCGAGGTCATAGCAAACTCCCATACATGTGGGAAGCCAAGCGCAACCTTCAAGAGAGGTGGAAGGGTCAAGGTCACCATCGAACGCTACGCCGACGCATGGGGCGGCTAAGTCGAGACATAGAAGAGCACGCCTTACAAGTGTGTAAAACGCAAAAGGGAGAAGACGTGCAATACGACGGAGAACCAGTTGGAACTGGCCAAGACGTGGCATATCCTTCGGCATCTCAGGCAAAACAGCGCACGCGCAAAGAGTAAACAAGTTACTGCACGATCATGAAGGTACGTCCGTGGACTTCCTAGATGACATGCGAAGCCGTTACTTCCAGTCATCAAGCCCCATCGCGCACCTGGCATACGACAGGGAGGGAGGGTAATGCGGAGCTGGACGAGGACTTCAGCGTTGCACAGTTGAGGGCGGTACTGTACAAGCTCAACACGAAATCGGTACCAAGCCCGGATGGCATAACCTACAAATCGCTGCGTTACGTGGACGGTTAGTCGATAGAACAACTGACGCCTTACATGAACGAGTGCTGGAACGCGAGTGCTATACTGAGCTCGTGGAAAACGGCGCGCATAATTATGATTCCCAAACTAGGCAAACGGGTAGAGATTGACAATCTTCGACCGATATCTCTAACGTCCTGCGTTGGTAAGCTTATGGAACACGTGGTTCTCGCTCGCCATACCAACTACAGTGAAACATCACTTGAACGAACTTTAAGGGACCGCAGGAAAATGTTCGCTTAAGTAAAAGTTCGCTGAACTGAAATAGCTATGGTTGCAACTTGCTATCAGTAGCAAAAGAAAACACTAGTCGTTGAAACTAAATTCAAACCCTTTTATGTAAAATGCTGCTTATTTTAAATGTAAATTTCTGCTTATTAAGCATGTTTTGAAGAATACATGTAATAATCTTTTGCGGCACTTGTGCAATTAGGAACAGCAGTGGTTGTGATTTGAGTCACTGTGTCCAAGATCTCATAAACCATCCGGCACAACATTCTGCGAAGGAATGAATGAATTGACTTTTAGATGCGAAGCAGCTTACAGCGGAGTTCAATGTGGTTGTGTGCGTCCTGACCACCCTTACTACGTATGCGCCTACTTTCTCTCCCACTCTCCTCCTTTACGCAGGCGTTCGTTCGCCTTCTCTCCTCTCCTCCCACCACGCTGCAGCCTGTAAACCCACTCCCTCCTCTCCCTCCCCCCTTTCATATAAGCGCGTGCGCTCGGTCGAGGAAGTCTCGCTTGAATCGTGCGGTCGCTCCGTCGGTTCCCGGTTGCTGCAGTTGTCTCGAAAGCCTCGCTACCCTCGCCGCAGACTCCCGTTGTCTCTCTGTAGCGGAAGCAGTAGCTTGACGCCGACGCTTGGCTTCGTCGGCCGAGTGAACGTAAACGGAAACTTGGTGTGCACCCCCGATGCTGCTTCGCATCACCTCATGGTTCCCTTTAGTGGGAGATGGTGTAATTGTTTCTAAGTACATCAGCGGTTTTTTAGCTGAAATTTCCTGGTTCTTCCTTTGCAAGGGTTGCTTTTTACCTACTCCTCTTTTTCTTCTTGACGGTAGGATGTTCTCCACAATATTTTCTGTGGACAGAAGTGGCGCATGTCTCAACGTGAGAGTCACAGGCGACATTGTGCTGAAAACGCGAAGCGCTGTCTGTTCTCAATCTTTCAGGCAATTTACGATCAATATGACGTGAGAAACATTAAGATGGTATCACGTTCGTACACGCAGGCGCACTGGGCACTGCCTGAATGTGCGCCTGCGAGAACACTACAATGCGCTAAAGTCTGCCGCGGGTTTACATTTGTCCGCCCATTGCAGAAAATGTGGCTGCGTACCTGAATTTTCGCGTACGTCTGTTTTATACGCCCATCGGGACACTGAAACTAGGGAGATTGCGGAAGCCTTTTTCATTAAAATATTATGGAAAGTTGTGTCTGCTGAGCTTCTATATCGCTTTCAGATTGTGAAATCTCGTTTCTTGGACGACACTTGATTATGGGGGACCCTTCCGGTGGGGGACCCTTCCGTCTTGTATTTCCCTTTCCCTTCGTGTTTTTCTGGTATATATTATCTTCTGCGAATAAATCGAAGTTGCAGCCGGCGCTTGTTTGTGTCCTCTTTCTGTGTCCCGTTAGTTTGCGCTGCCAATATTTCACTATGCTTTCTTTATTTTTTCAAGTGGCAAGGTTTGGTGATATTTTGATTCAAACTCTCCCCCCCCCCTCCTTTCCCGGAATCCACCTTCTTCACTTGGCTCGCAGCCGTTGTGGGACTAAATTTCGTTACTGCGGCCCGCTTGTCGAGGTTTGTTGGAGGCCCCTTCTATAAAATTGTAAATCTTAATCCAGAGCGTCCAGCGTGTCAACAAGTTACTCCTTCGCAGTGACACGGTTATAATTTCAATACTTGGCACTAACACCTTGTTTTGCAAAATATTTCTGACGGTATGATGCGCTGCACAGCCAGATATAGGACCGCCAGGGGTCAGCAGTGTTCACACCGAAATGTCTTTTCGACTACGAAAAGCAATTGTAGAAAAAGCCAGGATGATTTCCGGCGCTTCTAGCTCTTTTGGTCGGCGATGGGGCTGAAGCCCCATAAGCTCCCCCCCACTGGCTACGCCCCCGCTGGTTACAACCGAGGAGGATATAATACGCCTTCGGTACTGACCGTTAGTGACAGGCAGTCAAGCTCGCAACATTGCTCTTAGCAATAGCACCACCATTGCAGCGACACAGAGCCCACAACCGCGGACAAAAAAAACATACCAACTGAAAGGAACGCGCCCCATATACTCGCCTCCGGACTATGGCCCTGGCGATGACGTGGCCGAGCCCGCCCACATTCAGTGCCTCAGCTACGCCAGGTTCATAGAGTTCCGTTTTGAAGATTCCCGCCGGAACAATCACGACGCCTTGCCTCGAAACGATGACGTCACTTCCGGCAGGGTCAAAGTACACTTCCAGTCGGATGCAGCTTGTCCTTCCTCGCGTCCGCGCTGGCGACCCATTCCTTGAAGAACTCCAGAAGCGCAGCTTCCGGGAATGCCGCGTAGTAAGCGTCAATGCCGGCTACGGTGTCTCCCGTCCTCGAGGAAAGCCTACGATCACCGAGGACAGCCTAGGGCTCCGCAGGAAACGGGACGCGTTCCTCGCCAGGCAATCGAAAATGACCTCCGTCATTTCTGTCACGTCGTCCTGAGCATTCAGAGAAAACGGGAAAGGACTCCTTACGCACCCTCCAGTCATTGCCACATATTGCACTGGTGCGTTCCGTTGCATAGTTCAGACATTTTCGGTATCGCGTATCATTCCCGCGGTCATGACGTAAAACTTGCACAGAATCAACACCTATACCGCACGAACCTGCGTGAAGTGCGAGACACATGGTGCGAATTCGGATGCGATTCCCCGTACACCTGTTCGCGCGAGCAGCCTCACCCGACAAACGTCCAAAGGGTTCCAAAAAGCAAGCTGAGTTGATTCGCACGCCGCACAGGCAACCAATTCATTTAATGTTTAAGGTGTAAAACTACAGCGCAAACCAGGGTGGACCATAAAGAATAGGTGAGACAAGCACTAGCGCGGACCGTTGTCTCACCTATTTTTTGTGGTCCAGTCCTGGTTTTACGCTGAAGGTTTTCACCTCAAATGCTATATACCAACTACGCCAAACAAAAGTTTCATTCTTGAATGTTGACGCACGGCTGCCGCGTCGGTATGACGGCTGCAGCCACTGGCAGTGCGGGAGACGTGCGACGTCACGTCACTATTAGCGCCTTTGTCACTAGTCCATTCCTCGCCGCTCCACTGTCTCCGGATCAACCTTACCGATGCTCGAGGCATTTGCCGGTATCGCCGTTGAAGGCGGCATAAAAATATCACCAGGCCTGCGCGGAACACGCAGTACCGTCACAGCCAAAGCTGGAAGAGCGGCCTTTCTAGAGCCCATTGTAGACTCTCTTGGGGCAACTAATACAATTACAGTGCTCACGGGATTCAAACGCGATATCAAATTTTTTTAGCCTGACGATTGGTATGCACAATTGTTCGACAGAACCACGTCAAGTCATAGCGAATCTTGTGTCTAAATATAATGTTGGCTCAGATCTACGTTCGAGCCAAATTATGTCGATATGACCCAAACTGAAGGCGTTGGAAGTGAAAGTATGTGTGTTACTTAGCCCGAAATTGTCCAGTGTCAATCCGTGAGTGCAGTGCACATGCAAGGTACCAACTGCGCCATAAATCACCGTACTTTCATGAAATAGGGAAGCACCCACTATGCCTTTCGTCATTCTGCAGAGTAGCGTGGTATACCGCTACACATCTGTAACGCATTATGCGTACTTTTCTGTGCTGTGGCTGATGACAATGAGGAATTATGGCTGAGCCCTTTGTAATGGGTTAGAAGCATTCAATGACCCACTCGTTGCGTAAATGGCCTTAATGCGTCGCTTGGCTGTTATTTTACTCTTCTACGACGCTATATTACATATTTTAACACGATTCCTTGCCCGACGTGACGCCTGTGCAGGGTAATTTAGTAAATAAGTTTTAAGCGTTAGCGTGGCTCTGAGGTAGAATACTCGACTGCC
Source organism: Rhipicephalus appendiculatus (assembly GCA_030522465.1). Lineage (NCBI taxonomy): Eukaryota > Metazoa > Arthropoda > Arachnida > Ixodida > Ixodidae > Rhipicephalus > Rhipicephalus appendiculatus. Next base: position 114,135 of record JALIZH010008038.1, on the reverse strand, counting down.
ACATAGAGGGCCCCGGCTCAGATCCTAGTATATTTTTTTTGCTCTCATTTTGATTATTTTTTTTATATCACGCAATAGCGGTTGCGGACGTCGGCGGTAGCGGCGGGTGCGGATGGCGGCGGACAGCTACGGCTCCAAAATCGGCTCTTGTTGAGGTCTCATAACAGCTTCCGCTGGAAAACATGGGCTAATGTTTGTTTCTGACTTGAAATAATTAGTTATCGATTAAAGTGGTGTTTGAAGTGCGCCATTTCTACAAGGAGGAGACCGTTTTCGAACCACTAGCGAGATATCGAGCCACGATGGAGGGCCACTACGCAGGTAAACATCGGCAACAGCCGTCTCGGCGAACTGGCTCCCTTTACTTCCGCCTTTCCTTTTCATTTCGAGGCATCGAGAAAACGAATTGCACATGCAGACGCGTCATATAAGAGTACAAGCCTTAATCGTGTTGGAAAAAATACGTACTCTATGATGAGCTCGCGTTCTAATCGCCAACGGCGCTATAATAGTGACATCATCCTGCTTACAAGGCCTACGCTTGGAGTGGAGAGTGAATGTGGGTTGTTGCGGTGTTTGTCACTCGCGAAGTACATAGGATTAGAGACAATGTACTCATCCAATGCAGCATGGCTGTGCAGGGTTGTTTGTTGTGTACTCAAAGCTGCAATCCGTTCATTCGCATGCAGGATTTCACTTCTTCCATATGACATAGCCGCCTAACTCCGCTAATTAAAAAGTTAATTAATGTATCTTTCCTAATTACTGTCCCAAGTGATGTCTTTACCTATCTTGAGATGCCTGCGGCTACAGAGAAAGCAAATTGTGAAGGCATCGAACTAATAGCGCATTTCGAGATTTTTTAAAAATTTTGTACACATTTCTTGAAACACCCGGTATACAGTCACGGCACATTGTACAGGGCTGGTCAAAAGTTCCCAGGCCACTATCCCATGTATGCGTGGCCTGGGAACATTTGGCACCCCCCTCCCCTGTACGTGGTCACCCTGTTGGGGTGTCCCCAAACAAGCTTCTCCGTGTGAAGGGAAGGCAATCCCTGAAGGCGAACTACGCAACATGACATACGTTCTTACATTGGTCTGTCAGTATAAATAAACGGGGCATGCCAGAACGAAGCCTCAACTCAGTGATCGCGTGGCCGTAGGGTAAATGAGCATAATCACTGATTACACAAGTTAGGTTTAGTTGCATGGACGTTATCAATGCTTTTCGGAAATAATTTCTAAAAAAAATTTAAAAACTCACGTCTACGACGACGTGTGCGCGCCGTCAGCAAGATTCTTTTTTCTTGTAAGTTCTTGAATGTTTCCACATCTTTATTACTCAAGTGACGTCGTACTCTGCATTTATCGGTCTCCTCAGCGAGCAATTTACTGCTGCTGCTATTGAAAAAATTAGTGCATTCATTTTTCAGGGCCAAGACAAACATGGGAAAACAGCAGCAAGCAATGCACGCTGTGCACTGATACACTGATAGCGGCGAACAGAGCATCGGCCGTCGATAATCTGACAAGCGGTGAAGCTCGTCGGCATTTATACATGCGCCATCGAATATTCCAGCGTTATCGCTAGCAGCCACGTAAGTTCCAGAAGAAACTGTAATGCTCGCGTTGTGCTTGCGCGTAATCACATCGGAAGGTTCTAAGATTATCTAGATGTTTCCCTGTCATTCGGCGTGGTCCGCGCAAGGCAGGAGTTACACGTGCAATGGGGCGGTAACAAGAAAATGGAAAGAAAGGAGTACGTGCGGCAGTATGCCGTGCCTTTGTTTTTAACGTGATTCCTACAGTTCATTTTCACTTCATGTGACCTTCCTAGTATCTGTAGCATGAATTACATGCATAGACCTGGGCTGAAGACCGCAGGCTTTGCGAATTGCTGTTAGAAGGAGAAGCAGTCCTCGAGGCAAAATATGTGCCATTGTGCAACGCGAAGGCGAACAAGTATTACATAACAACGTTCGCAAAACCTAGTTCTTCTCCAAACAACGCAAGTATACAAGGGATCAGCATGAACTAGGAATGGCACTGAAAAACGATAACGTTATTGCAGCAATTAGCTGCAAAGTGAGGTAAAAACAACGTGTGGAAACCGCGATGTAAAGTTATCATGTGCCCAACAGTTGTGGTACGCTACGCAACAATTTTTGTCGCCCAATCGAGACTATAACGCAAAAGGCGTAGCTCCCTTACCGATAAGAGAACATACGCCTCCGGAGAAAATAAATTTGGGATGAGCCAACGTGAATTTGGGAGTGAATCAACCTAATGTTGGCTTCGATGTGTAGGTGGTCAATATAGGGGCCAGCTTGCCGCATAAAAGCGTCATTATCCGGCCAGCGTGCAATGGGCGAGCGTCTCCCAGCGAGCACTCTTTCCTACTCACCGAACATCGAAACTCCCACTCCGAAGTGAAATCTTCCTCGCGGAAGGTGCTGGCTGCATGGGCGTGTTGCAGCCGATGGCTGTTCACCATATCTGAGTTTCAAAATCTATAAGCTTCGCGCAGCTTCATACTCTGATGATAGATGTGAAGGCTGACGCCAGGCTCTGTTGCGTGCGTCTTGCATTGCGGCACCATGATCTGGCATCCCACATAGGAAGCGTTGAGACAGCGACTGCATATTTCAGTGCTTTCAGCTGTTGTCAAGCGTACACCCGAAGCCGGAAAAACCTCCCCATTTAATCTGAATTAGCGCGCAGGTGCTGGTCTAAAATTTCGTTTCCAGCGCGCGTGGGCGCTACCCAAGCAGACGATGCTCTCGCTGATCCTACCTGACACGTAACGCCGACGGGGTGCCATCATTTGCAGTAGTAGGCCTCGCGCCTAATACGGTCGAGGAATGAATATGCGTTCCTATTAAAGCGCGGGGAAAACATTTCAAACTGCAAAATGCCGCGATGGCCACAGTGTCTGCCGCGGTATTTCTGCAACGCGTTTTCTTGATCTAAGGGTACGTACTCACTAGCGGCAAAAACGCGCGCGACACGCCGCGTGCGGCAAGCGCGCTCGCAGCAGGCGCGTGCGTTCCCGTTCCCATTCGCGTTTTACGCGGCGCGGCAGCAATTCTTGAAGTCTTATACAACTCGAGACTCCAAGTATCACTGCCTTGTAGCCTAAAACGCGAATTGAAACACGAACGCACGCGCCTGCCGCGAGCACGCTTGCCGCACGCGGCGTGTCGCTCGCGTTTTTGCCGCTAGTGAGTACCTACCCTAACAGTCCTAAGTGCGTCACTCATTGTTCTCGTCGCACGTACCTGAATCTTTTTCGTGACCACGTCGAACAGAGCGACCGCTGTGAACGGCACGGACATGACGTGGTGAACTCGAAAAGCGCATTTCGCGTTCAGCGACGCTCTACTGAAGAAGGCCGACAGATAGGTAACCGCGATGGATGCGCACTCGTGCAGCACGGTCCAGGCGGTCCACGCTGCGAGCTCGGCCGGAGTCAGCGCCTTCCACGCGGCCTCGAGAACGAGGAGCACGATGTAGCTGGAGTCCACGTCGACGTCTTTCGAGTACGGCGTGTGACTCTCCACCGCGTCGCCGAAAGTGCTCGACCCGACGCCCTTAAACGTCACCTGGGACGCCTTCAACTCCCTGACGGTGCTTCTTCGTGTCGAAGACTCGTTTCGGCCGCGCGCCTCCACCATCATCGCAGCCACAGCCGTAACTAGAGTGTTGTGCAACGTAACGGCCGTCTTTCCTTCTTCTTCCGGTTGACCCACGAATTCGGCGAGATTAACGAGGTATTCCAGAAGCGTGGACGGGCCCATGGCGTTGAACGTGTAGATACGCGCTACGAACGATCGGTCCACGTCCAGCGTGAGCATCTGGGCGCCGGGGCTGAGGCTCATGAGACCGCTGAGGCCGTATCGGAACGCTAGGTCGACGTGCTTCGAGAAGACTTCGTCGGCGGTGACGTTGGCAGATGCGGAAACGAGGACGTCGAGTTTTTCGTGAGCCATGAAGTCGATGACGTCGCTGTTCTCTACGAATTCGGCCCAGGTGGCTTCGCAGGCGAGCAGCAGCTTTGCCGCTTTCAAACGCGCGTCGTTGCCGCCGGCGATAGACGCCGGAGGGTCTCGGCCGAAGGCCAGCAGAGACTTGCGCACGGATTGGGTTACGGCGGCGTCCATGAGTTGACGCACGCTGGCCTGCGGCCCCTGGAAGCGTCCGCACACGTGCTCGTACCAGTTCCGGCACGGGTCAGCCAGAGGATTCAGCAATTTCTGAAATGTGTAATCACCTTACACTGTAACTTTTTCACAATTATAATAGATACGCGCAGTGTTGTTTACCAGATGGATATTTTATTTATTCGGTGAACGTATAAACTCACAAAGCGTAAGGAACTAGTTAAAACACTAGCGTTAGGCTTGACCTTTTTTATCAGCATAGGCATTCTGGTCTTCGAAATTGATCAGTTTGCTGACTGTACCTTAACGCATATCTTAAACGCGTATCATAGTTGTGAAAACGTGCGCTGTAATGCCTATATCTCTCTAGAGGAATTTAAACGTTCTTGTGGTCTACCCAAGAGATACGTTGGAAGCAAAAAGCTTTGTTTTAGGGATGTGGATGATGGGCTGCACTGTATTTTCTGAATTTCAGCCAATTGGCAAGGAAGAGACGTCCAAGCTGAATTTTGCCGTGTGGAAGCTAAAAAAAAAGGATACTATTAAATCTGAAGTTTTACGTTCCAAAAAAAACGGTATGATCATGAGGGACGCCGTAGTAAAGAGGCTCCGGGAATTTTGATCATCCGGTGATTTTTAACATGTACTGGCATCGCAAAGTACACGGGCGTCCAACATTTCGCCTCCATCGAAATGCGACCGCCGTGGCCCGGATGAAACCGGCGACATTGTTTGTACAAATGTTGAAATAAAATTTGATTTGATTTGACTTTCGGGTCAGCAGCGAAAAGAAAAGTTCCACGTCTTCCCTTTTATGCCGTAGCGAGAAGAAATACATGAGTCATCAATCCAGGCTAATGTCGAGATTCGGCTGATGTCGACATTGTGGAAATCTCGGCTCCTTGACTACACTGCCTCGGGGAATGCGTTATATCCTTGCCTATACTCTGCGTGGGTATCACGTTTCAAAAATGCTCCTCGACGACCGAAATGAGTGATAACCATAAGCTTATTGATATGCCCTGGCGTACGTGAATAGGCTGCCGTGATAGCAAAGTTTTAATAAGGAATAGTCCGGAACTGCACTTTGTATAACAATGACCATTGGGAGGCAGATCAATCATCCACTTCCATGAAAGATCGCTACTCTCTAGAGCCAGTCAAAGAATAGCCAAGTGCGGCCGGATTGTTCTATGAAGTATGGTGTTCAGTGTTCTAGTTTCGAACTGGCTCTCCAGTGCCCTTCCAATAAATGGGCGCCGAAAATAAATTTCCAAAAAGTAGGCTTAACTGCAACAGGCCGTAGGCCTGGCCGACCAGCAGTTCTTGATCGTTTCATCCACTGACCATAGTACCATCGTTCACTGCTAGACTTTCTGCGCGAATCAAATCTGTTCTTGTATCTCTGACAATATGTTTTACTTTATCATTACGGCAAACCACCACCGCTGTCAAACTATCGAAACAAACAAACAAACAAACAAAAAACAAAAACGTAGGCGTTCCGAGGGGTCCTACTGTTTATACATTTCATGTTTGATTTGCGCATTTTAGCCTTTCCGTACCTGTATTCGACGTGAGGCCCTGAGACACTCGTAGGAGAAGCACACAGAGCGATTTGTCGGGACTTCTGCGGTAGTTGTCGCCATGGCGGTAGTTGTCGCCGAGGAAGACTGCGGAATCGTGTTCGTGGAGGGCATGACTGACGACTCTCGAGCCGTCGACTGCGTCTTCTGTTCGGGCACGTGCGCAGAGCTGACCTCGAGGAGCATCACGCACGAAATTCCCACGACACCACCCACGACCGCGCCTAAAATCCAGACGAGGGCTGCCTGGATCAGCGAGTACTCGCCCGAGTCTGGGGGGCCGTACCTCGCCACCCTCGTTCTGCGCAAAGATAGTGCACGTAACAGGTTTGAAAGTCTGTTCCGTGTATGTCTTTCTGTGATAGACCTTATCTAAGCCTAACGTCGATGAGTCGAACTTATGTGTTCTACTGATTCCTGATGACATAGCACTCAATGCCATTTTATACTCGATTTCCGCATCATAGAGCCATGTTCCCATTGGCTGTGCGATTCTATGACCTCTTTGAGCCAATCACGTGCGACGTCGCCACCTGTATTACAGCCAATCAGGATGTTCTCGTGCCACTAATGTAACAGCAAATGACCTTGTCTTTTGACCCCTTTAAAACGCGAATAAACTCACAATGCCATATCCCCTCACCGGAAGAACAGTCTCTGCCTCGCGTTCCTGCAACGGCCTCCCATTGATAGGCCTCTCCGTTAGCCGGCGTTGGTGATGACGCTACTAGAGCTTAGCAGCTACAGCAAATTAGCAGTCCCTTTCCAACCCACCCTATAACCTTCCTGAAAATTTAGCTCTCTCGCGCCCGTTTTCAAGCATCATCGATTGGCAGATCACGATCTCAGCGTAACATTTGTTAACATTTGCCAACATGTAAAGCGAGTTCACTATATTAGCTACATCGATGGTCAATTAGGAGCAATGACGTGAACTTCTTAAGAAACCGCACTAACACCACAACAAGCGTACCAAATCCATTACAGTACGTTGAACTCGTGCTGTAACCAGCGTTCCACAGAATGCTGAACAATTACATTGGCTTGAAAAATGGAAGGAAATGTAATTTCCGAATCACTCACGCCGTCTGCCTTAAGAAGGCTTGTCGCTGGCGTCATCGGGAACGCTCAAGGTCTTCAACTGAGAATAACAAATGTTCTATAACTCATAAAACCGTTGGACCTGGTTGAACCTCTGTCCAACGGCTACTCCTTCTTTTTCTTCTTCTGCACCTATGTAATGGTGGTGCACACCCTAATGCAGAGGAATGATGTAGATGTAGATCCTATGCTTCTGGCTCACACCCACACTGGGGGATTGGCCAAGAATCGGGTATGGTATGGTATGGAAAAACTTTATTTATGTCCGTCGGGGCGTGAGCTAGCACGTAGCGGGCCGCTCCCACGTCGGGACAGATATAGGCCTTGCCTCTCCGCCACGTCGTGGGCCCGTTGGACTGAGCTTAAAAAAAATAATAATGAATGGCTAGCCAACGTCGTTTGCTTTTAAACGGGTGCGCGACATCATCGCGTCCTGCTGGACCAAATAAATGTTGATTTCATTCATTCATCCATTCATTTCCGTCAAAATGGCATATACCCACTCTGAGGGATCGGCCAAGAATAAGGTCATCTGAACATTAAAATATTTATCTGGAGAACACACAAGTGGTCAAAAACAACGAAAGAAAAAAAAGGAAGAAAACAAAACAAAATGTATGAAAGAAAGAACTGAAGTTATCCTGTATTTGAGCGAAAAGACTAGGCAGCTGTATTAATAGCCTGTCTAGAAAAACCCTGGAATAGCGTTACTAGAGTTTAACAGATTTTTTTATTACTTGACAAATGTTGGAAAAGCAGAGGTTAACCAAGAGTAAAGCCATTTTTTTATGGCGATAGCTAATTGAGTGGACACGCTCGTCAGGTTTTTGCCGTCGCCGTCACGTTCCGTAAAAAGTTCAAATCGATAACGTCGCTCCGCGCGTCGTGTGTTCTACGTGCGAGGAAAATCGCGCAAGTGCTGCGGACGAACTCGGTTGAAGCAGAGATGAAACGAGCCGGCCACGTCCATCGCGAGAAGCGAACGTGCGATACATCGCTCCGCGTGCAAGTGCTGCCGTCGATGGCTCACCAAGCTGGGAGGAAACACGCGGCACAGAGACAGAAGCCAGAGGACCAAATGCCTGCTTTGATTTACAAGGCGAGGTCGCCCGCGGCCGTGCTTTCTGCATATCTCTAGAGGGTGTCAGTGCAGCGTCCGAGCCAGGGGCGGAGGCAGAAATTTTTTTTCGGCGGGGATGGGGGGGGGGGGTGGTCTCCTTCATCTGAAGGGGGGGGGGCCGGGCAGGCAAATGGTCATTTTGCGCCCTGTATACTCTTTTCACCGCTATCAGTGTACAACGTGTATTGCTTGTAGCGTGACTTTTCGTTTCCCGGGCACAAGTTCGCCCAAACAGAAGTTTCTTCTTGTACCAGCCGACTTCTGCCTTGTTCAACGTCAGGGCCACATGACATTATATTCAGAGTCATATTTTTTAAATTATTAAAAATCTCATTACATTAGTTACTTTTTCCGTATAACGGAAATTTTCACATTTTATTTGTAGAAAACTACTTTTTCTTTTCTCTAAATTTGCCTCAATGTTTTTATTAACATTAACCGCCGGCTTCTTGGCCGACCCCCCCTTGGTGGGTAGGAGCCAGATCTAAGGAACAAGCAAGCAAGCGTCCGTGAGCACGCGCGAAGAAGAAAGTAACGATCAGTGGTGGACTGCGACGCCATTCTTTCGTGGAAACAGCTATTGAGCAAAGGTTCACTTACTCCAGGGTACGTACGATATCTGCAAAATGGGTCTTCTCTGCACTCTGGTAGCCGGTGTAGACGCCAGTGAGCCATCGGATAAGGCATTGAAATGAAAAGCCTGTATTGTGGATGAACGATAGCACCGACTAATCGATCATCTTTCACGTCTTCCAGAGATTACCAAGGGCCCCTGTGCTTCCTGGTTTTCGTGCCAGGGTCTTTCGGTTTTGGACATGGAGCGCCAGGAACCAGACAGTTCATCCGTTTCTTCAAGCGAGGCTTCCAAGAAATTGCAGCAGAGCCGAGCTTCGGGAAAGCCCAGTGACACCCAGACAGCGAACACCGAGGTAAAATATCGTAGCTAACCGTTCCTACTACTGTGGAAAATTCCATTGACTGAATTTTTCACGGCATAGAACGACCCCCCACTGTTGCCCCCGTCTACGTAACCGGTGCGCTGATACGTTCTTCGTTGTATAATGTTGCTTACCCTGCTACTTTAGAACTATAATAATGACTGTGGTGTAGTGGAGCCATCCATAATGTGTACGCGCACTGAGTGTGCGCCGTAGTGTGTGGACTAATCAACAGATGTCGTCGTGTAATGGCACACGTGATTGAATGCAGCCAATCACGTGTGCACGCGTGTCCGTTGTGTGGTTTGAATAAACGGCCGCTGGCCGGTTCCACCGTTGTTGGGCTTCCGCGGGATCCGGACTCACTCACATTCACTGCTCGTGTCGTGGGCCGCGTGCCGGCGCACGCCGCGTCTCGTGTCCAGTCATCGGGCCCTTGCCGTCGGACGCCGCCCGCCGACACAACATTAACTTCTGTACTTTTACGTGTCAAAAATCACGATATGATTGAGGCATGCTGTAGTGGGGGGGCTATGGGTGATTTCGAGCGCCTGTGATTATTTAAGCCCGCACTTATATCAAAGTGCACAGGCCGCTTAGCATTTCGCCTCCATCGAAATCCGACCACCGCTGCCGGGATAGCATCCCACGACTTTTGGCTCAGCAGCCGAGCAGCGTATATCCCTACTGAAATGTTTCGTATGGTCATTACAATAATTTCGTATCTTTATTCAATGTTCTTACGGAATATATGGCTAATATATGGAAAATATATGCGTTCCGTAAAAAGACGGGTGGAAATATTGGAATAGCACACCGAACGTTGAGCAGAGCAACCAATGTACCACCAGATGTTTTTTTCTTTATGTACCACCCTTGCGGCCAGCCTATAACTATCATGTAGAAATTATCAGAGTAGGTGCACATTGTCAGAAAACGTTACCATTGAAAACATTTCCCATATCTCATATAGGGGTCATTTTTCTGAAGATTTGATTCCATCCAGGATTCCATCCAACAACACGTCGATAACCGATCTCCCCAAAATGAGTGAAAGCTGGACGCCGATTCTGAAATACTGTTTTTATTTCACGGTTAAGTTTCAACATATGGTGATGACCATACGGGCGCCGCAGGAAAACAATGATCTAGACCAGTCATATCTGTGTAGCTCAGTCACATGCTTATTATGAAAGTGAAAAAAAAAATGGGACAAAGATTGCCATGTGCGGGCCACGGGCCGCAAGCGAGAGGTCCGCGGGCCGCATGCAGCCCGCGTGCCGTGTGTTTGAGACCCCTACTTTATCCTCTCACACTACACAGGGGAGTGTACAAAGTACGGTGACCGCTGAACGAACCGCAGACGTGGGCCGGCCTGACCAAGAACGCACGGCAACCAACGCTGTCCTGGAAGGAAGTGGGGTCCAGGGAAGCCGTCGTCCGCTAAAGAGCAGTTCAGAAGTAATGGATCAGGACAACGCGGGACAGCCTGACCGGGACCGCACCGCGACCCAGCGCTATTCAGGAGGGATCCAGAGTCAAGAAGAGCCGTCGTTCCAGAAAGAGCAGTTCACAGACGATCGAGCCGGAGAGAGTGAGCCAGCCTAACGTGGACCGCACGGCGAATAGCGCACTTCAGGAGGGAAGCCGATCCAAGAAGGGACGCCGATCGAGGAAGAGCGTTTCGGAGGTAAATGAACAGGTTGACGTAACGGTTCATTCATGTAGATACTACGTTACCCGATGCTCGGTTACAAGCAAGTCCCAGGATAAATATGATGTGTCCCCATAAGTCCTCTCATTCCTACCTGATCTTATGGTTTGTACCACAGAACGGGTATGATGACGTGGACATGGGCTATACGTTGTTGGACGTAATGCGCTCAGATAACGAAACAACATATATAAAGCAGTACAAACTTGCAGGTGGGCCGTTGTTGCATCTTCTATACCAGTGGTTGTCAAAGTCAAGGGGGGTCTGCGTACCTCAGGGGGTCGGCGATCATGCACCGTTGTGGACCCCAAGGGATCCACAACGGTGCATAATTTGTTAATTTACGACTCCTCCCCCACCCTTTCTGTCACTAAAGCGGTCCCTCGTCCCTTCCACAGATGCACAGGGGCCCCCAAATATCCATGGCAGAGATAGAAATTGTGCTACTAGCCGTACTACGCAGCCAATGTGCGCCGATGGAACACGCAGCAGAATCGACGAATTTACACTCACCACGATAGGATATTGAGCGAGTGGCGTTTCTCGCAGCTAGCAAACGACACCCAGTTCGTTCGCACGTCAATCGTCGGCAGCGAAGTCACATTAGAGAACGTTCCTCGGAATTTTAGGCGAGAGCGCGCATACTTTCCGACACTCTACGTCAATCCCATGCCATAGGCTAAGCACTTAGTTCATCTTGTGCCAGAAAAAAATACACCAGGTGGCGTCCAGACAAGAACAATTCCACCACTTCGCGCACTACCACGCAACTTAGCCGAGCTAGACGCCTCAAGCGTCATTCAGGAAACCCTTATTCTAGAATAGTTGGGAGTCACGCTAGGGAATTAACTTTAGGAGACACCAGACCATCCATCCTGCGAACACTGTTTACCATCAGTTAGACAGATGGTTGTCGAGTCTGAAGTCGGGTTCAGACAAGCTAAGTCGACAGTGTTGACGCGCGCTCGTTTACACTGAGCGATTATAGTTTGCACACTCCTGCGTCTAAGTCAACAAATCAACTGCTGGTCTCAACGAATCATCAACCACACCAATTTCCGTTAATTGTGAGCTTCAATTGAGTTGGGCTTAATCACGCTACCTCCATTCGAGAGAGCTTATTGAGCTGACCCAACTCGTAGTGTGACAGTTGAAGCGGGGTGTTGAGTAAGTTACTCGGGCAGGTTTCAAGCACAAATCCCTGCGTGGTCGTACCTGAGCAAGCGGTTTCAACAGTTCTTGGATGCTCCGTTACTCCAATGTTAGGTAATTGTGTTTTATGCAGATTTTCCGCTAGGAAACTATATGGTACATTATAGAAATCGGGACATGCACTGTGTACAACGCAGGAACCCGGTAGGGACAAGACGGCCTACGAAACCAAGCCTGAATGGGAACCCTCGGTCGCCAGCACTGTCCAGGAGGGCACAGACGTCAGGAAGGCTCGTCGCTCGAAGAGACGACGCTCGGCCCCTGCAGACTCGCTAGAAGCTCCAAGGCGAGAGGTATGTAGTCGCTACTCTTTTCAAACCGAGCAATCGTTTCTGCTGCTTCCAGAGGTGTTTAGATGCCTGTTCGTTTGAAGCAGGAAAATTATTTGCAGCTAATAAGTATACGGAGATATTCGGTGCTGTCTTTTCCCCGCAAAATAACAATCATTGTGCACGGGTAAAGTTATCCATCACAAACACAAGGCACAGGTTCGATAGGGTACTGTAGACATAATGAAAGCAGCGTTTGTCTTCAACCAATTCATTGAGACACTATTCAGTTCAGAAAGCGCGCACATTATCAATGTGTGTTTAAGAAAGTAGCATACAATCGTTTTAGAATTATCCAGACTTTTTTCAAATATTAAAGATTGTCAGTACAACTTCAACATTTGTTTTATATTGGTAGGAAACAGGTGCTTATTGTGACGCCTAAGCGAAATATATACTTGTCAAGTAATCTTGAAGTAATAAAATTAAAGTTAAAAAGGTAAAGCGCCTGTATAAAAATTAGGGCATTCTTTACGAGGTTATTAGCGTTTGTCTGCCTAATAATACCGAAATAAGAAAGATGAAATAAATTGATAGCGGTAGCGAGACAAATTTTAACGACTGGCTTTTTGTTATTATTCTTGCGAGGGCAAGAAGAACCATCACCATTATGATAAAATAAATTGAAACCGAACAAATTTAATGCGCCTGTTCAACCTGCAAGGGGATAACGCCTCTGGAACCGGAAGCTTCCGCCATCGGCCCACTTCCGCTGGAGCTAACAACGCCGACCAAAGACGAGACGAAAGCAGACAAGACGGCAACTAAGGTGAGATGCACAAAAAATCAAATCTGTATTCATATCAGGTATATAAATTCATGGAGGTGGAATATGCAGGAGGTCCCCATGGCACAAGGATTAAAGGGTACCTCTTGTTGGAAAATTCCATGTTGATAAGCACACAAAATGGCAACAAGAGAACAAACAGCAATGAAACATAGTTAAAAACGAACTATGCAGATAAGGTAAACGTGTTACGGTAAATCATACGGCTCAGCCGAGTCGCTCTTTTGTTAAATTGATCGAATCAATTTAGTAATAGTTGAATGTCAGCACACTTGAACACGGGATTCCCTTTCCCGGAGATACACCTGCATCGCAGATTATAGACCTTTTGTCTAATTAATGTATGATCACCACTTCGGCAATGGACCTTGTACGGCTGCAATATGTAAAGATAAATAATAAGTAAGTATAACCTATTGTTTTTTTACTTGATGGCACGTAGTGTACCTTTGTTTTCCTACTTATTGTACTTTCGTATCTACAAAAAAGAAACAGAAATTTGTTATGCCTCGGTGATTTGCTGGTTTCAGTCGTTATTTACTTTATTAATTAGTTTATTTGTTTATTTACTCAATACTGCGAGCAACCTTTTGGCCGCCGAGGCAGGAGTAGTTAGACTGGGGAGAAGGTTACATTTGTTAGAGCCTAATGTGGCGCTATAACGACAAAAGAACGATGAAATACATAAACATCAACAGTAATTCAATAAACAATGAATACTATGTAAATCGCTTTGATGTAACAAAACACACCCAGCAATCTCAATTATGAAAGAATGGCTGATAAAAAAGGTTTAGACGTATGCCCGCTGCACACGTCTATGGTTCTCGGGAAAAAGGAACCCTTGTACGCATTCATTCTGCATTGGACGAAGCGATGTGATAGGCGATAGCTTTCGGATGTATTCTGATGGTGGTTTGTAAGTTGCTTAGATATGCAGACCTTAAAAGTTCAGTAGCATGTACCTTGCTTCATAAAGCATCCACATGGTGAAGTCACCTTGCAGCAATTCGAAGTAATCATGGAGAAGCCTCCTCTTAATCCTTAAACGCTGCATTTCGCAACAATTGCTTAAGATTCGTAACATCTTTTCCCACATGTCGCACAAGGCTGACTCCTTGGTACAAGTTCCGGAAGCGAAAGGTGCTGTTCCTGCTGAGCCCCCCTCGTCCTGATGCTATCACGACCATTGTACAGCACAAGGTAAGCGAAGTGGCAATATAAAGCAGCGTATTTTCTGGACAGAAGTATGCGAACAAGGAATCCAAGTTGGGACAGCCGATACAGCTGCACCCAAACTACAGCGCTAAAGTGAATTAAATACTATAAAAAGGCACTTTACTGTAGTCCATTCGTTGCCTGAACAATCAGTCTTTGGGGGTTTTTTTTTCGATAGTTTTCTTAGTCTGTGGAGCCGGAGAACGAGGTCGGCAGGCGGGAAATCCTCTGGACAGCCCCAGAGGATGTGGTTCCGTGAGGCAGCGTTGCCGCACAGGCAGCAGCGTGGATGTGGTATGACACCTGGGTAGATGTCTGAAAGCACGAGAGCGCACGGAAAGGTGCCGGTCTGTAGTCGACTCCTGGCGATCTCGGATCGCTTTTGAAGACTACCGTGAGGAGGTTCATAAGCGTATCGCTCGAGGCGATATTGCTGAGTGACGTCGTGCTAGGTGACCAGGGGTTCCGGCACCGGGTTGTCCGACTATGCACAGAGGCTCAGGGTGCACTCAGCGGGAAGCACCTTAAAATGCATGTTCTTCACCCTAAATGGAAAAGAAAGCATTTGGTTGACAGTGTATCTCTTTTCGCAGGTAAATATTTTTGTGTTCGTTGCAGCTAGCGGTTTTGTTATCACCCTATTTATTGTATCAGCAGTATTGTATCAGCAGCAATCCACTGGGAATGTCCTCCAATTTTCTAACTCAGTTACATCGAACTATTTAAGAGCCATGCTCGACTGCCGTGTTTCGACCGCCGCGGTGGCGCTGTGGCTACGGCGCTTGGCTGCTTACCCGAGAAGCGTGCTTTGTATTCCGCTCACGGCAATCATATTCAGATGTTGGCGAAACGCTAAAGGATCGTGCATTGTGCGATGTCAGTGCGCGATAAAGAACCCCAGGAGGTAGGAGATATCCGGAGTTCACCCCGCTACGGCGTACCTCATAGTCATAACATTTGTTTGGCAAGCGAAAACCCAGTAATTATTGTTAAGGCCATATCCAAGTCTCTAGTTGAGCGGCTCCTTGAGCGAGACACAGCAGGTGAACGAAGAGGTACAAGATAAGCCATGATGTTACCGATGACGTCACGATGTAACGGCACCATGTGACGTCATAATGACGTAACAGATCGCAGAAATTTTTGACGCCATCGCGTCACGTCAGTGCATGGATATCGTCGCTTGTACAAATGTGGGCTGATAGCGGGGCTAGTAAAAGAGCACGTGTGGTGTCGAAAGCTCCAGCAAGGAGAGGAACATTGGAATAAACTCAGGACGTCAAGGTAACTTTAACGCCTGTTATGTCTTGCGAGAAGTCTGGTGCACGTTTGCATAACCTAATTTATTACCAAGCGGGCAGCGGGCTTTCGCTTTCAAGGTTTACAGAGCGTAACATGCTGTTGAAGTTTTTATAGCTGGCGCTTCCCTTCTCAGCACACGCATGCTTTAACTAGTAATGGTTTAGTTAAAATCTCTGATAGACGCTGCCATTTAGCGAAGCTTTCATAAATGTCTCATACGCATATTCTTTTGTTTGTTTTTCAAAAGCTGGAGCAAGGTGGGGCCGCAGTGCCTACCAGGCCGAATGAACCGGATAATACAAACCAGCCACAGTGGCCGCAGGAGGCGAAAGGGCCGTCGCTCCGCTCGTCTGGCGTTCGTGACGATTTGAAGTCAAGGTTCGCAATCTCTTTCACCTTGTCATAACTGGTAATGCACCCAATGGACAGAACGGTGCAGTTACATTTAAATGTCGGGCAGAGCCAGCCGAGGTTGTATGTACGTGCACGTATTCGAGAGCATCATACGTTAGATCGGGACCGAATGATGACTGCGCTGCTGTTAAAATTACCGGAGAACACCTGTCTGCGTCTCTGGCGTCCCTTCTGTCTATCTGCGTCCCTGGCGCATTTTAATAATGTTACGCGCAAGTTCGCCACCTGCCCAGAATTCTGTTCTTTTAACAGCACTTTGTCAACATTTAGCCAACTTTATCCAGAACTAACAGTCAATTATCTAATATATGGCAACACTGCGCAGTGTTTGACTGCAGTGAACCAACGTTCTCAATGATTAAACCAACATTAGCCATCATTTGGCCAATGTATAGCAACATTGCCCCACATTTTCAGACAGCAAATAAGTATTACAAATAATTTCACTAACATAAGCCATAATTCTTAACCAATATAAGCCATAAGCCATAATACACAAATGTATGGTAACGATAAGCTACACTTTCCCACGATACACTAGCATCCTCAATAAATCAGCCAAAATTTACCATCATTTCGTGAATGTACAGCAACACTGGGGCACGTCAATGTTAAATAAACCTTATGAACACTTTAGCCAACATTATCTATCACTTGCCCAATGTATGGCAATACTTGGCGACATTTGGGAATCACAACGTGTTCATAATTGCTCACTGAGTAATCACAATGCATACGCGAGCTGGCTTTTACACTCTCTTCATCTCTGTCTCTCTCTCTGTTAATGCGAAAGTGCAGGCGAGGACATGAGCTCGATCTCCATGATACATAATAGCCTCTGTGTCGGTAAAACGTAACTAATGAACGTCATCCGCGACCTGTTACAGCACCTTCGCGAGCAACCGGCGCCGGCTCTTCGTCGCCGCAGTGTTGTCGGTGTTCATCCTCAACGCCATGGCTGTTATGTGGTTGCTGATGCGTGCCTGGGACAGCGAGGACACGTACGTCATGGTCCCACTACTCGGGGCCTTCCGCGGGCTTCGGATCATGGTCGAGAACCAGCCAGTCTACATGTTCCGAGGCATTCCGTTCGCCCGAAGCCCCGAAGGAATGCTGCGGTTCACGTGAGTGCCCACGCGCTGTACTGTGCACACCATGCAAGTGTCCGGATGCAAGAAGTACGCGTTTTGTTGACTGACTGTCTATCAGCTGGTAAACGGCGTGCTGAAGGTGGGAAGAAGGAACCGAAACATGGGCAACTGTGCGCTTGTGCGCATTTATATTGGGCAAAATGTGCACATGATAAAACGCGAAGAAACCGGCCATCGACATCAGCCTTACAGCGCCTACTGCAAGGCAAGGGCCTGTCCCATGTTGGTGCCAACATGTAAAATTGTACTTCCTCTTCAAAGTGTGTTGTAGATCCGCCGCCATTCACGTGAGTGGCCCTAGAACTACTCGTGTTAATCTAGATTCTTGACGCAAGCGTGACGTAAGCTTCTTTTCCTTGGCGAAAACACGCGCACTTTGACATTGAGTGTTGTGGCCTGTAGATTCGGAATCTTCAGCATCTGGAATTCTTGCAGATCCAGACCATGGCGCGACGCCTAATAGAATTGGCGTGGCACAGTTACTACCATGCATACGCACTGCTTGCGTCACGTACTGAATGTACTCAAATACGTGTGCCTATTTCATGGCTTTTTTTTCTTTTGTGAACGAGGCTTCAGTATGGGGAGCGGTAAGCATCATCCAATTTTCAGTGCTTCTTTTGGTCATATGCATTTTTGCGATTCTGCAAGTACATCGGTACCGCGCTTCATACCGGGAAACTTACTTTTCCTGTGACAGTTTTATTTAAAATGGTCAACGCAAGATGTGCACAGCTGACAAAGAAGATACAAACACTTCCAACAGTTCTTTATTGCAGCAACACACACATATATTCTGACCTACATGACCACATCTACATCTGTCAGTGCAAAAGAGCGATAAAACAAACTCCTCCCGTAATGTAGCTAAACTACGAATGTACACAGCGCGCAGATGAATTCAAGTATGGGAGGCTCCTAGTGTGCAAGGGCGATAGACGCAATGCGCTGACGGAGCTTCTGTTAGCTATCGTCCGCAGTATCAATAACCGGTTCTAGTGTTACCATTCGGGTGAGTGGCCAACGCTGCTGTTTTGCCAAATAATGGCATACATTTGCATTCCCAGCATTGAGACACTAATAAAACAGCACTGCTTTTTTGCATTTTTTCGATTGTGTTCAAACAAACACGCATTAATACATCTGCCTGCCTGCCGAACTTAACCTTGGCAAGTGGATATGAAATTGAAGCTGCGTCAGCAAGTCGTCTATAGCACTAACACATAAAGAGTTGTCATGCTTCAACTGACCTGCGCGTGGTGTTCCTTAGCAGTTTGGCTTCATCTTGCAGTTGGTTTGTTTTCTCGCGCTCTTGTATCGATAGATGTAGATGTGATCACGCGTGTGAATGTATATCTGCATGTTGCTTTAACCCCTTAAGTGCTTTATTTTTTTTTGAACATTTCCCTGACCAAAAGTGCCTATTTTTTTTATTGCTGATTTCGAATCTGATTGTAGTAAAAAGCATCAGTTGATGTTCAAAAAATATTTCTACCACATATTTACTCAAATCAACAGAATAAAGTTCATTTCTGAACAATACATAGGAAACCAGCTACCTGCTGCTAATAAAAATAAAAACCTTATAAAGAAAACAGTTGGTGACGCCTACATCTTTTTTCACGTAGAGGCCAAGCACCCTTGGGCTATTTCACTCGGGAAGCTTCGGAACTGTGTGGAAAATTTCAGAACACAGAATAACGCAAAGCGGCTTCGCTGGCGAGCACTCGCGATGTTTGCTTCCGAGCTGTCTTCATCATCACCGGATGAGCTGCTCAATTCACCGTCATCGCTGTCGTGTCTTGCGGACACAAGATAAACATCTGTATCCGAATTATCATCACTCGAAGAAGATGACGAAAATGAAAAGCTTCATTTTCTTGCTTGACGGGCCTGCAATGCATGGGTCGCCGGCACCGCACGCCATATTTCCATACAAAAACCGCGCTCCAGGCCACAGGAGGAAACTAATTGGTCGAGTAAATGCTGCCATCTAGTAGATGACACGCAATCTTAAGCCGTAGACGAGCGCTTCTCGTCCTGAACGCTACAGGGAAGTAGGTATTCCGCTAGTACGAGCTCTGCTCGTCCAAAGCACTTTGGGGACAGTTTGGGCAGGACGAGCTCTGCTCGTCCAAAGTACTTAACGGGGTAATAAACTACAGCTGGAAGTATGCGCTAGTCCTTGTCGCCTCTTTGTCTGCTGACAACATTTTGGCGCTGAACATCTTAAATATGGAGCAACAACTACCCGCTTCCACACCTTGCAAACAAAGTGCTGCGGGGAGTCTGCCACTCCCCAGCTAATCCACCTTTCTGCCGTCTTTCTGTGCAATGCTGGAAGTTTATGGGAGCTCCCATTCTGTGTCCACACAGGGACGTTTCCGTGCTTTCCGTGATGAGCGCCACGGACATCGATGCCAGGACTCCGAAAGCCGGATGTGCCCAGAAACCGTACATGGTACACGGACAGGTCTGTCTCAGCAATGGCTGCTTGTTTGCTGGTTTCTGTTCATTCAGAAAAGTATTTTCGCAATTTCGTTCACTGTTATCAGTGCAGTCTCACTGCAACACGATCACCAACTGCGTTTCGCCAATGACACAAGCTTTGAAAAAATTGTTAAATCTATTGTATCAACTGTCATTAAGACACTCACTTCTGAAAGCATGTACGTATCATCGGTGATATGTTGAATTCATCAACATAGTGCGCAATATTAAGCTCTATTATATAGGCTTTCACCTGCTGTTCAGGTATCTTATGTAAAATAAGGGCTGCCTTTAGAGGAGCTCTATCTGTCAATCAAATAGATACTCAAAAGCGAAAGATGGATTTGACATTTTTCGGCTAGCTCCTCGTGGCTACCTCCTTGGCTTGACCCATACAGGTCATAGGATTTGAGTAGAATATGCTGTAGAGTAGTTAAACAGTAATCGAAAGCCCGGCGGTTATATTGCAATAAGAAAAAAAATAACTGTTTCGATAATTAGAGAATACTTTCTTCTAGAAGAATGATAATTCCTGCGAAAATTAAAATCCTTGACATCTCCATCTATGACCACGGCGGGTTCCCTACGAATAGGGAAAACACTATAGCGCAGTCAGACCACTGGCAAGCCCGCTAGATCATATCGTAAGTAAAATATGAGACAGTTTAGTAACGCTTGAGTAAAAGCCACACCTCTGTTTGGCTACGCCATTTCTTTGCTACCAGCAGCATCCACAAGACATTTCACATCATTGCCTCATGGAAGCTGCTGCATTGATGCGGCCTACCTAAAGCTGTGCTACTTAGGCTTGCCCTGAGAGAGAGTGGAAGATAACCAGGGAATTCTCTAAATTTAGTCATACACCATGCTAAGCTCTTAAAGAACATAAACCTTAAACCCAGCAGGATATCCCATTAAGGATCACAAGCGTAGCAGCCTGTGCGATTCGGCTGTGGTATGTGATAAGGGTGTTGACAACGTAAAGTGCACTCTGTAAAGAAAGAAAGAAAGAAAGAAAGAAAGAAAGAAAGAAAGAAAGAAAGAAAGAAAGAAAGAAAGAAAGAAAGAAAGAAAGAAAGAAAGAAAGAAAGAAAGAAAGAAAGAAAGAAAGAAAGAAAGAAAGAAAGAAAGAAAAAGATATAGGGGTTGTGCGAATATTCGAAAATTTCGAATACCGAATCGAATAGCGTTCTATTCGATTCGGTACTCGAGTCGAATAGAGCATATTCGAAATACCGGATATTTTTTTAAATAGTTTTCGAATAATCAGCAACGATGAGAAATGCTCGAAGGCATGAGACGTGGGAACAGTGAGGGGTAAATTTTCTTGTTTTCATCGTCCAATTACCCATATGCATGCGGCCCATGTACTTACGCCACTATTCACGCCATATTGATCACAGTATGACAAAGGATAAAAACCAGCGGAAAACACAGGACAAAGCGAAAAGAAGTCGACGGGACGGGAAAAGAAGTCGACGGGCTTTGCCCTGTGTTTTCCGCTGGTTTTTATTCTTTGTGGCAATGTACCGAACTAGCCCAGTCCAACGCCTTGGCGATCACAGGATACAAGCGTTTTGCTTAAAACTCCAACTAACAGCTGACAAAGCCCTTATCAGGCCTAAGTTAGAGTATGGAGACCTGGTCGGGGCTCCGCATGAAACATATTTAATTAAAAACATAGAAAGGGTGAAAAACCTGGCGGTGAAGCTCATTTATTGCACATATTCTCGTTTCGCGAGCGCATCTACCCTTCACGATGTGGCAAAGCTGAAGACACTCGCTCATTGTAGAATAGTCTCTCGATTAAAATTCATTTATCAACTATACCACGGTCACTTCAAAATACTACCCGAACGTTACATAATCGACTCGTCCATGCGCTTTGATCGTGTTTAACATGGTAAGACAGTTAGACAACCGTTCTGTCACCGCAACGTACACCAATATTCATTATTTCCTCATGCTCTTTCATTGTGGAACAAGTTACCGGAAGAAGCGGTTAATGCTGGCACAACACAGTCATTCACCCATCTCGTCAATGAACTTTCTCTTGATTTTTAAAATATTAGTATATAATAATTGTTTTTCTCATAGATATGCTGTAAACTTTTTTTGTATTTATTGTATCTTTTATTGTATTATTGCTACATATTGTGTTTCTCATTGATGTTCAGAATGTTCGTATTTTTTGGTCATTGACATTTATGAAACCACTCCTGCTTGGGCCCCGAATGGGGCCTGCAGTATTTGTAAATATAAAAAAAAGATAAACATAACTCAGGTTCAAGTCGCTATTCACTATATGCCGCTATATGTTCATTGGGGATGTTCTGTGAAGACCTGTGTATTCAAATGGGGAACGCTTTAACTTGACAAACAGACAGATTTCATTGGAAGCAGCCTCGGATTGCTTGCCTACTAAATGCACAGTACTGTCAATGCATAGGTAATACATTCCAACGAGGGCACAACGGAGGATTGCCTTCACCTGAACGTGTGGACTCCCTGTACGGAGAGCACCGCGCCGGGCTGCCGGAAGACGGTGGTGGTGTTCTTCCACGCGATCGAGTTCCAGAACGGCGACAACAACTACTACGACGGCCGCTGGCTCGCTGGACTCGGTCAGCTCGTCGTGGTGGCGCCCAACTTCCGACTGGGCGCATTCGGATTCCTCAACATCGGTAAACCGCGAGCACTGTTACTGTCAGAGAATCTTCAATTTTAGTGGAAGTGTCATTAGCTGCGCTAGTTTGTATGAATCCATCGCAAACAACAGTGTAAAGCGAGACAACACTTGTTATTGTCACTCCATCTAGTGTGCCTCGTTTCGTTTTTTTTTTTAATGCGAATGCATTTCTTAGCCGGGCTATGTCAGGCGGCGTTGTCCCGCGTTGTCCGGCGTTGTCCGCGGAGGAGGAGGAGGAGGATAGGTTGAGGAGGTGTCCGCGCGCCGGCAGGTGTTATCTCTCCGCTCTCACTCCCTCTCCCATAGGCAACAGCTGCGGGCGCGCGCGCTTATCCTCGCCCCTAGCAAACGGAGCATGTGGTGCGAGAGAGTGTAGGAGAGGGTAGGTGCAGTGCTTCGCCGCTCCTTCTATCGCCGTTCGCTCTCTCTCCTCCCTGCGCCCCACTCTCCCGTCCGCTCGCGCCTCACTCTCGACCGTTCGCTGGCTGGGCGCCTCTCAAGGCGATGAAGTCGGTGTCGGCGCATTCGCATTTCCTCACGATTCCCTTCGGGGAGGTGGGGGGCATTTTTTTTGTGCTGTTATTGACCAATAAAGAGCTCGAAATATAATTTGGCATGGTGTCACTGCCATTCGATGTGAGTCTCGTGCTTCTTACATATGTACTGCTACAAGCTGCGCTTGCAATTTATGTAACCTAAATTACAGAATAGCGCGAGGTGACGGGCCAGTTAAAGGTCCATCAAACAAACAAAATTTCACTTTGCGCGCTCACAGAGCGGTCGTCGCTGCGGCGCCTTACACATCACACAATCTCCGAGATTTCTCTTAAAAAGCCGCTAAACCACCCCGCGGTCCAGAATTTGAACGCGATAGCGTTGAAAGAGCTCGTTTCGCAGAAATTCCGGCGTCGGCGTCGGTGTCGGCGGCGGTGTCGTCGGTTGTGAGCGAAAAATCATCTTGTCCGTGACCGGAAAAATCGAGAAAGAAGCAAATAAAATAAATAATAAAAATTTCCGGCTCCAGAGTGAGGATCGAACCCAGGCCGTCTGCGTGGCAAGCAGGTGTTCTACCACACAGCCATGCTTCTGCTTGGAATTGCACTGTAAATAACTTCCTTTGCATGTAAATGCAGTGAAAATAACTCTTGCTTTAAAAAAACACGCGTCCCGTATACAGGCGTCACAATACAACATGTAATATCGCAGTAATATTGCGTGGTACAAGCGTACATTGCCATCGGGCGCCAGAACATGTGAATATCATAAGGACATCATGGTTCAAAGCCGGCCACCCATTACAAAAGGCACACACGTTACTGCGCGTATTCCATTAAGACGACGTAGTGGGTGCATAGCAAGTTCTAAAACATTTCCCGCTCATAAAAGATCGTGGTTTAAAGCATGCTACCCATTACATATTATGCACTAAGTTATTCAAGTACGCACTAGGGAAAGGATATCGCTATCGCGTTCAACTCTTAAAGGCGAAGCTTAAGGGTCCCCCCAATTTTTTGATAGAGATAACTGCGCAACTGTACGATGTGAAATGCTGCCGCGAGAGTTTGCGAAGAAGTCCCGTAATAAGGTTTTTACGGGGTGTAACAACCCGCTTCAGCTGTTTTCGGTTTCATGGTATAGCTGTTATTAAGCGCACTTCAACGAAGACAAACGAGAAAGGAACACAGGACAAGCGCTTTGTCCTGTGTTCCTTTCTCATTTGTCTTCGTTGAAGTGCGCTTAATAACAGCTGTGCCATGCATATCAACCAACTAGCCCAAATGTCGATTCTCTTGCAGTGTTTTCGGTTTCTCACGCGGTGTTTCCACCCTTCTCGGCAGCGAAGAGGGGTAGGCGTAGCCCTTTGTCGTGACTACGCGAAATTCGGGAACCTAACATGACGTCAGGGATTACGTCATCGGCGTGCATCAAACGATAGTGTGGCACCAAACGGCGAGTGAAAGTGCTTAGAAGAAAAAAATCTGAAAGTGCTTAGAAGTAAAAAATCGCACAAATCTCCCCTAAAGGGAACCCTGAGTAGTAATGCGAAGCAGCCAATGTCTTTTATTCATCATCGTATATCACTTTAAAGCTCCGGAGACCGTTTTCCCTTGAGTATAACGGCCTTGCGGTCTGTAAAGTGTAAAGCTAAGGGATCGTGCAGCAAATGTTGTAGTTTGAAGTTTGAGAAGGCGATGTCTATGCATGTTCCCCTGATGGTAGTATGATGTTTATAATCGTACAAAATGCACCGGAGAGCGTAACGGGACACCATGTGGCCGCTCCGCGTACTAGCGGCTACGGCGCACAATGATGGGGGGGACAGGCCTCGTTCATAAGCTGCTTCGCATCTAAAACAAGTGCATCATTCGGCGGTAGTGCCACTAAGGAAGGCGTGACCTCCTGTCGTTTTCAAATGACAGGTTGCCTCTTAAGTGACGTGCCATGCATCCCTGACGACGAGGGCCTAGGTGACCAGCGGGCAGCCGTGCAATGGGTGCTCAATCACATCACCAGCTTCGGGGGCAATGCCAGCGACGTGGTCCTCATGGGTAGCGGGTCAGGAGCGTGGTCGGTGGGTGCGCATCTTCTAAAGGACGGTACGGGAGGGCCTCGCTTCTGGAGCTACGAGCGCTTCGCCAAAGTGATCCTCATGAGCGAGTCGCCCTTTCGAAGGTAATGCGAGTTCGAGGCCTGTGTTTGTGGTACCTACCACCCTATCTCAGTGATGGCTGTAGCTATTCCGCGCATAGTTGAAAGGCAACAGCGCTGTTGTCAGTCAGTGCTGTTTTCAACAGCGGAACTGTTGTAACTCACCGTAGCTTGTGCGGTGTCACCAAAAAAATCACCGCCCAAGCACTCCGTACAAATGGTTAACCAGCGAAGCTGAAATGTGCGGCCCCGGTATTTAGCAGTGAGTTCAACCCGACGCTGCACTGAAGCCTTCCACAATTATCGTTGCCAGGTTGTGGTCGGACCACAGGTAGTCACAGACGTCGCAGCCGAAGCCGAAGAGCCGCTGGAGAAACTGCCGCCGAAAGCGGGCGTTCGCCCCGGCGAACGCGCTCCTGCAATCATCTCGTCGACGCTGTCCTGCCCGCAACGCCGCTTCTTCGGCGCGCCTTGTTGCAATCGTTTGACATCGCGAGCTAACTCGGCGGCGTGATTTGCAGGATCCACCCGCTACCGGCGCTTGCATTCCCGTTCGCGATTTAGCGCTGCTTGGAAGGCTGCCGGTACGAAGTTGCTGCCGGCACTCGGCCTCGCGGGCCTGTTCTTGTGCCCGTACTGCAGCATCGGCCCGGCGAATGCGAGCTCTCTCACGTTTCCACTGTCAGCGCTCTTCTAAAGTTGTCCGCTGTTCGGGAGGTCGTAGGATCCGTGGCTTACCCATCGGAGCTCTCAGTCGAAACTGATGCGCGCGTGCTCGGCTCGGCGCCACGGCTCCGACGGGATGGACGCCGTCACTCACGGCCCAGCCAATGGCGCGCGAGCTTGGGTACGACGCTCGGAACGACGTAACTGATAGCACAGCCAATGGAGACCGCTCGTGACACAGATGCCGAGCGGTTTTTCGTTTCTCCTAGCCATATACAGCTTTCGCTGTAAAAAGCGTCATCATGAACCGGCACGCAATCTCTTCGTCCTCCTCTTCATCGTCGTTGTCGTCTTCATCTTCCGCGCTCCCATAATGCAAGCGGTGATTTCTCCGGCGCAGTAGGCAATAACTATGGTAGGCCAGACAACAAGCACAGAGAGAGAAAGAAAGAGAGAAATTCTAGAGGGGAAAGTTCTTCGCGAGGCGAGATTCGACACCGTAAAAATATTATCACGATTTAGAAATCGCAAAATATCATTAGAATAAAGTGATCCGAGGACAGGGCTGTGTTATAGAATCTTCTGTAGGCCAGCCTCGTTTTTTTTTGTGTGTGTGTGCTAAACCTCTGGGTGAGCAATATGGATTAGCAATCACATATCCTCCTTCATTTCGTCTGTGTGTTTTGGTCTGCATGCTATTGTGCTTCAAGATTTGTTCCACGTGCACCTTTGAACAACCAGCCCTACTCGTGCCCTTGTGGGCATGATTCCAGTGTTTCATACTCGGGGATGCAGCATAGCGTCAAGCTGTTCACAAGTTCACAACCACACAGAGTGAATGTGAAGAGACAGCAGCGGTTACATTGGTCGCCTAATCGTTCCGTAGGTACTTCGACGACAAGTCTCACGAGCTGCCGTCCCTGCTGAAGTGCTCCAACGGCGGCACGGTCGAGATGCTGCATTGCATGAGGACCGTCCCTGCGCGCGAGATCGTTCGTGCCACCAGCGATGTGTTGCACTACTTCGGACCTTCGGCCAGCGCCCACCCCGGGGTCGATGACGCGTCGGGTGTCACGGGGCGGCGATTCCTGCTGGGTACCGTCAGCA